>CANNZV010000228.1:0-362917 GCA_947561585.1 Caprella mutica | reverse complement strand
CTTGTATTTAATTTCCTTTTGACATCAGCGATTTTGCCTTTGGTTCCAGACGTTAAACCCCCAGTAAATTAATATTATTAGAACATATGAATATGATATGAGTACATCACTATGAGTACATATGATATAAGTACATTACTATGAGTACATATGATATGAGTACATCACTATGAGTACATATGAATATGATATGAGTACATCATTATGAGTACATATGAATATGATACGAGTACATCACTATGAGTACATATGAATATGATACGAGTACATCATTATGAGTACATATGAATATGATACGAGTACATCACTATGAGTACATATGAATATGATACGAGTACATCACTATGAGTACATATGAATATGATACGAGTACATCACTATGAGTACATATGAATATGATACGAGTACATCACTATGAGTACATATGAATATGATACGAGTACATCACTATGAGTACATATGAATATGATACGAGTACATCACTATGAGTACATATGAATATGATACGAGTACATCACTATGAGTACATATGAATATGATATGAGTACTTCACTATGAGTACATATGAATATGATACGAGTACATCACTATGAGTACATATGAATATGATACGAGTACATCATTATGAGTACATATGAATATGATACGAGTACATCACTATGAGTACATATGAATATGATACGAGTACATCATTATGAGTACATATGAATATGATACGAGTACATCATTATGAGTACATATGAATATGATACGAGTACATCACTATGAGTACATATGAATATGATACGAGTACATCATTATGAGTACATATGAATATGATATGAGTACATCACTATGAGTACATATGAATATGATATGAGTACATCACTATGAGTACATATGAATATGATACGAGTACATCACTATGAGTACATATGAATATGATATGAGTACCTCATTATGAGTACATATGAATATGATAAGAGTACATCACTATGAGTACATATGAATATGATAAGAGTACTTCACTATGAGTACATATGAATATGATACGAGTACATCACTATGAATACATATGAATATGATACGAGTACATCACTATGAGTACATATGAATATGATACGAGTACTTCACTATGAGTACATATGAATATGATACGAGTACTTCACTATGAGTACATATGAATATGATAAGAGTACATCACTATGAGTATATATGAATATGATACGAGTACTTCACTATGAGTACATATGAATATGATAAGAGTACATCACTATGAGAGCTGTAATGATGACGCATATAAATGATGAAGATGGAAGGTAAGTGATGAGAATTCATGGAGAATATATAAATCTTTAATTTCCCACAGACTTTCATAGAAAAGTATTCATTACTCATAATTAGACAATGAGGGAGAAAATGATGTGAATTGTGAGCCTTCATCATCATATAACTTAATGTATACGAGTTACCGGACAGTTCCATATTTTCGATCAAATGAGAAAAATAAATAAATTTATCCTTTTAAATGTCCTAATATTATTTTAAAAATTATACGGTTTAAAATACTTTAAATAAAAAATAAATGAGAAAATAATAATTCAATAAAATTAATAATTGTAATATATTTTGTTAAAAAAATAGTACAAGTTTAAAATTAATGGCGGCTGGTAGATTTCAAGTACCAAGAAATTAGTATTTAATCTTTGTATATTTTGTTAATTTTAATACATTTGGAAACTTATTAGGGTAAGTTACGAATTATCGGTCAGTACTACATCTTCGGTCATTTATAAGAAAAAACAATATAGAAATTGTTATTATTACACAGTGCTATCTAATACTTCTGCGATAATTCGTAACTTACCCTAATAAGTTTCCAAATGTACCAAGAAATTAGTATTTAATCTTTGTATATTTTGTTAATTTTAATACATTTGGAAACTTATTAGGGTAAGTTACGAATTATCGGTCAGTACTACATCTTCGGTCATTTATAAGAAAAAACAATATAGAAATTGTTATTATTACACAGTGCTATCTAATACTTCTGCAAACCCGGGTTTGCAGAAGTATTAGATAGCACTGTGTAATAATAACAATTTCTATATTGTGTTCACGATATTGCTTTGGGTACAGATTAATTTATTTATTAAGTATGTGTTTAACGGTTGGAACCAAAGGCCATTTCGCTGATATAAAAAGGAAATTAAATACAAGGGACTGGAAGAAGCAGTCAGAAAGGAAAGTGGCTTCATGAACAAAGTCAGCTACCAACATCGGTGACAATGCTCATAAAATCCGGAAAAGCTACTCCATGAATACAGTCACCTACCAAGGAATGTGACGAAAATGGACACAATCATCGGATGGTAGAGGAAAATGAAGAGGTGGTAGTAAATAATAATAATATATTCCAGACCCAATATTCATCAGATGCATTCCAACTGAAATATATTCCTAATAGTGATGAAATAGGACAATGGACTGTCCTGAGGTTCATATCTATATTAGATATTTCGTAAGAGATATCTATCATTTACCATTCCTATGCTGAAATAGGGTAAGTTACGAGTTATCGAACGGTTCCACATTTTCGGTCACTTGAGAAAAAAAATACAATGTAACATTTTGATTTTTTGTATTATTTAAAAAAAAATTCGTATACGATCGAAAATGTGGAACTGTCATTAACTCGAAATGTACCCTACATGCAAAATGTGAAAAATAACTTTGGCCTATTTGAGTATTTACTTCCTTGATTGTTTAAGCAAATAGGACAGAAATTTTTAATTTTATAATGTGGGCTAATTGGGAAACCAAAGGCAATATATTTTTAAACTGAAAACCCCGGATATTTGAGAGGCATCTGCTCTGCGCCATTTGCCGATTTGCACAATCTCGAGATTGTCGCACATTTTCAAGATCCTACAAACCCGCAGCGCATTCTCGAGATTGTGCAAAATAGGTTAAATTGCGCGGAACATATACAAGATAAAATTCCAGCTTGCCCTTCAGTTGGAGTGTAATCTCCTCTATAATTGGTGTTAATTCCTAAGTAACGATTAAGTAGGAATGGAAACAGCAAAGGAGACGAAAGGTTAAACAGCAAAGGAAAGAAATTAACTTTTTGTTGCCAAGAGAAGATGAAAATGAATTACTTTATTAATTAGAGATAATGAGGTTGTTGAACTTAACCTTTGCTGTAGGTGTTTGTATCGCTCAATCAATCACACTAATGCTCTTTAAACGCTACCAATAGAATAAAAAGTATGAACCCTCATGGTAATCTATCTGTAAGAATATATATGTATGTTGCACAATCTCGAGAATGCGCTGCGCGTTTTAAACCCCCTAAAACCACTAATGCCCAGCGTCCGTTAATACCTTCATTTCATTTAATATGAAATCTAATGCTAAAATATATACATATAACCTCCCTGCCATGTCATTGAACAATCATTAAGTGTGTAAACAAACTAGCGGATACAACAAACTACATAACAGACATTTATATTGAGAGTTAATTATCGTATCTAGGTACCTAACTTGTAGTTACCTAGCTAGTGTATCTAAGTACCTATATTTTCCTTCCATTCCTTCATGAAGAGCGTTTTTTCCCTCGAGATTGCCGCGCAATTTCAGGATCCTAAAACATGCAGCGCAATCTCAAGATAGCGCGAATTGGTAAATTACGCGGAACACATGCGACTTTAACTATTTTATTTTTACTACCACCAAACTGAGGTGAATGAACTAAGTCCTACCCCTCCCCTCCCCTCCCCCTCACTATTATCACAATGAATGAACACTAAAAAGTTTTTTGCATATCGAGGAGGTACTTGAAAAGAGCGTACCCAACCACATGGAATCTTATTGAAAAGGTATGCCTAACCACTTGCAATGCTATTCCTACCTGAAGAAGGTGAGAGTGGTTTATCCCAATTGAGTATCTGGGTACATACTCACTTTCTAGCAAGTTGACCTTAACCTCAAAGGTAAAGAACAGGTGGGTCAAAATAAACAGAGTTAGTTAACCAGTCTGGGTCAAAGTGAACCAAATTAACTAGACTGAGTCAAAGTGAACCAAATTAACCAGTCTGGGTCAAAGTGAACAAAATTAACTAGGCTGAGTCAAAGTGGAACAAAATTAACCAGTCTGGGTCAAGTGAACCAAATTAACCAGTCTGGGTCAAAGTGAACCAAATTAACCAGTCTGGGTCAAAGTGAACCAAATTGAATATTAAAGTTGCTACCTACATGTAGGTTATTTCCCATCTCCTGTATATTACGGACCCAAGATTTTCCTCCTGTAGAGTACGGACCAAAAATTTCCCTCACTGATAAAAATTTACCCGAGTCAATCTGACTATGAATTTGGAGTCATAAGGAGTCAATATGACTCTTGTTTTCAAGTAAAATATTAGGATGAGTCAATTTGACTCGTATTTTTTCAGTTCTCCTGTAGATTACGCACCCCAAAGCGGACTGTTATTTCAACCTATCAGTGGGTGTTGATAATTCAGCCTACAATCCTGCCTACCTACCGATACCTACTTACCCTCACCTACCTACCTGTGGGTGGTGTTGATAGTCTACAATCCTACCTTATACCTACCGATACCTACCCTCACCTGCCTACCTACCCCTACCTGGTAGAAAGCATAAAAGATATACCCCAAAAAGGTCCACACAGCCTACACTTGCATGTCTGCTCACTATAATTACCAGTCAACATTTTTTATAGTTATAATGTTTATGTCTGACCTATATTGAGGGTGACTTTCGAGTTATTGGACAGTTCCACATTTTCGATCATACAAAGAAACTATGTATAATTTAAAATTTTTAACTTGATATTTTAATTGGTATCCATAATACCTGTATGTATCATGGATACCAATTATCCATGGTACCACCATGATACTTTTAGGTATCATGGATAATAATTAGAAAAAACAATATAAAAATAATACGAAAATAATATTTCGTGTTTAGTGAATGAAATATATTATTATAACTAGAGTTTAATTTATTTAGATAATAAAATTTAATTATTTCTTTTAAAAACTTAAAAGTTTGTAAAAATTATTCTGACAATACAGTTACTCTTCTTAAAATATCTTATTTATATTACATAGATCCGTATATAATTTTATACAGCTAACATATATCTTTTCATAGTTATTATTGCAATTTAATTAATTCTTCCACACTATATAAAATCTAAATATTCCAATTGTACAAACCAAAGCTGTTTGGCTTTTCACATGTGAGTTTGAAAGTGAAAAGTCTTTAGGCATGAAGAGCAAAAATAGAGTATGTTTTACTTCCATAGACTTTCACTCTGTTAGAGCAAACGTGAGTCAGACACACAAAAATGAAACGTCTTGAAGTCACGAAAAAAAGTAACTATCACATCCCAGTACCGAATTGGAAAAAGTAAATTGGTTTGGAATGATATAAATTAAATATAGATGAAAAGTCATGTCAATATGAAAGTCATACTAACATGAAAAGTCATGTCAATATGAAAAGTCATACTAACATGAAAAGTCATGTCAATATGAAAAGTCATACTAACATGAAAAGTCATATCAATATAAAAAGTCATGTCAATATGAAAAGTCATACTAACATGAAAAGTCATACTAACATGAATAGTCATACTAACACGAAAAGTCATACTAACATGAAAAGTCATATCAACATGAAAAGTCATACAGCAGGAAAAGTCATCAAAAATCAAAACTAAGAGCATTATAATTCTGATTAATTTGAACTTTTGATATGTTATGAAATAACAATAGATTGCGTATTACCTAATTGAAATAAGATGCCTACAGTTTCTTTTCCGGGTAGAGTTTGAAGTGATTAGACATGTGCATTCATGTACAGTTTTGATTGCTTCAAATGACACGTATTAACAGAGGCAAATCAGAAATTAAATATAGAAATTATATCCTATATGTAATTGAGTAATTAGGGTAAGTTACGAGGTATTGAACAGTTTCACATCTTCGATCATATAAGAGTAATATATGATTAAAATAAAATGTTGTAAAAAAGTTTGTGAATGTTCGAGAATAAGTAACTGTTCGAAAACTTGGATCTTACCCTGATTTTGAATTTTAAAAATTAATTTGCATTAATAAACTTTTTTCACAATAGTACAAATAAATTCAATTGATTAATGTAATATATATTAAATTATATATTATGTATTAAATTCATTGTTTATATAATATTTATAATGAATTTTAATGAATAAATATCTCAGAATTGAATTATGGTGGGGCAATAGTAGATAAATAGTATTAATTATAATAAGTTTTTACCTTCATTTTGAATGAATATAAAAAAAATAAAATAAATATTTTTAAACCAGGTTCAAAAAATATCTTTTTTTAACCCTTTACCGGGCAAGTGATCATATATGATCACTTAAATATGATATATAAATTGCCTTGCCGCCACATTCTATGCATCAATGTACTGACGTCACATAGCCTCAGCCAAGGGGAATGCTTTAAGCTAGTGTCACGCCAATGACGTCATTTCTAAGCAGCATCACTACTGGTTGAGCACGAGAGTAATGCATCAGTAGCACTGTGGCTGTCATAGGGGGAGTATCTGCGACAATTTGTGGCTTTTCAAGAGTCTCTTCTGTTCAACAAGATGTCGGTAAGTAACTAACACTGTGATATTATATAGATGAAAATGTGTGCTTTAGCCTAACGTAGGTAATGTATATGGTGAATATCTAGAAGTTGGGAAAAAAACTTCTTGAAAAAATGGATGATCATATATGATCACTTGCCAGTCTATGGTAAAAGTTGCAGTGATCATATTTGATCACGTGCCAGTCTATGGTTAAAGTTGCAGTGATCATATTTGATCACTCACCAGTTTATAGTAGCTAAGTATAGGTTATAGAATATTTATTTTTAAGTGATAATTTTTAACTATTTTGTCCAGTAAGAGATGTAATTTGTTCATATATTAATACCAAAATACGTATAAAGTGACTACAAACATAATTGCCTAATTTGAGATTAAAATATATTATCTACGTAATTTGCTATAGAAATTCAATATTCTTGGAAAGCATACGTTTGATTGTTTTGGTGAATCATTTCGATGGTTGGAACCTTGACCCCTTTTTTCACTTGCTTATGATGAACATGCTTATGATGAATCTATTCCAATTGCTTTCAATGTGCGAATTTTCTACATTGATTTTTCTTTCCAGTTGCCCTGTTCCCTCTTTTACAAGAAGGCTAAATGCCAGACGACCATCATCCCAGCAGACCCCAATGTCAGTGAGGATGAATCATTTGATGATGATGATAATGATCCAGACTATGTGCCTGAGCCCCACAACATGGATACTCCAAGTACAAGCGAAGAGCCTCCTGTGAAAAGGCTATGCACAAGGCCACCATTTGATGAAGAAGAGGAGATGTCTGAAGATGTGAATGACTGCACAGAGCTTCAAGAGCAGGAGATTGAAGACAGCGAGAATCAGGAAGGAGAGCTGCATAAGAGTAAGGGGAAGAGCACTGCTAGAAGTAAAGGCAAAAGCACCTTTCAAACTAGGCCAACTACCTGGAAAAGAGTAGACTTAGAGAATCCCTCCTTGCCTAACTATAACCATAAGCCTCCTATATTTGTGGAAACTCCCTTACAATATTTCTTTAAATATTTCAGTCCTGACCTCATAAAGCAAATAACCTACCAAACTAATCTTTATGCCAACCAAAAAGATATCGGTAGCTCCTTCAGCACAGATGAAGGCGAGATCCTCAATTTCATGGCTATCCTTTTGTACATGGGGGTTGTGACATGTCCCTCACTGGATGATTACTGGGCAAAGAGGACCAGAGTATATCAAGTGGCTGACCATATGTCATCCAAACGCTTCAGACTCCTGAGACGCACCATCCATTTCAACGACAACTCCCAAGCACATGGTAACATTGACAGGTTTTATAAAGTTCGCCCACTGTTCAGCCACCTCAACCAATCTTTTAGAAGAGTACCTCACACTCCAAAGCAGTCCATTGATGAGGTTATGGTTGGCTACATTTTACTTTATATTCTGTCATACTCTTTATAAGTTGTAATAAACATTTGAAGTTTTAATTTTATTTATTTCACCTTCCATTGTGATTTTCTTTCGCTTTCCACAATTAAAAAATCTTTACCTTAGAATGGCAAGTGATCATATATGATCACAAAAATTGTTGGACTTTCTTACCTGAGACCGGCAAGTGATCATATATGATCACTTCATAATTTCGAATTTGCATCAAAAATATGAAGAATTTTGAAAAAACAACTTCAATAAAAATATCTTTAATTATGATGTACTTTTAAGATCTGATATCAAAAACAATCATTTCTGAATATTTCTATGAGTGCCCGGTAAAGGGTTAAATAATAACTTTTTACCAAATTTCAATTTTTTTTTCTTCAAATCAAAGCTCTACAACAGGGCCCAAAAAATCAATTTCAATCAAAATTTGCAGCTTTGTTTTACGCAGAATACAAAGAGTGGTCTTGAATTACGTTACAGCGTCACCTTCAGAGATAACGAACGTCACACCACCTCGTTAGTGTGACATGTCACTGTGACGGACTGATAAGCATTAGCATGTTTGGTCAGTAGGGGAAATCTATGCTAATCAGTGTCCATAAAATAGCAATAAAAAATAATCTAAAAATAATTAATATATATGTACATATATGATAAAATTCCAATAAAAAAATGATTAAAAAATAAAATAGAAATTTGATAAAATTCCAATAAGGAAATAATTAAAAAATTAAATGAAAATTCGATACAATTCCAATAAAAAATGATTAAAAAAATAAAACATAAAATAAAATATAAATTGATAAAAATCCAATGAAAAATAATTAAAAATAAACTAAAAATTTCATAAAATTCCAATAATAATCAATATAATTATATGCCTAAAATTTCAGTGTACTTACACTTAAATTTCATAATTTTTGTCCATAAATGATCAAATCTATTCGTGGATTAAAGCATCAATATTATTTACATTAATAAATTGAATATTAAACATAAATATGAATGTAATAGAATAGAATTTTTTTTCCAAACGCTAATAAGGGTAAGTTCCAAGTTATCGATCTTTTTCTCGCATTTATAAAGCCACTGAAATAATCCGAACCGTGAGGTACTAACAAATAAAAAATAGAGATGCCATTTGCTAAAATGCTGTGTGTTACTTTAAATAGATTTTGTCATACATAATATTACACATTTATTTATATTGATTCTAATTTAATATAATTGAAGAAATCAATTCTTTTATTTGAATTTGGACTCCCGTAAAGTTACCCACCGCTTTTTTCTCCAAAACTGCAAACACCCCCAAGATTCGGCAAAACAATTACCAAACAATTAGCCAATACCCCAGAACCTAACAATTGCCAAACAATTAGCCAATACCCCAGAACCAAACAATTAGCCAATACCCCAGAACCTAACAACTGCCAAATGATTAGCCAATACCCCAGAACCTAACAATTGCCAAACAATTAGCCAATACCCCAGAACCTAACAACTGCCAAATGATTAGCCAATACCCCAGAACCTAACAACTGCCAAATGATTAGCCAATACCCCAGAACCTAACAATTGCCAAACAATTAGCCAATACCCCAGAACCTAACAACTGCCAAATGATTAGCCAATACCCCAGAACCTAACAACTGCCAAATGATTAGCCAATACCCCAGAACCTAACAATTGCCAAACAATTAGCCAATACCCCAGAACCTAACAATTGCCAAACAATTAGCCAATACCCCAGAACCTAACAATTGCCAAATGATTTGTCAATACCCCAGAACCTAACAATTGCCAAACAATTAGCCAATACCCCAGAACCTAACAATTGCCAAATGATTTGCCAATACCCCAGAACCTAACAATTGCCAAACAATTAGCCAATACCCCAGAACCTAACAACTGCCAAATGATTAGCCAATACCCCAGAACCTAACAATTGCCAAACAATTAGCCAATACCCCAGAACCTAACAATTGCCAAACAATTAGCCAATACCCCAGAACCTAACAATTGCCAAACAATTAGCCAATACCCCAGAACCTAACAATTGCCAAATGATTTGCCAATACCCCAGAACCTAACAATTGCCAAACAATTAGCCAATACCCCAGAACCTAACAATTGCCAAACAATTAGCCAATACCCCAGAACCTAACAATTGCCAAATGATTTGCCAATACCCCAGAACCTAACAATTGCCAAACAATTAGCCAATACCCCAGAACCTAACAATTGCCAAACAATTAGCCAATACCCCAGAACCTAACAATTACCAAATGATTTGCCAATACCCCAGAACCTAACAATTGCCAAATGTTTAGTCAATACCCCATGCAGAACCTAACAATTACCAAATGATTAGCCAATATCCCAGAACCTAACAATTGCCAAATGTTTAGTCAATACCCCATGCAGAACCTAACAATTACCAAATGATTAGCCAATATCCCAGAACCTAACAATTGCCAAATGATTAGCCAATACCCCAGAACCTAACAATTGCCAAACAATTAGCCAATACCCCAGAACCTAACAATTACCAAATGATTTGCCAATATCCCAGAACCTAACAATTGCCAAATGTTTAGTCAATACCCCATGCAGAACCTAACAATTACCAAATGATTAGCCAATATCCCAGAACCTAACAATTGCCAAATGATTAGCCAATACCCCAGAACCTAACAATTGCCAAACAATTAGCCAATACCCCAGAACCTAACAATTACCAAATGATTTGCCAATACCCCAGAACCTAACAATTGCCAAATGTTTAGTCAATACCCCAGAACCTAACAATTGCCAAATGATTAGCCAATATCCCAGAACCTAACAATTGCCAAATGATTAGCCAATACCCCAGAACCTAACAATTGCTAAATGATTAGCCAATACCCCATGCAGAACCTATAGCTAAATGTTTCCGAAACTAGTTGCTGTGTTACAACACACACTCAGGTGGCATTTGTAGAGCTGCTTTAAAGGTTAGATACGTGGTAGTGGGTGAGATAAAGCCACTTAACCGCATACTTTCCACATAACCAACACTCCTGATAAAAACAGTTACGCTTCGCTTAGTGCGACCAACAAAAGTGGCAATACTACGACCGATATCTTTTTATAGACTAACTACATTAAAACATTTTTAAACAACTATATATCTTTGTACAGTTTAATGTTTTTACTTTAAGCCAACCGTTAGTGGTATCTCTCAGGGTGCATTTTTGGGTCCTATACTTTTCAGTATATTTAACTGCGATTTGAGTATTGCACTTAAAATTATATAATAGAAAATACTATTTAAAAACCTTTTTAAAATTTGTAACCTGTTTAGTATTTCTAAATTCTACAGCTCACCCCTAGCTATGATTATTATAAAATTTAGACTATTCGTGTATAACTCTTTATCAGTGATAAAATTGAGTTACTTAAACTCTTTATGAAAACCGGATTTGGAACGGTGAAGGGTTAAAATGTTCAAGGGTAAGTTTCGAGTTATCGGACGGTTCCACATTTCAGATCATAAAAGGAAAAAATACTGAATAAAAAATAATTGACTCGTTGTTTTAATATCAAATTCATAATATAACTAGATTACGTGCACTCGGTAGAGCGCATACCTTCGCCGCCGCTTTGGCCTGTTCTCTCCTAAAAGCTAATAAACTGGTAACTGGATAATGATCAATCATCCCACCAAGTTCCATACAAAATAGTTCAATACTTTTTGAGTTATTGAGTTATAAATGACCTTGACCTTTGACTGGATCGCTCTCATAATTCTCCCAAATGGTTTCTGGACATTGACCAATCGTCCGATCAAATTTCAGACAATTTTGATGAATACTTTCGAGTTATTGAGTTATAAATGGCCTTGACCTTGATCTTTGACCATTAACCCGAACACTCCCAAAATCTAACAAAATGATTCCTGTATATTGACCAATCGTCCCACCAAGTTTCATTCAATATAGTACAATACTTTTTGAGTTATAAATGACCATGACCTTGACCTTTGACCGGGTCGCTCCCAAAATTCTACCAGAAGGTCAATGGACATTGAACAATGGTTTCACCACATTTCAGGCAATTTGGTTCAACACTTTTTCAGGTAAGCGAATAACAAGATGATTAATAAATAAATAAATATATAAATAAATAAATAAATGACGGGTAAAATATGACCTTACGCAAATTTGCGAAGGTAATTATCACGATCAATCGGTCAGGTTAAATTTTTAGATTACGGTAAATTGTAAATAGGGATAATATTGTAAATAATAACAAATTATCTTATTTTAACTTACCTTCGTTTTGACAAAATGTATTCTATAACAGGACCATAAAATAGATTTAAAATAGAAGTAAATCTTACCTTTTTTAGTGATCTGGATGATGGCTGGTTCAACAGTGTACGAAACCTCAATTTCTTCGTTGACCATGTCGATTTCTTGTAATTCTTCATCTTCCTCTTCATTAATTATCTCTTCTTCACAATTTATAACAGCTGTTTCATTAGAAGTACCATCAATTTCTCTTTTGTCAAATTCTTCAATCGCATTTTCGTTATCCACTGATTCAACAGCTTCGTCTCCTAACTTAGTACACTCAGTGGTGATGGTAATATTTTCAGTTACATTCTTGTTGGTTTTCGTTGCAGCCGAATTTACAGCTTCAAAAGAATCACGTTTCTCAGTTACGGATTTCGAATTCTCTGGTTCTGGGCTTTTGAAAGATCTGAAACTCGTATTGACATTCTGAGAATGAGCTTTGAACGGAGTGATTGTCAAGTTTTTGTTCATGAAGAGTGGTGCTGAAGGATTGTCTTCAATACCTAATTTCTTGATGGTCAGTTCAATGCTCTTGAAAGATGGTAATGGATCAGGTTTGGGAAGGTCCTCTTGGGTTGCCTTTTTCGAAGAGTCTTCATCTTCCTTATTCATGAAGCTAGGGAATACCAGATCTTCATCATCTGTCGTATTGTCATTTTTAGTTGGTACAGTCTTACCGCAAGAGTTCAATTTCATTTTCAGCAACATGTCAGCTTGATTAGCTTTCTTGTCCAATTTAATGAGAGGGTTTTTGTTAAAAGATGTCATGGAACTCGACCGCTTCACTGGAGAACTAGGAGATTTAACGCCAAAACTAACGTCCAAATCTGTCGAAGACATTCCATTGAGCCAAGAATCTTTCTTTTTAGTTTTCACTATCATTTGCTTGATAACATTCTTCCTGTCGACTTCAAATTCGCCAGCATTCTTAGCAAAATCAAACATCGACACTTCAGGTAGATTCAAACTCTCCTTTTTTCTGGATAGTTCTTTTTCGTAAGATTCCATAATTGCATATCCAAGGTTTTTCTTCTTCATGTCAGGTGTAAGATTTTCATACGGATTGGAAATGGGTCCTTCCGTCCAAAATGGAGTTTTCTTGGCATCTGTCTCAGCAAACTTGTTCACTTCATAAATATTGATAGAGTTGTTATTCGAACTGTCAGTGTCCGAAAAAAGTGAATTTGGAGCTGAATTAATAGGGACACAGGATGCTGTAAACACTCCGTCTGAACCATCAGAATCCTTAAATCCAGAAGGCGGTGCCGCGATGAAATCAGCTGAGTTACTCATTTTAAGATTACGAAGCAGGTTCCTGTTGTCACAATTGATATCCACTTTCGTGGTTGATTTCTTTTCGTAGAATTCTCTTCTATCGGTTATGCTGTTATGATGAGTTTCAGCACCAGCTCCGAGACCAGTTTCACTCACACGTCGAGATTTAGGTTTAAATGTTCTAGATTTTCTTATGGTTTTTTTACCTTCACTTTCTTCAACATTCAAACTGTCACTTCTCCTCAAATTTATCGTTGTCGTAGATTTCTTCGTTACTGAATTGGACTCGTCTTTCAGTTCTATAACGACTGAATGCCGAATTGCTGGAGTTGAATCCTCGTTTAAATTACTCTCCTCAGATACGCTCTCTCTAACAATAATATTGCTAGTAAGATTTTCTTCAGAATCTGATATATTTTCAAAAAGTGCAAAAGCTACTTTCTTCGTTGGCTTTGATATTTGTTTCTTGATGGAAACCTCCTTTTCAGCGTCAGCCAAAATCTCTTTCTCTAGCAATTCCAGTGCAGTTTCAGGGGGCGGCGTCAGAGTTATTTCATCCGAAAAAGTTTCGTCGGCGAAAGAACTACGCTTCGAAGAGTCCTCCTCCAGCGGCCAATCTTCGGACGAATGGGTGTCTTCACCTCCTGAAGATCCCAAATCTGATGTTTCGGAGCCACAGGCAGTTTGATCGTGTGTGTCAGTTTGTCGTCTGCCTAAGATGGAGTCGTTACTGCTGTCATGCGAATTAGAATCTGAAAGAGATTCCGCAGACAGAGAATCACTCCGGTCAAAGACAACTTTCGCGTTGAGATCAGAGTTGATCTCGTTCTCCTGGCTCACGGTCCGTGCAAGAGTCTCCGGTTTAGGAAGCACTTGAGGACGTCTAGGAACTATGTCGTAAAGTGGTTCTTTCTTCAGAAGTCTCAAAAGTGGACTACCTTTCTCCAGGTTCTCATAAATGTGTTCTTCCTCACTCCTTTCTTCACCTTTTATAACCAAACTATTCTCGTAAAAAGGTTGGCTCTCATCATCAGTTGGTTTATCAGCTCCGTTCAGTTGCGACTCTAAAGACTGGTAAATGGGACTGTCACTCTTGTTCTTCAAACTACCTCCAACAAATTCAGTCTGGCTTTCAGTAATCAAATCACCACTTTCAGTATCCTTCTCGTTTTCCGAATTAAGGTTGTTCAAAGACCCGGAGTTCAGCTGAAACTGAATTGAGAGCAGCCTTTCTGAAGTCCGGGAATTTACCGAGGAGACCGAATTACATTTACCAGACCTCACGAAATTGGAATCGTCGCCCCCTTTGAAAGAGGATAGCGAAGGTCTGGAGTGGGATTCAGTCACCTCTGTTAGGTATTGGGACACTGCGGTATCCAAATCGCTATTGAAGGAGAGGAAATTCGAATTCTCTCTGTCGAAAGTAGTTACCGAGGACAGATCGAATGTTGAGATGTTCGTAGTAGACAGACTCTGAAATGAGATGAAAATTTGAAGTTAGTTTCGTTATTAGATAGTTGAAGAAATTATAGAAAATAACGATTCAATGTTCATCCGATATTGTTAACATTTTCACACAGCTGGCTTTCAAAATTCATCCGTATTCAATTAACAATCCTCCAATAAACATCCGAAATCTTCTCAATATTGATCCCAAATTATCGAAATAATCAACCGTCATTCATTGATTATTCAATATACATTTTTCTCTCGTTCTCTTCAGACATCACACAGTGTAATGAAGAACAAACACCATCCAATGTGAAGAGGTATCCTTCATACTTTCTACACTCAGTTTTACCATCCCTTGCATTATTTTGAAGGAGAATGTCATAATAGACTAAAATAACAGAGAATTAAAGTAAATTGACTTTCAACCTGCGCTCTCAGAAGGGAAATCTTATTGTTTCAGGATTCTAGACGAATTACGCTCCTTGGCTGTCGTAAAGGTCATGACCTCAGGGATGTAAGGTCACATAACAGATAGAAATAAGAGGTAGCGATTAAGCTAAAGGAAATATATAGATTGGAAGATGAAGATTATTATAACGGACGCCAAAGAAGATGGTAACTGCTTTCAAATAAAAAAAAAATCTTGGGATAAAATTATAAGTTTATATGAAAGTATAATTAAATACATTTTAACTCAAATAAATATTTACGTAATTCAATTTATTAAAATAGATATTTTCTCGCTAAAAGTTTATTGTTTTATTTCAATGCTATTAATGCTAACGGGTTCAGATCATTCATCGTAATAAGAAATGATGACACTAGAAAAATGTCATTACAGATGTACTCATCTCACTGTACATACATTTCTTTGATGATGAATGAATGAAAAGATGAATGTTAAAAGATGAATGAAGACGTGAGTAGGGTAAGCTACGAATTATCGATCGATTCCACATCTTCGGTCATATAAGAAAAAACGATATAATAATTATAAAATAATAATTTTTTTTGGTACCCATGATACTTGCAGGTATCCATGATACTTGCAGGTATCATGGATACAAAAAAAGATAAGATGATAATTAGTATATCGTTTTTTTCTGATATGACCGAAGATGTGGAACCGACCGATAATTCGTAAATTACCCTACGTGAGTAAGTGTTAGTGTACGTTCGTGTGTACGTCGCTTAACGTAAGAGGAAGCGTCGCAACCATCGTAAGCTTACGACACTCTTTATGTTAATATCATTTACTCAAACAAAACAAAAACAAAGGAACAATCATAGAGAAAGACAAACAATGCAACACTACATGGGAATGGGGTAACTTACAAGTTACCGGACAGTTACACATTTACGATCATATAAGGGAAGGTGCTGAATTATTGAAATTTTAACGAACCAGTCATAACGAATTATAAATAAATACTCTTTTTACTACATGATCGACAATGTGGAACCGTCCAATAACTCGTAACTTACCCAATAGAGTTGGAATGGGAATGGTTTGTACGGATTGTGGGAATTGGTAATCACAAGAAATGAATATAAATACAGTCGAAATAAAGTCTATCTGTAAAAAGCACAATGAGATGTACTGTTAGTATTTGGGTACATTGGTACATCTTTTTGGGTACATTGTTACATTTAATGAATTATTAAAATGTTAAATTGTAATAATATTTTAACACATATAATTATTACAACCAAAAAAATGATTAAAATCAGTTGAAACAAAATCTAAAATTAACTATTATTTTACTAACTATTTTATATATAATATACAGTCTAATTGTTCTAACTAATAAAGCATTATAATTATTTAATTCTTTAGCAGGTTGATAGAGCAAATTCTACCCTAAACCTGTTTATCAACCATTGTGCAACCAGATAATTATGGAGGTGGTTTTTCATCCCTTCCACTGTAGACACAATCAATGAAAAACCTTTCACCCGAAAAACCACTTTGTTTGTTTAAGATAAAGTTAGTCATGTCTACAAGATAGGGTAAGTGACGAGTTATCGAACAGTTCCACAATTCCGATCATATACAAAAGTTATGAAATAATTACAATAATGGGTTAAGATTTTAAAAAAATGCATTTTTCTTATATGATCGATAATGTGGAACCGTCCAATAACTAATAACTTACCCTCCTTTATTCTTTAAAATAAATTAAATTTTCGAAGTTGAAGCCCCGAATCAATTAATTAAGAGACTAATTAAAGATAATTGAGATATATATAGTTTGCATAATAAAGAAAGAGAATGGGAAGCAACGGCACAAACTCTATTGTCACTTTAAATTCCCACCATTTGAAAGAGAATTCCGGAGACGATGAATGGAATGGTATTACTGATTTTTTGGTAATTAATTAGCAATTTATATACATATTTCAATATTATAAATACAATTACACTTTTGAAATACAATATAATATGTACGAATTATTTATCAACATTTTAAGAAAATTATTATTTAATTAATTTAGTAGAGGGTTTAACGTCTGGAACCAAAGGCCATATCACTGATGTCAAAAATAATATAAAATACAAGGGACTGGAAGAAGCAGTCACACAGAAAAGTGGCTCTATAAATAAAGTCACCTACCACCATGTAGGTGACAATGCTCATGGATGCAGAAAAGCTACTACGAGAAAATTATTATCTATAACTAAAATCATATGCATTAATACCTATAATACCTATGCCCTATATTTCCTAACTATAATCACCATGCCCCGCCTATATTTTTTACAGTAAATTCACTGACCTATAAGTTTAATTTAGCATACACGTACAGACCTAAGTACCAACGAACCTGCTAGAAATGAACAAAAACCTAAAGGCAGAAGGGTCAATTGCCGGTCAAAATGTCTGGGTCACAATGACTCGACAGAAAGGTAGACAAACTTATTATTATTCAAATCAGGAAGAAATGAATTACAGCTTTAAGTTATTTATTGAATAACTTAACTCTATTATTCTGACCCACATCTAAAATACTATGTTGTAGAAACAAAGGGTGAGTTTCAAGTTGTAGAACAATTCCACATTTTCGATAACAATGTAAAACGTATACAATGAAAGTTAAATAACAATAATTTATACACATTTTTCATATAGGACCGAAAATGTGTAACTGTCCGATAACTCGGAACTTACTAATAAATGCAATAATTGTTTCAATTATTAAACATGTGGAAAATATATATATATATAAATCGGCAGAATGTACAAATATACAATTTCCAATCGGCAGATCGTCTGTTATTGTCCATTACGGTAAATATTATTTTTATTTTATCGTAAAATATCATAATTATTAACTAATTGGATGGTTGCATATTTTGTAAATACACGCGTTATTATATATTTCATATAATCTACGTAAACTATAATGATATTATTTAAATTACATCTGAATGTTCCTTCTTTCAATACAGTAACAAATCATGATTTGCAATGTTGAGACAATGGGCAAATAGAAGGCATTTTCTTACATAATCATAGATAATCATGTAAGGAATTCCAAGAGGTTACTAATTAATTACAGCCTCTGCCGATGGAGTTATGTCTTCATCGGCATTTGACATCAGGGAAAAAATGAATGAGAATTGAATGAAATAAATCTGTTGAATGATGATGCAATTTTGGGAATGTGTATAGGGATACCATGTAAACACGATACGTGATACCTGCAGGTATCGTGGATACCATGTAAACATGATACGTGATACCTGCAGGTATCGTGGATACCATGTAAACATGATACGTGATAATTGCAGTTTTAAAAAGTACAGAAATTGAGAAATATGTAAAATTAAAGTTTTATTAGTAAACACAGTTACTGTTATGCCTATTTTATGCTGTTACGACTTATTATCAAGAGGTTATTTATACTTAACGTTGCCGGTTTGTTGGTTTCAAGCTTTCGAATAGAAAGATGTCTATTCATCATCAGGAGCTAAAGTGGAAACCCTGGACCTAACAATGAATAGTTGTTACCAACTGTTATGTTTGATGGATACCTGCTATATAAGCCATGTATCTTATATCATATTATACATATTCACTTTTTAACTAAAAAAAAGCTATTTTTCAGGAGAGGCATTTTAGTACTTGTAATGTACGTACATTTAATGGTATATCGTTAGGACATTTAGCCTCTCTAGCGGTACATTTTAGAGCTACAAGTATCAAACTTTTACTGAAATAATCAGTAATTTAAGATTTATATGACTATATGGATAACTCTAAAATACATGTTTTTTGTTTATGACGTTGGTCTCATATAAAAAAAATGCATATAAATATTAAAGATATTCGAATAGGATATACAAATTAAAACTAAAGAAAGTTCATTAGATAATTGTGCGGAATGTTCATAACCACATAATTTTCATACAAATAGTATTACGCAACATATGTGCTGTTATTAACAATTGAAGTGTATAACATATGCTATTTAGAAAGTCTCTGCAAAATAGATTCCAGGAGACATTTCTTAAAAATACACAGAATAAGAATTAAGATAGGTGCTTTTGGTAATCTCTTTCTGAATATATTTCACCTTAAGTCTTTATTAAAGAAAGCAAGGGGTTGATGTGTACTTTCTTTTTATAGTTTTTACTTTCATGGAACATATGAAAGGCACACAGTGTTATTATTTACAGTGTGAATTGCTATTAAATAATTACCATGAGTTGAACATTATGTAGCGTGATGTAATATCGAAAGAAAAGAGGGTTAGAATTATTTCAGTAAATTTATGTTCATTTTATAGTTTGGAAAAAAATATTTCAATTCATAAAACCTACTAAAAAAATTTAAACTTTTTTAAAAAGTTTAATATGAGGTTTTTAGATATGATACATTAAGATAATTAAAAAAACGATAGACAATGCAGAGAGAAAGCGCCATCACACGGACATTCATTTGCTATATTTTTGATATTAATAATTTACTGCAATAACATAAAGAAGAGCATATTATAATAAATATTCCCAGCTTTAAATTTAAACCAATTTGTATTATATAGAACAATTGAATTATATAATCCATATACTAACAATTAAAGTAGAATTTAAGAAATAAAAAACATACATTCGTCAAATTACCTCAGCTGAATTTTTCGAATTATTTTTTTCAAAAAAAATTTTTTTTTACATATTAGAATTTTTTCCTCTGATAAATATTTTTTAGATAGTTTTTAGGAATATTTTTCACTTAAATATCACAATAGTAATTCCTAAATAAGAAGTCAATCTCCTTAGTTGTGATTTAGCACACCAGATGTCGCTGACCACTCTACAACGAGTACAACTCACAACTAAATAATGTACAACTAATTGTACCCACTCCCAAATTAACATGTTACATTAATTCAATTTCGAGTTTACAGAATAATTAGAGTAGGCGTAAATAAATTCAATTCAAGCAGTCCCAATAAGTAAAATATTTTCCCATTTTTTACCCCACTAGCCTTGCTATTCATGAATTGTGACAAAAAGGCACTAAGGTAGTTTTTATGTCTTACCAAAAAGAGTTTGGCATTGGAAAATAGACATTGTGAGAGTTGTATGTTATACGTGTCGTAAAACTACCAAATGGAACTTTCTACCAAAAGCACATATGCTGCTGTACTATCACAGACAAAACAATGTTGTGGTGAGGTACTATCAATGAAAAATATACAAACAGTGGTTAAGATGGTACAGTTGAAAAAAAAAATTAGAATTAATATGGAAAAGGAATTTATCAAAATTATATTTTATTTTTATCTATACTATTATTAAAGAAATTTTTTTTTTCAAAAATTGTAGTTAAATTTTTTTAATTGTAATTTTCATAAATGATGGTTTAAAATAGAACTTAATTTTTTATAAAAAAAAACATTTTTTTTTTAAACAAAAACATTAATATTATTTTTTATATAGTCAACCTTTTTAAATTTGTTTGATATATGGAAATGAAAAATAATAAATACCATTTATTCCTTTGTTTCAAGGATATGAAACTAATGTCTAATAAATTAGTTTTAAATCGAATTCTTGGATAGGTAACTGCAAATTTGTTTCCTTATTCAAAGTAACCAAAGATAATAACTAACTACATATAATTGCAACTGTAACAGTTATTTTATCCTTTAGTAAGTCAAGCAAATAATTAGTTATTTTACAAAATAGATATTATCTTTTACAGCAAATAATAATAAAAAAAATAAAAGGTTCCATGAATTTCCTTCCGTTAAAACATAATTAAAAATAATAAAAATTATATCATATTAAGTTTTATATGCATTTAAAAAAGTGTGATATTATTTTTAAAATTTTATTTTATTACATAAAAAAAATCTTAGAGATTTTGTGGTAAAATTTAATATTATTGTATAATTAAATATGAAAGAGAGGGAAATTAAATAAAATAAAATAAGTATGTTAAATAATGAATAACTTTAAAGTATACAAAACTTATTCCTAGGAAAGTAAAACTGTAAGCATTTCATTAATAATCATAATTCACATCAATAATAATCAATTAACTTGCACCCAAATTAAAAAAGAAGTCATTTTAATTCTTATATATAATTAGCAATAAAAAAAATAACGGTATAATAGACATGTTAATTGATAGGAAGGAAATAACTAATAAGTACATTGTCTAATAGTTACATTACCTGTACATCGTTATGACATGCAGGTGATGGTTTAGAATGAACACTTTAGCATCATCACCTGTATATAGTTTGATGTAGGGTAAGGGGTCAGTTACACGATGTGAATTAGATAGAAGAACATTTCAATAAGTTACTATTTAAACATGTTCAAAATATTGAAATAGATAATTTATTTTAAATTGTGTGATTGAATTTTATTTAAAAAGATTGAACAAATATTTCATTGAATTTTTATTAAATATAAAAAAGAGGGAAGTTTTTAAATATTCGAACGTGATCTTTTCACTGTTTTTAAAATTAATCAATTTTAAAAGTTAAAATCTATACTTAAATCAAACTTCAATTTCAAATGATTGAACTTTCATTATTTTCTAATTTAAATTAAATGGTAAGCTATCACAAATCATTAATTAAAGTAACAAAGGTAATCAGGTATGTTTCACTTATACGGAATAAACCCCTGAGGGGATTTTCTCCAGAAAAACCCCTAAGGTAAGAAGTACCAGTGGGGGTTTTCTCTCCTTGCGAACAGATACTCCACTTCCCACACTATACAGGGTGACCCACTAAAAAGTGCACCCACATTTGAATTAATTAAAATATTGTATTTAATATAAATTAGTTTCATGTAAAATTAAAAATAGTATATTTGCACTTGTATTCATTATAACACCGTCAATGCATTAAATTGATCATTTATTTCTAAATACAATGTTTATATTAATTAACAGTTCGGTATATTTTTTGTGGGTCACCCTGTATGATAACTAGAACACTCTTGTGATAGCGACCAGTCGGTTAGTGCGACCAGTACATGGAAAATCAATCCAGATGGACTGTATCGAATTTAACTACACTGAGAAAAATAAACACCTCAACCTGATGCACTAAAGTGCTTCTAGTTCACCCTGAATATTTTGTCTCTAAAGCGAGACACTTTAGTGCATCAAACTATAGTTTTGCACCTAAAGTGTCTCGAGAGCTTGAAAGTGTGTCAGTGTGATGCACTTTAGTGTCTCAGCATTGCAGTGTGATGCACTTTAGTGTCTCAGCATTGCAGTGTGATGCACTTTAGTGTCTCAGCATTGCAGTGTGATGCACTTTAGTGTCTCAGCATTGCAGTGTGATGCACTTTAGTGTCTCAGCATTGCAGTGTGATGCACTTTAGTGTCTCAGCATTGCAGTGTGATGCACTTTAGTGTCTCAGCATTGCAGTGTGATGCACTTTAGTGTCTCAGCATTGCAGTGTGATGCACTTTAGTGTCTCAGCATTGCAGTGTGATGCACTTTAGTGTCTCAGCATTGCAGTGTGATGCACTTTAGTGTCTCAGCATTGCAGTGTGATGCACTTTAGTGTCTCAGCATTGCAGTGTGATGCACTTTAGTGTCTCAGCATTGCAGTGTGATGCACTTTAGTGTCTCAGCATTACAGTGTGATGCACTTTAGTGTCTCAGTATTGCAGTGTGATGCACTTAATAAAGACAAAGTTAATAAAGTAAACTCGAAACACTTTAGTGCATCAATATTTTTTATGAGTGAACTAGCAGAAAAATCCACTGCATCACGGATACAATAATTATTATCATCAGCAGTATCCACAGTAACGCAGATAAAATAAACAGCATCGCGGATACAATAAACGGCATCACGGATACAATAAACAGCATCGCGGATACAATAAGCAGCATCACGGATACAACAAACAGCATCACGGATACAACAAGCAGCATCATGGATACAACAAACAGCATCACGGATACAACAAGCAGCATCGCGGATACAACAAACAGCACCACGGTTACAATAAGCAGCACCACGGTTACAATAAGCAGCATCACGGATACATTAAACAGCATCACGGATGCACTAGCACAGTAACCCACTAACAGAAATGTGTCAGTGCTGGCAATATGAACTAGTTTGCCGTGCCTTAAAGTATCACCAATGGGGAGTAACTGTATTGAAGTAGAGCGAACATATACAACAAAAAATAAAGTAGAAATAAGAAATAAAGCAAAATAAATATGTTTTCAATGGTAAAATATGGTCTTTAAAAATAAAAGTGTATAGCGAAATAAAAAAGAACGCAATAAAAGAATAAAGTTACTTACCTTAGTTTTTTTTAGTTTTTGTTTTCCGATTTTCCAGGTGAAAGGCTTTTTGAAGTAATTGAGAGCTGACTGAGTTTTATTTCTCTTTTCCATTTTTAAGAGGGCACAGTTTTATCAAGTCATATTAGGGCACATAAAACAAAAAAAAATTTGGAACTATTATGTTAAAATCTATAAAAGTAAATTGTGAAATCAATTTTTTTAGATGAAAATAAATTTAAGTTTTTCTTGAAATGATAAAATGAGATATTATGAATTATTTGAAAATTGTATGTAAAAAAAATTGTGAATCCTTTCAACAAATTGAATAGTGAAACTGCAAATAATTTCCAAGAGATTATAAAACTAGTTTATAAAAAAAAACATAAAACAATAGAGCAAATAAAAAAGGCATAAAAAGAGGAGACTTTTCCTAACCGCTTTCTAGGTTTATTCCTTTACATTAATTAATTATTTATTATTTACACTAATTATTAGCTGGAGATGATAAAGTGAAAAGAGGAAAATGAAGAGAGCGTTACCTGTTTACCTATAAAAAGATAATCTAATTTGTAACACATTAAATCAACACACTATTAATAAATAAAGCTAGAGACTGATTTATGAGAAGATGTACTATGTGTACTGTACTATGAAATACTGTATTTACTATATGTACTGTACTGTAAAATACTGTATTTACTATATGTACTGTACTGTAAAATACTGTATTTACTATATGTACTGTACTGTAAAATACTGTATTTACTATATGTAGGGGAGGGTGGTCATCAATGGGACAAAAAACACAGAAAGATTGATATTTCATTTACTATGGGCATAATATGAAAAATAAAAAATCCATGTGTAGTATAGATATTCTTTTATAAAATGAAACCAACTCGAATGCTATCACATATTCTGTTGACTAGAAAAAAATTAAATAAAAAACAAAAGAAATTGTCCCATTGTTTAACAGCGCTGGTGAACAATGGGACATGCCCTGGTGAACGATGGTACAATTTATCAAACTTGTATATTGTTGAGGTTTTGGTAAAATTTCAAGTTCGAATTATCTCTTTATGTTGTCCCACAGTTAGTTAGTTTATATAATATCAGTTTAATGTCCTCTAACTTCACCGAAGCCATGTCATGAACATTTGGAAAATTAAGCTCATTGCACTTGAATCTTCGCCTAACATCAATATTTCGTATTTATCTTTTTCATGCTTTTGACCAACAGAATACGTTTTAGAAGTCGCCTCAAATTTTACAAGTGCATAAATCTTCATTTTCAACATTTTCGGTGAGATTTGAGTTCTTCAGACGAATGGACCATTTAGATTAAGAGTTATATACCAGACCAAGAACAATAGTTCACAGGCCATCTACGTCAGATGCTTTATGAAGTGATTTCGAAGGCCTTATCCTTAGTGGCACCAGCAAAAAGCTCTTCTTTCTCTGGTGTATCCGTTGCAGTCATGCTGCGTCTTTTTCTTTTATTAGTGAAATTTGTTCTCTATGCAGTGCTTTGTGATGACCTCAGATTGCTAAAGCCCTTGAACATGATCGAAAGTCCCGCTTCAGCTAGAAGCTCTGTTTCTACAAGAAGCCCTGAAGCTACAGTTCACGTTATTGTATCAACAAAATAGATATATTGATTCATATGGAGTAACTAGACAGTTTGGTTGACAATAAGGCACTGTCCCATTGTTAACCAAATTTTCTGTCCCAATGATCACCATGACGCCATTTTGAAAACATATGGGTATAGCGGCTCAACTACAAAAGTATAAAGGCAATCCTTTCAAATGATCATATTTTACATATTACTTAATATCATGTAAAAATCTCCTAAGCATTATATGTTAAATTTACAGATTTATAACAATTGAAACATAGTACGAAATATTTAGTTTTATCACCCCTAAAACACGTTTTCGCTTTTACACAGGGCTGACTGTACCCCAACCGCTGAATGCAATGCGAGTGAATGCACTGAAGTATGCTTAATTTACCACTAAGATTTTGTTAAAAATTACCATCAAATAAAAAAGTTATTCAGCATGTCCCATTGTTCCCGGTGTCCCATTGATGACCACCCTCCCCTACTGTACTGTAAAATACTGTATTTACTATATGTACTGTACTGTAAAATACTGTATTTACTATATGTACTGTACTGTAAAATACTGTATTTACTATATGTACTGTACTGTAAAATACTGTATTTACTAGATGTACTGTACTGTAAAATACTGTATGTACTATATGTACTGTACTGTAAAATACTGTATTTACTATATGTACTGTACTGTAAAATACTGTATTTACTAGATGTACTGTACTGTAAAATACTGTATGTACTATATGTACTGTACTGTAAAATACTGTATGTACTATATGTACTGTACTGTAAAATACTGTATTTACTATATGTACTGTACTATGTAATACTGTATGTACTATATGTACTGTACTATGAAATACTGTATGTACTATATGTACTGTACTGTAAAATACTGTATGTACTATATGTACTGTACTGTAAAATACTGTATTTACTAGATGTACTGTACTATGAAATACTGTATGTACTGTACTTTAAAATACTGTATTTACTATATGTACTGTACTGTGAAATACTACATTTACTGTAAAAGGGGAAAATCAATCTAATTATTTTAAGAATTATGATTGAGAAATTCATACATTAAAATGTATCGAACATTCTTTTCTACAAAGATCAACAGCTGCTTCATAGTGCACTACAGTACAATATAGTGCACTATAGTACATAGTGCACTACAGTATTTGTATTATGGTACATACAGTACCTCACCACCTCGACTTTAGTTTCCATTTCAGTGCAAAGCTTATCACGAAAAAGTAGAAAATGTACCAAAATATTTTAGAAAACAGAACAAAATTTGGAGCACAAAAATAGAGAAATTAAAAGTTCGTGAGGAGAGAAAATGTCAACAGTGAACAATTTGCAGAATTTAATTAATATTGACATTATTATTTGGTAATATGGGGTAAGTTCTGAGTTGTAGGACGATAACACAATTCCGATCAGGCAAGAAAAATGTTATGGTGGGGCCAGAGAAGATTGAGAGGGGTAAGTTATGGTGGGCCATAGAAGATTGAGAGGGGTAAGTTATGGTGGGGCCATAGAAGATTGAAAGGGGTAAGTTATGGTGGGGCCATAGAAGATTGAGAGAAGTTCCCTCTTAAACATAAGAGTTTTCTGTTTATAGTGACCAGCCGTTTAATACGAACTGTTGTCGTAACCATTTTATTTATTCAATAATAAAATAGCAAATTGAATTGTTTTTTTAATAAACCAAATATCTTTTCAAGATCAAATATAAGTAAACGGTAACATAGATTTCACCCCATATAATAATGTAGGTGATTCGAAATACGCTACAACAACAATCAGACGGCTGAACTAGAGCATAGAGCAGACTAATAGTGATCTATGTGTATGGTAATCAAGCGACTGCAGTCAACTGTGAATAGACACACTAGTCAGTTTCACTCAAAGTAAATAAAAACAAACAGAGAAATCAATTGCAACTATACATGCTAAAAAATATACAAGTTAGTTTATAAAATTAGCAGGGGTGAGGTATGAGTTACTGGACAGTACCACATTTACGATCATATAAGAAAAAATATATCAAAATATATTATCAATTGATTTTTCCCTATGATCGATAATATGGAACTGTCTGACAACTCGTACCTTACCCGCTACACATCGAATGGAAGATGACACATCAATGTTAAATTTCGTCAATGCATCACGGATTAAAAACACGTAAGTACTTCTTTTATCACTTATAGCAAGAAAGAGCACGTACACTGAAATAGATTGTACAGACGCGTGGCTGCAACGATTGTAACATATGCAAAATACTCCTACTGTGATCACGTAGAAAATACTATGAAACATTTAAATAACGTACAGGCCATACAGAAGAACTCCTATGTAGTGAACTCAAACTATTTCACTATAGAGGGTATAAGAGATGAATAGAAAACTGGTCTTTTCATGGCAGACTATAGAAAATATTTTCTTTCTTTTGAAATAAATTCATTATACAGGGTTTTTTATTTTTCAGAACTCTAAAATTCAAAATGGTTCACTACACATGACTTCACTATAGAGGAGTTGTACTGGTAGAACTCCTCTATAGTGAAATATAACCAATTTACTGTACAGAGATTCATAGAAAACGTATAGTCATTTGTGGCAGACTAAACTAAATATGTTCACTATAGAGGAGTTCACTATAGAGGAGTTCACTATAGAGGAGTTCACTATAGAGGAGTTCACTATAGAGGAGTTCACTGTAAAGGAGTTCACTATAGAGGAGTTCACTATAGAGGAGTTCACTATACAGGAGTTCACTATAGAGGAGTTCACTATACAGGAGTTCACTATAGAGGACTTCACTATAGAGGAGTTCACTATACAGGAGTTCACTATACAGGAGTTCACTATACAGGAGTTCACTATAGAGGAGCTCCACTGTAACATTAAACGCATATCGTCATACGAGTTCATATAATTATATCATAAGTTCATATCGTCATATGCGGTTCATATCTAATTGTTCTCAAGAAAAGAAAGCACAGTAACTTTATGTTCTTATCACATGGAATTATTTACCGAATGATCCTTAGAGAGATAAAAAAAAGAGAAATCAGAGTGAGGTAATGTGGAAATAACCCTTATAAAGTTATAGTTACTTATTATAGTTATAAAGTTATAGTTAGTTATTATAGTTATTCCTCTCTTTTATTAAGTTATAGTTATAAGTTATAGTTACTTATTATAGTTATTCCTCTCTATTATTAAGTTATAGTTATAAGTTATAGTTATAAGTTATAGTTATTCCTCTCTTTTATTAAGTTATAGTTATAAGTTATAGTTATAAAGTTATAGTTATTCCTCTCTTTTATTAAGTTATAGTTATAAGTTATAGTTATTCCTCTCTTTTATTAAGTTATAGTTATAAGTTATAGTTATAAAGTTATAGTTATAAAGTTATAGTTAGTTATTATACAGGGTGGAGCGTAAGTTTGGAAGCAATTTTTCAAACATTAATATAATTCTTAAAAATAAGTTCCTAAGTAGGTGATAGGGTTTGAACTATAGTAGAGACACTACATTATGACGTGGCAGTGTTATTTTTTACAAAAATTTAGTCAATTAAAAAATGTCAGACAAAAGAGAAGCCATTATTGCTCTACACCGTGCCGGGAAGTCAGATTCCGTCATTTCAAAGACTCTCTCAATAGCGAGATCGACTGTTTGGAAGTGTGTGAAGCATTTTAATGAGAGAGGAGACTTGACTGATCGTCCAAGAAGTGGTAGACCACGCTTACAACGCACCAAACAACTGATAAAATGTGCCCGAGAGAAGATCAGGAGGAACCCGAAAAGGTCAATACGATTGTTAGCCAAAACAGCTAATGTGAGTCCCAGAACAATGAGAAGAGTTGTCAAAGAAGAGCTAAAGATGTCCTCTTTCACCCTCCAAAAGAGACAGACTCTGTCAGAAGCTGTAAAGAAAAAGAGATTGGAGAGAAGCAAAGCACTTCTGAGAGAATTGAAGTCTGGCACGGCTGGTGAAATTGTTTGATCTGACGAAAAAAATTTCACAGTGGAAATGGCTCACAACCGGAGGAATGACAGAATAATTGGTAAAAGTGCAAAAGAAATCCCATACAACCAAAAAACTGTCCACAGAACCATGAAACCTGCTTCAGTAATGGTCTGGGCCGCCATTTCAGAAACTTCGAGATCTCCTTTAATTTTTGTGGAACAAGGCGCCAAAATCAATGCTAAATGTTATATTGAGAATATTTTGACGTCAATGTTGGAGTCAGCTAAGGATCACTTCGGTAATGACACTCTATGGACATTTCAGCAAGACGGCGTGACTTCACATACTGCAAATGTCACTCAAAACTGGTGCCATGACCATCTTCCACGGTTTTGGTCCAAAGAAATGTGGCCTCCCTGCTCCCCAGATGTTAATCCTATGGACTTTTCGGTATGGTCCATTCTTGAATCAAAGGCCTGTGGTAAATTCCATCGCAGTGTTGATGATTTAAAGCGTTCGCTCCAGAGATCTTGGAAGGAAATTTCACAAGAACAGTTGCGTGCCGCAGTAGGAGGAGTTCGGAGGAGATTTGAGGCTGTTATTAAAAACAAGGGGGGACATTTTTAATAAATTTATGATTTTTGAATTCTTAAAACCCTTATGTAATAATACATAACTGTAAATTATTAAATATATTTTTCGTTGGATTATAATATACACTTTCATTTGCTTCCAAACTTACGCCCCACCCTGTAGTTATTCCTCTCTATTATTAAGTTATAGTTATAAGTTATAGTTAGTTATTCAATATACATACAGTGAAACTTCTGAGTTATGAAGTATATTGGTTCCTTCTTAACTCAGGTGCACTTGATAGTTTTCTATGATTGAAATTTTGGAGAAAACTATGGTCTTTGAGGGACAACTAAGACAAAAATTGTCATGTATATCGTTTTCTATAATTCAAACATAGAAACTATTTCATAACTCAGGTTCTTCATTACTCGAGTGCTTCATAACTCAGGAGTTTTACTGCGCTATAATAAGATAACTGTCTTTCTGTCCGTCTGACTGTCTGTTTGAAGCCTTTGATAATTATAAAGCAGAAACTAATAGTTTGTGGCCATGGCTACGGGTCACACTAATATTAATAATTAAAAAATCATAGTTCGGAATTTTCAGGGTAAAAAGTAATTTAGTTAAATAAGTATATATGTTTAAAAAATACGTACATATATTTAATTATAAACCCATTATATTAACTGAATTAGCAATGGATGAACAACAAATAATGTATAAATTAATGTAAAGAGAAAAATATATTTTAGATATAGGTAAACATCATGGATAACAATTTAAAAATCTATTACCATATTTCTCTTATATGATCGTAAATGTGGAACTGTCCGATAACTTGGAACTTACCCTACTTATTTAATAATTTAAAATCTCTACTGTATGTACGTGTATACCAAATTAGAATAGTTTTTAAATAAATAAAAAAGATAATTACCTAGTATGCATTGATGTCTCGGTACTATGAAATAAAACACGTGTTTAAAATATTGTAAACACGAGATTTAAAATCTAGAGCATATTACGACAAAATAAAAATTATGTTTAATTTTCAGAGCTCGATTTTATGGTGAATAAAATTTTATTACATGATTTAAATTAAAATAATTATGAAAATAAAATGTAATAATAAAAACAGATATCCTTAATTGTAAAGAACATTTATATTAAAACTAAAAAATATCAATATTAGTACTTAGGTAAGACAAATAATATTGATAAATAATTTTATTTTTTTATTTTGATCAGATTAAAAGAAATAGAAAATGAAATAAAAAACAACTGAATGAATAAATGATAAAGTTTAATGTCACAGAAACGGCATCAAATTCAAAAGTTCGATATTTAATCTTTGCTTTAATTTATTAATTATTTTCTAAATGGCGGACCAAATCAGGAAAATTCAAGGCAAGCCACAGAAAAAATATTCAGATTTAAAGGGCATCAGATGTTTTGAATGACTAAATAATGCAAAGTGATCGGCAATTGAGTATGTACCCCATGTAGAACAAATAGAAAATAATTAACTATATAAGGGTAAGTTCTGAGTCAATAGACAGTTCCACATTATCGATGATGTAAGAAAAGTTGTATAATAATTAAAATGAGGTAAATAGTACAGTATTTTCCAATGACCCAAAATGTGGAACTGTCCGATAACTTGGAACTAACCCTTAAATAATATTTAACTAACTAAATATAGTTAACTAATGTAAACTTTATTAAATTGAGTAATTAAATAATTACATAGTATCATTATAAAGAAGTTATCTCTATTTAAAATGTCTTGTTCTAAAGTATCACAAATTGTATTTTATTATCATCGATAAAAAAATTACAATAATTTAAAAATTCTGACATTGATGAAGAAACAATTATTTAAATGAAAATTAATTCGACTTATAAATTTATCAGCTCATTTTCAAAACAAATTATAAAATTGAAAATATGAAATCTATGGAAACAAATTCAGTTTTAAATATAAAATTATTCAACTAGATGTACAATTCCAAACAATAACAATGGAATAAGAAGGTTCATCGCAAGGAGACACAGACACACACAACCTCTCACCACCAAAGCCAAACCTATACTGACTGCTAACGTTCCGTGGTGTCACAAACGTTTGGGATGAGAAAAACGTTTAGTAGTGATAAACATTTGGGAGGTAAAAACGCTTAGGAGTGAAAAACCTTTGGGAGTGAAAAACCTTTGTGAGTGAAAAACCTTTGTGAGTGAAAAACCTTTGTGAGTGAAAAACCTTTGTGAGTGAAAAACCTTTGGGAGTGAAAAACCTTTGGGAGTGAAAAACCTTTGTGAGTGAAAAACGTTTGGGAGTGAAAAGCGTTTGGGAGTGAAAAACGTTTGGGAGTGAAAAACGTTTGGGAGTGAGATACCACCTCAGAAACGTTAAGGTTTGAGAGTGACAAACGTTTGGGAGTGACTAACGTTCAGTGGTATCATAAATGTTTAGTAGTGAGAAATGTTTGTCAGTTTATGACCTCTCTAACGTTTGCAACAGAGAGTGAAAACGTGTAACTAAAGAGCGTTACCGACATCTGTAAGTAGTGTGAAATGAACTGATATCTGTGGACGATGTTGAAGAGTAATTTATAAAGTAATTTATAGTTTTTATGATAGACATGTTAATGCTTTAGTAACGTTTATGCTTTCTCTCTTTAGTGCATTTTCTATCTCATCTAATTAAAAGAAATAAACCTATTTTATTTGGAAAATTGATTTAATAAATACTGCATATGATTTTATTTATTAATATATTTAAATTAGTTATTTTTCTTATATCGATATTTAAATCTTGTAGTTTCAATAATAAATTATCTAAGGAATGTAAAGGTAAATACAGCAGGAGTCCTGAATTGTGGAATAGAAAATGTATGGACTGTCCTAAATTATGGACATATTTTTTTATGGAATACAAAATTTATGGAATTTTCTAGCTCTGTGTGTACCTATTGATAAAGTCTGTACTGTGATAGAAAAAGAGGTGTAATGTGGTACATATATTGTCACAATTAAATTATATTTTAATTGATAGGGTAAGTTACGAATTATCGGTCAGTTTCACATCTTCGGTCATATAAGAAAAACGATATAATAGTTATTATTTTATTATCATTGGCATCCATGGTACCTGCAGGTAACACGGATACCAATTATAATTATTATATATCGTTATTTTTCTCATATTACCGAAGATGTGGAACCGACCGATAATTCGTAACTTGCCCTAGTGGTGTATACCACCTTCTCTATCACCAACATACAAATGGTACAAATGTGTACCATTTGTAGTGAGTGTGCTAAAGAATGTCATTGAATTGAACTGTAGGAAAGGACATCAAAGAACAAATTACTATTTAGGAACTGAGTCAAAAAAGAATAAAAACATTTCAAGTTACATTCTTACAATTTGACCTATTATTTAATTATTAGAATTTAATTTTATTATTGCATAGAAAAGAGGTATATTCTTTGTTATTACATTAAATATTTTATTTTATTTAATCTTTTTATTACATAAAATATATGCTATTCTATAGAAAAATATTTAACTTCACTAAACTTTATTTCGCTCAGTACGCAATAAAAAAATTTACGATCTGCTCAGATTTCCAAGATTGAGAATTGTATAGACATAATAATTAATAATTATAAAATATGTAGAACCATCTGATGAAACAGAACCTACTCTATGACCAGAAATTAACCTATCTTTAAATTACATAAACGCGATTTAAATCATTATACATTTTAATCCTATGATAAAATTAAAACGTATACTTCTTATGATGAAATTATTGCAAAATGTTATAAAATGAGTGCAGTAAATAAATATAAACCTGATATATTAAATAAACTTAATTATAATTAATTTTGAGCTTAATTCAATAGTAAACTTAACAAATTTATTGCGCTTCAAAATTGAATCTTAATAATAATTTCTAATTTAGTATCCCTACAGTACTGTTTTCTATGACTATCGTTTTCTATTCAATCTCTTCAGGTATAACTACGTTATTATTTCCTTATGCCGATTAATTGGTTTTATCTATATGAAGAATGTGGAAATTTTGCCTCTATCAAGTATTTAATTTATATAAAGTACTTCATTATTATTTTGTTTCTATTTAAGTTGTTACAGTGTTTATAGTTACGTAAAATAAAGTTAACGTAAATTATGTAGATTAAGTTATGAATTATCGGTCAGTTCCACATCTTCGGACATATAAGAAAAAACAATATAATAATAATTATTTTACTCAACCAATCCTACTGAAATAGTTATCATTATATCGTTTTTTCTTAGATGACCGAAAACATGGAACTGACCGATAATTCGAAGTTTACCTTGTTGGCTAGTTATGCTAAAGTAAATAGTCAGTATAAACCATTAAAGAGAAAAACTAATATTAAAAAGAGGATGATTTTCAATATGCATATATATAACATAACTATATTGCATATAATAACCTACACACTATACCTATTCGCACTGTTTAACAAACAGTCTACAGAAATAGCACACCAAACAGTCTACAGAAATAGCACACCAAACAGTCTACAGAAATAGCACACCAAACAGTCTACAGAAATAGCACACCAAACAGTCTACAGAAATAGCACACCAAACAATCTACAGAAATAGTACACCAAACAGTCTACAGAAATAGCACACCAAACAGTCTACAGAAATAGCACACCAAACAGTCTACAGAAATAGTACACCAAAAAGTCTGCAGAAATAGTACACCAAACAGTCTACAGAAATAGCACAACAAACAGTCTACAGAAATAGCACACCAAACAGTCTACAGAAATAGCACACCAAACAGTCTACAGAAATAGCACACCAAACAATCTACAGAAATAGTACACCAAACAGTCTACAGAAATAGCACACCAAACAGTCTACAGAAATAGCACACCAAACAGTCTACAGAAATAGTACACCAAACAGTCTACAGAAATAGCACAACAAACAGTCTACAGAAATAGCACACCAAACAGTCTACAGAAATAGCACACCAAACAGTCTACAGAAATAGCACACCAAACAATCTACAGAAATAGTACACCAAACAGTCTACAGAAATAGCACACCAAACAGTCTACAGAAATAGCACACCAAACAGTCTACAGAAATAGTACACCAAACAGTCTACAGAAATAGTACACCAAACAGTCTACAGAAATAGCACACCAAACAGTCTACAGAAATAGCACACCAAACAGTCTACAGAAATAGCACACCAAACAGTCTACAGAAATAGCACAACAAACAGTCTACAGAAATAGCACACCAAACAGTCTACAGAAATAGCACACCAAACAGTCTACAGAAATAGCACACCAAACAGTCTACAGAAATAGCACACCAAACAGTCTACAGAAATAGCACACCAAACAATATACAGAAATAGTACACCAAACAGTCTACAGAAATAGCACACCAAACAGTTTACAGAAATAGCACACCAAACAGTTTACAGAAATAGCACACCAAACAATCTACAGAAATAGTACACCAAACAGTCTACAGAAATAGCACACCAAACAGTTTACAGAAATAGCACACCAAACAATCTACAGAAATAGTACACCAAACAGTCTACAGAAATAGCACACCAAACAGTCTACAGAAATAGCACACCAAACAGTCTACAGAAATAGTACACCAAACAGTCTACAGAAATAGTACACCAAACAGTCTACAGAAATAGCACACCAAACAGTCTACAGAAATAGTACACCAAACAATCTACAGAAATAGTACACCAAACAGTCTACAGAAATAGCACACCAAACAGTTTACAGAAATAGCACACCAAACAATCTACAGAAATAGTACACCAAACAGTCTACAGAAATAGCACACCAAACAGTCTACAGAAATAGCACACCAAACAGTCTACAGAAATAGTACACCAAACAGTCTACAGAAATAGTACACCAAACAGTCTACAGAAATAGCACACCAAACAGTCTACAGAAATAGTACACCAAACAATCTACAGAAATAGTACACCAAACAGTCTACAGAAATAGCACACCAAACAGTTTACAGAAATAGCACACCAAACAATCTACAGAAATAGTACACCAAACAGTCTACAGAAATAGCACACCAAACAGTCTACAGAAATAGCACACCAAACAGTCTACAGAAATAGCACACCAAACAGTCTACAGAAATAGCACACCAAACAGTTTACAGAAATAGCACACCAAACAATCTACAGAAATAGTACACCAAACAGTCTACAGAAATAGCACACCAAACAGTCTACAGAAATAGCACACCAAACAGTCTACAGAAATAGCACACCAAACAGTCTACAGAAATAGCACACAAAACAGTCTACAGAAATAGCACACCAAACAGTCTACAGAAATAGCACACCAAACAGTCTACAGAAATAGCACAACAAACAGTCTACAGAAATAGTACACCAAACAGTCTACAGAAATAGCACACCAAACAGTCTATAGAAATAGCACACCAAACAGTCTACAGAAATAGCACAACAAACAGTCTACAGAAATAGTACACCAAACAGTCTACAGAAATAGCACACCAAACAGTTTACAGAAATAGCACACCAAACAATCTACAGAAATAGTACACCAAACAGTCTACAGAAATAGCACACCAAACAGTTTACAGAAATAGCACACCAAACAATCTACAGAAATAGTACACCAAACAGTCTACAGAAATAGCACACCAAACAGTCTACAGAAATAGCACACCAAACAGTCTACAGAAATAGTACACCAAACAGTCTACAGAAATAGTACACCAAACAGTCTACAGAAATAGTACACCAAACAGTCTACAGAAATAGCACACCAAACAGTCTACAGAAATAGTACACCAAACAGTCTACAGAAATAGTACACCAAACAGTCTACAGAAATAGCACACCAAACAGTCTACAGAAATAGTACACCAAACAATCTACAGAAATAGTACACCAAACAGTCTACAGAAATAGCACACCAAACAGTTTACAGAAATAGCACACCAAACAATCTACAGAAATAGTACACCAAACAGTCTACAGAAATAGCACACCAAACAGTCTACAGAAATAGCACACCAAACAGTTTACAGAAATAGCACACCAAACAATCTACAGAAATAGCACACCAAACAGTCTACAGAAATAGTACACCAAACAATCTACAGAAATAGTACACCAAACAGTCTACAGAAATAGCACACCAAACAGTTTACAGAAATAGCACACCAAACAATCTACAGAAATAGTACACCAAACAGTCTACAGAAATAGCACACCAAACAGTCTACAGAAATAGCACACCAAACAGTCTACAGAAATAGTACACCAAACAGTCTACAGAAATAGTACACCAAACAGTCTACAGAAATAGCACACCAAACAGTTTACAGAAATAGCACACCAAACAATCTACAGAAATAGTACACCAAACAGTCTACAGAAATAGCACACCAAACAGTCTACAGAAATAGCACACCAAACAGTCTACAGAAATAGTACACCAAACAGTCTACAGAAATAGCACACCAAACAGTCTACAGAAATAGCACACCAAACAGTTTACAGAAATAGCACACCAAACAATCTACAGAAATAGTACACCAAACAGTCTACAGAAATAGCACACCAAACAGTCTACAGAAATAGCACACCAAACAGTTTACAGAAATAGCACACCAAACAATCTACAGAAATAGTACACCAAACAGTCTACAGAAATAGCACACCAAACAGTCTACAGAAATAGCACACCAAACAGTCTACAGAAATAGTACACCAAACAGTCTACAGAAATAGTACACCAAACAGTCTACAGAAATAGCACACCAAACAGTCTACAGAAATAGTACACCAAACAATCTACAGAAATAGTACACCAAACAGTCTACAGAAATAGCACACCAAACAGTTTACAGAAATAGCACACCAAACAATCTACAGAAATAGTACACCAAACAGTCTACAGAAATAGCACACCAAACAGTCTACAGAAATAGCACACCAAACAGTCTACAGAAATAGCACACCAAACAGTCTACAGAAATAGCACACCAAACAGTTTACAGAAATAGCACACCAAACAATCTACAGAAATAGTACACCAAACAGTCTACAGAAATAGCACACCAAACAGTCTACAGAAATAGCACACCAAACAGTCTACAGAAATAGCACACCAAACAGTCTACAGAAATAGCACACCAAACAGTCTACAGAAATAGCACACCAAACAGTCTACAGAAATAGCACACCAAACAGTCTACAGAAATAGCACAACAAACAGTCTACAGAAATAGTACACCAAACAGTCTACATAAATAGCACACCAAACAGTCTACAGAAATAGCACACCAAACAGTCTACAGAAATAGCACAACAAACAGTCTACAGAAATAGTACACCAAACAGTCTACAGAAATAGCACACCAAACAGTTTACAGAAATAGCACACCAAACAATCTACAGAAATAGTACACCAAACAGTCTACAGAAATAGCACACCAAACAGTTTACAGAAATAGCACACCAAACAATCTACAGAAATAGTACACCAAACAGTCTACAGAAATAGCACACCAAACAGTCTACAGAAATAGCACACCAAACAGTCTACAGAAATAGTACACCAAACAGTCTACAGAAATAGTACACCAAACAGTCTACAGAAATAGCACACCAAACAGTCTACAGAAATAGTACACCAAACAATCTACAGAAATAGTACACCAAACAGTCTACAGAAATAGCACACCAAACAGTTTACAGAAATAGCACACCAAACAATCTACAGAAATAGTACACCAAACAGTCTACAGAAATAGCACACCAAACAGTCTACAGAAATAGCACACCAAACAGTCTACAGAAATAGTACACCAAACAGTCTACAGAAATAGTACACCAAACAGTCTACAGAAATAGCACACCAAACAGTCTACAGAAATAGTACACCAAACAATCTACAGAAATAGTACACCAAACAGTCTACAGAAATAGCACACCAAACAGTTTACAGAAATAGCACACCAAACAATCTACAGAAATAGTACACCAAACAGTCTACAGAAATAGCACACCAAACAGTCTACAGAAATAGCACACCAAACAGTCTACAGAAATAGTACACCAAACAGTCTACAGAAATAGTACACCAAACAGTCTACAGAAATAGTACACCAAACAGTCTACAGAAATAGCACACCAAACAGTCTACAGAAATAGTACACCAAACAGTCTACAGAAATAGTACACCAAACAGTCTACAGAAATAGCACACCAAACAGTCTACAGAAATAGCACACCAAACAGTCTACAGAAATAGTACACCAAACAGTCTACAGAAATAGCACAACAAACAGTCTACAGAAGTAGCACAACAAACAGTCTACAGAAATAGCACAACAAACAGTCTACAGAAATAGCACACCAAACAGTCTACAGAAATAGCACACCAAACAGTCTACAGAAATAGCACACCAAACAGTCTACAGAAATAGCACACCAAACAGTCTACAGAAATAGCACAACAAACAATCTACAGAAATAGCACACCAAACAGTCTACAGAAATAGCACACCAAACAGTCTACAGAAATAGCACAACAAACAGTCTACAGAAATAGCACACCAAACAGTCTACAGAAATAGCACACCAAACAGTCTACAGAAATAGCACACCAAACAGTCTACAGAAATAGCACACCAAACAGTCTACAGAAATAGCACACCAAACAGTCTACAGAAATAGCACAACAAACAGTCTACAGAAATAGCACACCAAACAGTCTACAGAAATAGTACACCAAACAGTCTACAGAAATAGTACACCAAACAGTCTACAGAAATAGCACACCAAACAGTCTACAGAAATAGCACACCAAACAGTCTACAGAAATAGCACACCAAACAGTCTACAGAAATAGCACACCAAACAGTCTACAGAAATAGCACAACAAACAGTCTACAGAAATAGTACACCAAACAGTCTACAGAAATAGCACACCAAACAGTCTACAGAAATAGCACACCAAACAGTCTACAGAAATAGCACAACAAACAGTCTACAGAAATAGTACACCAAACAGTCTACAGAAATAGTACACCAAACAGTCTACAGAAATAGCACACCAAACAGTCTACAGAAATAGTACACCAAACAATCTACAGAAATAGTACACCAAACAGTCTACAGAAATAGCACACCAAACAGTTTACAGAAATAGCACACCAAACAATCTACAGAAATAGTACACCAAACAGTCTACAGAAATAGCACACCAAACAGTCTACAGAAATAGCACACCAAACAGTCTACAGAAATAGTACACCAAACAGTCTACAGAAATAGTACACCAAACAGTCTACAGAAATAGCACACCAAACAGTCTACAGAAATAGTACACCAAACAATCTACAGAAATAGTACACCAAACAGTCTACAGAAATAGCACACCAAACAGTTTACAGAAATAGCACACCAAACAATCTACAGAAATAGTACACCAAACAGTCTACAGAAATAGCACACCAAACAGTCTACAGAAATAGCACACCAAACAGTCTACAGAAATAGTACACCAAACAGTCTACAGAAATAGTACACCAAACAGTCTACAGAAATAGTACACCAAACAGTCTACAGAAATAGCACACCAAACAGTCTACAGAAATAGCACACCAAACAGTCTACAGAAATAGCACACCAAACAGTCTACAGAAATAGCACACCAAACAGTCTACAGAAATAGTACACCAAACAGTCTACAGAAATAGTACACCAAACAGTCTACAGAAATAGCACACCAAACAGTCTACAGAAATAGTACACCAAACAGTCTACAGAAATAGTACACCAAACAGTCTACAGAAATAGCACACCAAACAGTCTACAGAAATAGCACAACAAACAGTCTACAGAAGTAGCACAACAAACAGTCTACAGAAATAGCACAACAAACAGTCTACAGAAATAGCACACCAAACAGTCTACAGAAATAGCACACCAAACAGTCTACAGAAATAGCACACCAAACAGTCTACAGAAATAGCACACCAAACAGTCTACAGAAATAGCACAACAAACAATCTACAGAAATAGCACACCAAACAGTCTACAGAAATAGCACACCAAACAGTCTACAGAAATAGCACAACAAACAGTCTACAGAAATAGCACACCAAACAGTCTACAGAAATAGCACACCAAACAGTCTACAGAAATAGCACACCAAACAGTCTACAGAAATAGTACACCAAACAGTCTACAGAAATAGCACACCAAACAGTCTACAGAAATAGCACACCAAACAGTCTACAGAAATAGCACACCAAACAATCTACAGAAATAGTACACCAAACAGTCTACAGAAATAGCACACCAAACAGTCTACAGAAATAGCACACCAAACAGTCTACAGAAATAGTACACCAAACAATCTACAGAAATAGTACACCAAACAGTCTACAGAAATAGCACACCAAACAGTCTACAGAAATAGCATACCAAACAGTCTACAGAAATAGTACACCAAACAGTCTACAGAAATAGTACACCAAACAGTCTACAGAAATAGCACACCAAACAGTCTACAGAAATAGCACACCAAACAGTCTACAGAAATAGCACACCAAACAGTCTACAGAAATAGCACAACAAACAGTCTACAGAAATAGCACACCAAACAGTCTACAGAAATAGCACACCAAACAGTCTACAGAAATAGCACACCAAACAGTCTACAGAAATAGCACACCAAACAGTCTACAGAAATAGCACACCAAACAATATACAGAAATAGTACACCAAACAGTCTACAGAAATAGCACACCAAACAGTTTACAGAAATAGCACACCAAACAGTTTACAGAAATAGCACACCAAACAATCTACAGAAATAGTACACCAAACAGTCTACAGAAATAGCACACCAAACAGTTTACAGAAATAGCACACCAAACAATCTACAGAAATAGTACACCAAACAGTCTACAGAAATAGCACACCAAACAGTCTACAGAAATAGCACACCAAACAGTCTACAGAAATAGTACACCAAACAGTCTACAGAAATAGTACACCAAACAGTCTACAGAAATAGCACACCAAACAGTCTACAGAAATAGTACACCAAACAATCTACAGAAATAGTACACCAAACAGTCTACAGAAATAGCACACCAAACAGTTTACAGAAATAGCACACCAAACAATCTACAGAAATAGTACACCAAACAGTCTACAGAAATAGCACACCAAACAGTCTACAGAAATAGCACACCAAACAGTCTACAGAAATAGTACACCAAACAGTCTACAGAAATAGTACACCAAACAGTCTACAGAAATAGCACACCAAACAGTCTACAGAAATAGTACACCAAACAATCTACAGAAATAGTACACCAAACAGTCTACAGAAATAGCACACCAAACAGTTTACAGAAATAGCACACCAAACAATCTACAGAAATAGTACACCAAACAGTCTACAGAAATAGCACACCAAACAGTCTACAGAAATAGCACACCAAACAGTCTACAGAAATAGCACACCAAACAGTCTACAGAAATAGCACACCAAACAGTTTACAGAAATAGCACACCAAACAATCTACAGAAATAGTACACCAAACAGTCTACAGAAATAGCACACCAAACAGTCTACAGAAATAGCACACCAAACAGTCTACAGAAATAGCACACCAAACAGTCTACAGAAATAGCACACCAAACAGTCTACAGAAATAGCACACCAAACAGTCTACAGAAATAGCACACCAAACAGTCTACAGAAATAGCACAACAAACAGTCTACAGAAATAGTACACCAAACAGTCTACAGAAATAGCACACCAAACAGTCTATAGAAATAGCACACCAAACAGTCTACAGAAATAGCACAACAAACAGTCTACAGAAATAGTACACCAAACAGTCTACAGAAATAGCACACCAAACAGTTTACAGAAATAGCACACCAAACAATCTACAGAAATAGTACACCAAACAGTCTACAGAAATAGCACACCAAACAGTTTACAGAAATAGCACACCAAACAATCTACAGAAATAGTACACCAAACAGTCTACAGAAATAGCACACCAAACAGTCTACAGAAATAGCACACCAAACAGTCTACAGAAATAGTACACCAAACAGTCTACAGAAATAGTACACCAAACAGTCTACAGAAATAGTACACCAAACAGTCTACAGAAATAGCACACCAAACAGTCTACAGAAATAGTACACCAAACAGTCTACAGAAATAGTACACCAAACAGTCTACAGAAATAGCACACCAAACAGTCTACAGAAATAGTACACCAAACAATCTACAGAAATAGTACACCAAACAGTCTACAGAAATAGCACACCAAACAGTTTACAGAAATAGCACACCAAACAATCTACAGAAATAGTACACCAAACAGTCTACAGAAATAGCACACCAAACAGTCTACAGAAATAGCACACCAAACAGTTTACAGAAATAGCACACCAAACAATCTACAGAAATAGCACACCAAACAGTCTACAGAAATAGTACACCAAACAATCTACAGAAATAGTACACCAAACAGTCTACAGAAATAGCACACCAAACAGTTTACAGAAATAGCACACCAAACAATCTACAGAAATAGTACACCAAACAGTCTACAGAAATAGCACACCAAACAGTCTACAGAAATAGCACACCAAACAGTCTACAGAAATAGTACACCAAACAGTCTACAGAAATAGTACACCAAACAGTCTACAGAAATAGCACACCAAACAGTTTACAGAAATAGCACACCAAACAATCTACAGAAATAGTACACCAAACAGTCTACAGAAATAGCACACCAAACAGTCTACAGAAATAGCACACCAAACAGTCTACAGAAATAGTACACCAAACAGTCTACAGAAATAGCACACCAAACAGTCTACAGAAATAGCACACCAAACAGTTTACAGAAATAGCACACCAAACAATCTACAGAAATAGTACACCAAACAGTCTACAGAAATAGCACACCAAACAGTCTACAGAAATAGCACACCAAACAGTTTACAGAAATAGCACACCAAACAATCTACAGAAATAGCACACCAAACAGTCTACAGAAATAGTACACCAAACAGTCTACAGAAATAGTACACCAAACAGTCTACAGAAATAGTACACCAAACAGTCTACAGAAATAGTACACCAAACAGTCTACATAAATAGTACACCAAACAGTCTGCAGAAATAGCACACCAAACAGTCTACAGAAATAGCACACCAAACAGTCTACAGAAATAGTACACCAAACAGTCTACAGAAATAGTACACCAAACAGTCTACATAAATAGTACACCAAACAGTCTACAGAAATAGTACACCAAACAGTCTACATAAATAGTACACCAAACAGTCTGCAGAAATAGCACACCAAACAGTCTACAGAAATAGCACACCAAACAGTCTACAGAAATAGTACATCAAACAATCTACAGAAATAGTACACCAAACAGTCTACAGAAATAGTACACCAAACAGTCTACATAAATAGTACACCAAACAGTCTACAGAAATAGTACACCAAACAGTCTACATAAATAGTACACCAAACAGTCTGCAGAAATAGCACACCAAACAGTCTACAGAAATAGCACACCAAACAGTCTACAGAAATAGTACACCAAACAGTCTACAGAAATAGTACACCAAACAGTCTACAGAAATAGTACACCAAACAGTCTGCAGAAATAGCACACCAAACAGTCTACAGAAATAGCACACCAAACAGTCTACAGAAATAGCACACCAAACAGTCTACAGAAATAGTACACCAAACAGTCTACAGAAATAGCACACCAAACAGTCTACAGAAATAGTACACCAAACAGTTTCTAAAACTGTCAGTTCATAAAAGAATTAAAATTTTATGGAAGCTAAAATTTAGTAAAAGTGAAATGCATAATAAATTATAATTTAAAACTGATAGAATGAAATACTAAAGATGGTTAAAATAAAGGCCCTTATTCAATGACATATTTAATTAAAAGCTTTTAAATGTAATTAATATATGTACAAATCATAAGGGTTATTCTGAGTTATTGGACAGTTCCTCATTTTCGATCATATTACAAGAATCGTTTTCATGTGCACTAACCCCACAAGTATCATGGATACCAATTTAACTTTCATTGTAATTGGGTATCATGGATACCAATTTAACCTTTATTTTAATTGGGTATCATGGATACTATTTTAACCTTTATTTTAATTGGGTATCATGGATACTATTTTAACCTTTATTTTAATTGGGTATCATGGATACCAATTTAGCCTTTATTTTAATTGGGTATCATGGATACCAATTTAGCCTTTATTTTAATTGGGTATCATGGATACTATTTTAACCTTTATTTTAATTGGGTATCATGGATACTATTTTAACCTTTATTTTAATTGGGTATCATGGGTACTATTTTAACCTTTATTTTAATTGGGTATCATGGATACCAATTTAGCCTTTATTTTAATTGGGTATCATGGATACCAATTTAGCCTTTATTTTAATTGGGTATCATGGATACTAATTTAACCTTTATTTTAATTGGGTATCATGGATACCAATAATTACAGTGAAGTTAAATATTAATTTACATATTTTCGTATATGATCGAGAATGTCGACCCGTCCAATAACTCGTAATTTACCCCAATAGTTGAAATAGAAAACTACCATCTGTTAAGAACAGCTGCTGACTAAAGTCCTTGAGAGGAGTAAGTACTATCGGTGAAAAAAGTCACTAATTTACTACTCTTTAAATCATTTAATCAGCTGTTATTTTTACTATGTATTTGACACAATGTCAATGAATGAGTTTACATTTCTTGCCATTTGGCGATAATAATCAGTAGTGAGATTGCACGCGTGTGAACGGTATTGTTTATATGGTGAGACTTTAAATTAGGTTAGAGGTACGATGAGGGGAAACTATTTTAGAGGGGAAAATGGTAAATAGAATGACAGGAAAATGGTAAAAAGAATGACATGGAAATGGTAAAAAGAATGACATGGAAATGGTAAAAAGAATGACATGGAAATGGTAAAAAGAATGACATGGAAATGGTAAAAAGAATGACATGGAAATGGTAAATAGAATGACAGGAAAATGGTAAAAAGAATGACATGGAAATGGTAAAAAGGAACTGAAACTATATGGAATTATAGAGAAGTTATGGTGGGGAAATAGAAGATTGAGAGGGGTAAGTTATGGTGGGGACATAGAAGATTGAGAGGGGTAAGTTATGGTGGGGCCATAGAAGATTGAGAGGGGTAAGTTATGGTGAGTCCATAGAAGATTGAGAGGGGTAAGTTATGGTGGGGCCATAGAAGATTGAGAGGGGTAAGTTATGGTGAGTCCATAGAAGATTGAGAGGGGTAAGTTATGGTGGGGCCATAGAAGATTGAGAGGGGTAAGTTATGGTGAGTCCATAGAAGATTGAGAGGGGTAAGTTATGGTGGGGCCATAGAAGATTGAGAGGGGTAAGTTATGGTGAGTCCATAGAAGATTGAGAGGGGTAACTTATGGTGGGCCATAGAAGATTGAGAGGGGTAAGTTATGGTGAGTCCATAGAAGATTGAGAGGGGTAAGTTATGGTGGGACATAGAAGATTGAGAGGGGTAAGTTACGGTGGGGACATAGAAGATTGAGAGGGGTAAGTTATGGTGGGGCCATAGAAGATTGAGAGGGGTAAGTTATGGTGGGGCCATAGAAGATTGAGAGGGGTAAGTTATGGTGGGGCCATAGAAGATTGAGAGGGGTAAGTTATGGTGGGGCCATAGAAGATTGAGAGGGGTAAGTTATGGTGGGGACATAGAAGATTGAGAGGGGTAAGTTATGGTGGGGCCATAGAAGATTGAGAGGGGTAAGTTATGGTGGGGCCATAGAAGATTGAGAGGGGTAAGTTATGGTGGGGACATAGAAGATTGAGAGGGGTAAGTTATGGTGGGGACATAGAAGATTGAGAGGGGTAAGTTATGGTGGGGACATAGAAGATTGAGAGGGGTAAGTTATGGTGGGGCCATAGAAGATTGAGAGGGGTAAGTTATGGTGGGGACATAGGAGATTGAGAGGGGTAAGTTATGGTGGGGACATAGAAGATTGAGAGGGGTAAGTTATGGTGGGGCCATAGAAGATTGAGAGGGGTAAGTTATGGTGGGGACATAGGAGATTCAGAGGGGTAAGGTATGGTGGGGACATAGGAGATTCAGAGGGGTAAGGTATGGTGGGGACATAGGAGATTCAGAGGGGTAAGGTATGGTGGGGACATAGGAGATTCAGAGGGGTAAGGTATGGTGGGGACATAGGAGATTCAGAGGGGTAAGGTATGGTGGGGACATAGGAGATTCAGAGGGGTAAGGTATGGTGGGGACATAGGAGATTCAGAGGGGTTAATCATCTATGGCCTCACTGTTCTAAAAAAATTGCCTCTAAGTAGGGTAAGTTCTGAGTTGTTGAACGGTTCCACATTTCCTACCAATAGAAACATATTACAATTGAAATGGCGGTTACAAAATATTTCACAGAAATTTAATATAAAGATAGGTATAAAGATTATTGGTGTTAGAAAATAATTAATAAGATATAAACACACTACAATGAATAAAACAAACAATATTGTATGTACAATAAGTACAAACCAACTACAATGAGTACAATCAAAGTACACGCAATGTATATAATATATACAATTAAAGTACACGCAATGTACACAATATATACAATTAAAGTACACGCAATGTACACAATTAAAGTACACGCAATGTACACAATATATACAATTAAAGTACACGCAATGTACACAATAAATACAATTAAAGTACACGCAATGTACACAATATATACAATTAAAGTACACGCAATGTATACAATTAAAAACATAAGTGTAAATTAGTTAGACTCTTCTTTAGACAATAATTACTATATACATGTACATAGCCTCAATTCGAACTCTATACATTGATTGTACTTAAAGTAAACAGACGAACTTATTAGTAACACTTTGGAAATATTAAATAATGAATGTTAATAGAAATAAGTATGTACCGGTTAATAATCAATGTAGGTTACATTGTTTAGATGCAATCAGGCACATTGGGGCTTGCTACCATTTATATTATTTGTTAATTACAATGTATTTGATAGGAGTATTTCATGTAGATAAAATTAATAGAAAGCAAATAGATGATTTATAGGAATAGAAGTTTTGAACTCATATTATTAAATTACAGTGTATTTATATTCTTATTTATAAAGCGAAACAATGTAAAAAGCTTTCGAATAATAACTATTCATCATCAGTAACCTAATCTTGACTTATTAACCAAAGTATTTATTCCTATTTAAACATTTATTATGAAGAATATAAGGGGAAACTAAATCTAAACCTACTTTAATTTAAATATTATAAGATATTCAAGCCTAACATTTAACAAAATTTAGAAGAATTAGTTTATCAATTTTATAAATCCTAGTCAAGATTTGTTTTGTTTTCTATTTTCTATAGTCAGGATTGCGGATAATTTCTTATTTCTGGTTTGCATTTTTAAGAGATTTATTTAATTTCAAATCATGAATTGTTTAATATGTAATAAAGAAAATATTTATAATAAATGTTACGTAGTTTATTGATACTGAATTTGTTAGACGAAGGAATTTATTTTCTATGTTCTCTCCTTAGTCTTAATTGTCACCGAGGATTTTCACCAGTTATTGGATTTTCACCAGTTATTGGATTTTCACCAGTTATTGGATTTTTACCGGGTATTGGATTTTCACCAGTTATTGGATTTTCACCATGTACTAGATTTTCACTATGTACTGGTTTTTCACCATACATTGGATTTTCACCATGTACTGGATTTTCACTATGTACTGGTTTTTCACCATGCATTGGATTTTCACCATGTATTCGATTTTCATATCGTATTTTCACCTACATTGGATTTTCACTATGTGTTGGATTTTCACCAGGCAATGTTTTTTCACCAAGCTCTGGATTTTCATATTGGTTTTTCACCATGTATTACCCCACTCTCTCCACATCTTTTCATACGGCACCACACAGCGTACTGTTTTTCTCCCCTCTCTAATTGCCGTACAGTACCTAATTGCCGTACACTCTGCGTATGCCGACACACTTACGATCATGTGTTCTACTTAGTAAGGGGAAAAGAAAAGTACGCTGTGAAGGTACATCTTAGAGAAACTTATACCATTTTCAGTATAGGACAAAATATATGATAGCATGAACCAATGTAGAGCAACATAGAGCATATAGGACAATATAAGAAAATATAGGACAAAATAGGAAACTATAATAGGACACTATAAAAAAATATAGGAAAAAATAGGACAATATAATAGGACATATAAGAAAATATTGAAATATAGGACAATATAATAGGACACTATGAAAAAACATAAATATATAGGACAATATAATATGACACTATAAAAAAATATAGAAATATAGTAACAAGAGGAAATTAAAACTCAACATTGAAGGTTTTTCACCCGCACTTCCTGACGATGAATGGACACCTAATTCAATAGCTTGAAACCTGAAAAGCCCTTCAACATTAAGTTTAAATAACATCTCTTAATAAGGAAATTACGATGAGTTTAAACATTTAAATCAATAGGGTTAGTCCCCAGTTATCGGACAGTTCCACATTGTCGATCATGAAGAAAAAGTAACTAATTTAACATTGTAATCCGTAGTTTGTTATAATTAATATCCTTTATTTGTGTCTAGGACATTTAATCCGCTAATTGTTTTATTTTGCAATTTAAAGTGTATATGGGATATATTTCATATAATTTTTCACTATAACTTTAATAGCCAGGTGTAAATATATAATATCATTATTATTAAACATTTCATATGAACACATAAAAATGTTTATCTATCGATTACAGTTATGAAATTAGATATGCTAAACGGGTTGACTGTATCTTTAAGTTATTTACCTCCTTTAATATTTTGCATTAATTAATGAGTTATGAGTATTTAAAATATGGAACTGAAATGACAGGGTACTAACAAAACTAAATGCGTGGAAACGTAAGAAATATATAATTACAATAGAGAAAAACACTAATTGTATATGCTTTTATTATGAGTCTGAAAATATGGAACAGTCCGATAACACAGATGTTTTTACGTTTATATAAATCAACGTAAGACTAAAAATTACCAATATCTAGCTAATTCTTTTATATCATATTTATTATTAATCACTTGTTTAGTAGTATATTGAACACATTCATGGTGTGTGCAACTTAGGTAGTCACTGTTAAAAATATTCTGTTATAAAAACACTTTATGAACCAATATTACTTCTAATAACCTAATCTGAATAATAATAGTGATGATTATTGTAGTTACTGTGAAATAAACACCACTGAAAATATCTCCGTTTTCTATATTTATGTTCTGTAATAAGATCGAGACATGACTCGCAATTATTACAGAGATTTTGTAAGACCGGGTGTAATAAGAACAGGGCCTGTCTCTTTATCTTTAAAAAAAGTATTCAGTTTTATTATTTTACTGTTGCCGGCCAGCAGGAGAAAAAGATTAAATAATATATAATATAAAAAATACACACATTATACATAAAATACAAAATAAAGCATTTCGTGGACGAATTGTCCGTGGACGAAATGTTCGTGGACGAATTGTCCGTGGACGACAGGATACACAGACACAGGTAATGTACTACAGATACCAAGTAAAATAACCTTTTAAATGTTAAATAATAATTCCATACATTTTTTAGAGGATCGATAATGTGCAACTGTGCTATAACTCGTAACTCACCCTACTAACACTCACCATCTCCTTTGGGTCGCTGAAAATCCAGTCCTTCGTCGGCATATTCCTGCTCCCCATTTTGCGGAAATAATTTTACAAAGTTTTTTCAAATAAATTTACTGAGTTTTCCAATTTCACCAAATTAATCACCAACACAATGTCAATGATCTAAAAAATACAAAATAAGGGGTAAACATCTACACAGTGAAGGGGTAAACATATGCACAGTGAAGGGGTAAACATCTGCACAGTGAAGGGGTAAACATCTGCACAGTGAAGGGGTAAACATCTACACAGTGAAGGGGTAAACATCTACACAGTGAAGGCGTAAACATCTACACAGTGAAGGGGTAAACATCTACACAGTGAAGGGGTAAACATCTACACAGTGAAGGGGTATAACATCCATTCCTTCATTTCTCAATTTTCTAAATCCGGGATGTGGCACACATAGCTCTGTTTTCTTTAGCATCTCCTGCATATAGGTCACTTATAGCTAGGGGGACTGACTTAATATTTACTATGTAGCCCCTGCATGTAGCCTACTTAAAATAGGTACCTGTAGCCTACATGCATGTATATATAGGTTACATGTACCAATAGGTTGCATGTACTTATAGGTAATAGGTACAGATATTATAGGCCTCTTTGAAAAAATAATTTCAGAAAATTTATCCAAGATAATTATCGCGTATTGTAAATAATAATTAAAATTGTTATTGGTTCTATTGTTGTAACTAATAACTACAATGTAATATTTCTGTTTTATTTTATTCAGTTGGTTGAATTTATTCATTCATATAATAGAGGGTAAGTATGAGTTGTCGAACGGTTTCACAATTGCGGTCATTTTAGAAAAAAAAGTAATTGGTATCCAAAAAATGTATTTAGTATACATGATACCCGCAGGTATCATGGATACCAAATAAAATGATATGTTTAATAAAAATTACTAATTTTGCTTTATGATCGATAATGTGGAACCGACCAATTAAGAACTGTGTAAAAATAAGTTCGGATAAACTTGCTCACTTTTCATAAATTTTTCTTAAAAAGTTATATTAGCAAATATGAAATTCTTATTATTTTAATTCACCAAATTATTAAAGATACCAAGAGATTTTAAATGAAAATATAATTTTCTAACAAACTTTTTATTTAACAGTAAATATAATTTAAATTTATTATTCACATTAATAATTGAAAAAAGTTTAATTTTTTTCATAATTTGTCAACACCGTTAATTATTGGGTGAAAAAATTACTCGACACCAAAAGTCAGCGAACTTTTTACGAACGAACACAACCGCACGGCACCGAACATCGAACACGAGTGACGAACTGTCATTGAACCAAGATATCTATAGTGCGGAATATACGCAATGTATATCATATATTAAATGTTTAACGTATACAAGTAATATAATTATTATTCATTATTTCATATTATATAAAAAATAAAATTATTTTTGAATAGGAATGTTCCGTAATATATTTGAAGATTATTAAATTAAATATGTTTGCCCTCAAACCCTTCTTATGTTTTCTATGATAGAATGTGTATAGAAAACTAAATACTTTGATGGGAGACTATCATAATACTATTTTAAATTTTAATATTGCAATAAATGATTGGACAGCTTACATAAGCTCTGTGATTAAGCTATATGTATTAGAAAAAGCATTTAAATAGGTAGAATAAAAACAAGAGAAGTGCTTAAATACTTTATAGAGAACACTGAGAAGACATGTAAAGAAGTTACTCAATAAACTCTTCTCCTATTCGAATGATGGCCTTCAATCTGTCGGAGTTGCTTCTACCGCTTCACGCAACTTATCCATTGACATTATTGTCCATTTTCGTTTGAATTCTCATTTTGGTTCTCGTTAGAATTCTCATTTTGGTTCTATCTTGAGTTCTCATTTTGGTTCTAGCTTGAGTTCTCATTTTGTTCTCGTTAGAGTTCTCATTTTGGTTCTCGTTAGAATTCTCATTTTGGTTCTAGCTTGAGTTCTCATTTTGGTTCTAGCTTGAGTTCTCATTTTGGTTCTAGCTTGAGTTCTCATTTTGGTTCTCGTTAGAGTTCTCATTTTGGTTCTCGTTAGAATTCTCATTTTGGTTCTAGCTTGAGTTCTCATTTTGGTTCTAGCTTGAGTTCTCATTTTGGTTCTCGTTAGAGTTCTCATTTTGGTTATCGTTTAAGTTCTCATTTAAAAGATTAGTTTATTTTTTCAACAGACTCATGCGACTATCTGCACACATTCTTCTCCAATGCTTACCACACGCAGAATTCCATCGTATTAAATCAGATGCAAACTTTGCTGCTCACTGAAATTCTCCTATCAAAACTTTGACTTCAAAATGAAAGAGCCACTAACTTATTAATAATAATGAATAAGGCCTATAGTAAGTATATATTATATTTAACACCATTAAATCTGAATTAGGTCACATAAAAGTACAAATAAAATAATATTGCAGTTCTTTTGTGACCCTTTATACGACTCAGTGTAAATGTAAAGATTGTTTTCTTCAGCAAGTTATAAATATAAAAAGCATTTCAGAAAAGAAAATGTGAAGAATGATTTCAATATGGGTAAATTACGAGTTATTGGACAATTCCACATCTTCACTCACGTTTGAAATAGTAGCTATATTATGAATATATGTCTGTCTGTCCGAAGTCTTTGATAATTATAATTTAATTCAAAAAATCATAGTTTGAACTTCTGAGCTTAAAAATAATTTAGTTAATTTTGTTTATATATGTTTGGATAATACTTACTTACATTTAAATATAAACCCATTATATCAATTGAATTACCAGTGGAAACAACAGGTAATGTAATCATATATATTTTTTAATTCAATACACAAATATTATCATAAAGAATAGTTTAAGTCTAAATAGATATATAATATTCCATAAAACGGGAAAGAAAGTAAATCCAGCCAAAAAACTTACATTCACTTCCCCTACATTGTTTTTTTTTTTACCAATGATGGCTCCAGTAACATTTAAACAATGACTGTGAACATGTTCACTGCACACTGATCATTGCACAGTGATCACTGCAGTGAACAGTGACTTCAACAGTTCACAGTACAGTGCCTTTTTGCTACAGCTGAGTAGGTTGAAGTGCATAATTAGAGGGATCTTCCTATTCTAACTATTCATTTTGTAATCTTAAAGAGGGAAGACTATAATTTGATGTTTTTCTTTTGCAAAATAGGTTTTGGTGGAAGGTAGAGAATTAAAAGGGTTTGTTTGTTATTAATTATTACTTATTTAGGGCTTGTAAAGCTTCCCCAGAAATATTGGATAAAGGATGTTCCAAGGCAACAAGGATTTATACCTGGGATATCCCCTCAATATCCCAGGAATAAATCCTTCTTGCCTAGGTTTCCTGAGGTAAATTATATTTCAGATATTTTTTTTCTAGGTTTAACTTTAACCTCTCTGGTTAAAAGTACAGAATCTGAGTTTGAATAATGACGTAGTATGGCTTAAGCTTTAACCCCTCTTTCCAACCCCTCTTTTTAACCCCTCTTTTCAACCCCTCTTTTTTACCCCTCTTCTTTAACCCCTCTTTTTACTCCCTCTTTTTAACCCCTCTTTTTCACCCTTTTCTCGGCAAGTAACTATCCCAAGACTTAACAAAGAATATTTCCACTCACTCTCTCTGTGGAGTATCACCTCTGACCAGTGACCAAATCGTACCACGTGACAGAAGCAGCATCGTCCTGACTGCAGAAATGGTATCCATAACAACATGGTCATAAGACTCATAACCTATGAAAATATTAATGTAACTAACTCTTAAGGGCCGTACACACGCAGGGTTTTTTAATTCTTTTCCACCAGACTTTTTGCTAAGCTCCACCTACTTTTTCCACGAGAATATAAGAAAAAACGATGAAATAGTTATTTATTTCAGTTGGTATCCATGATACCTGCAGGTATCATGGATACCAACTTAAATAAATAACTATTATATCTCGATTTCTTACATGAATCAAAAATCTCGAGGAAAAAGTAGGAGGAGCTTAGCAAAAAGTCTGGTGGAAAGACTTAAAAAACCCTGCGTGTGTACGGCCCTTAAGAGTTAGTAGAATATGACATTTAGTGTTTTCACATGCATTGAGAGTTATTTCGACAACCACTCTGTCTCAGCGACTTCATACTCTTCATTTCCCTCTTCGATATCTACTGCGTGCCTAGTGTAACCCCCCCCCCCCCCCCCCCCAAGGTTTGACCCCCATGTTTCAAGTAGTTTGTGCAATTCAGCCATAGGCAACTTATTGATACATCGAATTATAGACAAATTATAACTTAGGTTTCATTGAACTTTTAAATGTATTTACCGCGTTGTACATTCACCACGTTGTACATTTGCCACGTTGTACATTTACCACGTTGTACACGTTGTATTGAGTATAGAAAATACTCTACTAATATTTTCACTAATTATTTCATCCAACCACTACCTTATACATCAGAAAATGTTACCAAATTTAAAGTGAAAGTTCTACGAGTTATGGTACCTACGTAACTTCTACGTACACCTACGGCTGCGTATAACCGTTACACGAAGCAGCTGTACCGTGTTTCGTGACAATGAAGATGTTTCACGCTTAATTCACAATACTAATGTTTGCATAGACAAATAAAAGGGAAAAAAGCTGAGTGATTCCTTCAGAGAAGGACGATGAAGCAATAAGAAACGTGAGCGATACTTTGTGAGAATTAGTGTTATTGTTTCGCAAGAATTAATTCAGGGCATGAGAGAGGGGTAATAAAGGATGGAAATGAAGGAACAATAGATGATAGTAAAGCAAGATTAAAGAATGATGAAAATATTGTAGATAAGAAAAAATACTTTCTATAAAATATTCTTAAATCGAGAAATAATTTTCCAAGACTTTTGTTAAATTATCCTACGAAAATTCCACCGCTGGAAAATTCGCTCATGGAAAATTTCACCATAAAAAAATTCCACATCATAAAAATGGATTACATTTGCATCAAGTATAACATTAAATAAAAATAATTTAGTTATTTTGGTAGTAGTTGTATGGTTTAGATATTTTAAATATAGTTTTAACTAATTTTAAATATAGTTAATATAAATAACTCACGTGAAGACATAGAATACATTTATTTTACATTGCTTGGAGTTGACATTGTCTCACCATCGAGTCTTTTTTTATTTGTTTTTATAAGAATTTAGGTACGTTTTCCCGATAAATAATATTTAACGTTAAAAAAACCCTCTAGGATGAATTAAATAATAAAAACAAACTGTTACACAGCAGTGATATAAGTAGAAGTTACCAAAATACACTATATATACTTATTAAAGAGACATGTAGGTACATGAGAAGAAAATAACTGAGGAATTATTTCAGTTGCGTGGCATTTCTTACCTTGAATCAATGTGAATTTTGATCCGTGTGATGATATCAAAGCGCAAAAACTAATAACTAAAATGTGAATACCATACACGATGTGTACATACACACATGTGTATAAGTACACATGTGTATTAGTATACAGGAAAAGAGATCAGCTGGTATTTGATGGTATTTAAACATAGGTAAGGGTCTTGAACCTATAGAGGAGGTATGTAGGCGTAAATGTGAACAAATTAGGGGTAAATGTGAACAAATAGGGGGTAAATGTGAACAAATAGGGGGTAAATGTGAACAGATAGGGGTAAATGAACAATAGGTAAGGGTAAATGTGAACAAATAGGGGGTAAATGTGAACAAATAGGGGGTAAATGTGAACAGATAGGGGTAAATGTGAACAAATAGGGGGTAAATGTGAACAAATAGGGGGTAAATGTGAACAGATAGGGGGTAAATGTGAACAATTAGGGGGTAAATGTGAACAGATAGGGGTAAATGTGAACAGATAGGGGTAAATGTGAACAAATAGGGGGTAAATGTGAACAAATAGGGGGTAAATGTGAACAGATAGGGGTAAATGTGAACAAATAGGGGGTAAATGTGAACAAATAGGGGGTAAATGTGAACAGATAGGGGTAAATGTGAACAAATAGGGGGTAAATGTGAACAAATAGTGGGTAAATGTGAACAGATAGGGGTAAATGTGAACAAATAGGGGGTAAATGTGAACAAATAGGGGGTAAATGTGAACAGATAGGGGTAAATGTGAACAAATAGGGGGTAAATGTGAACAAATAGGGGGTAAATGTGAACAGATAGGGGTAAATGTGAACAAATAGGGGGTAAATGTGAACAAATAGGGGGTAAATGTGAACAAATAGGGGTAAATGTGAACAAATATGGGGTAAATGTGAACAAATATGGGGTAAATGTGAACAAATAGGGGTAAATGTGAACAAATAGGGGTAAATGTGAACAAATAGGGGTAAATGTGAACAAATATGGGGTAAATGTGAACAAATAGGGGGTAAATGTGAACAAATAGGGGGTAAATGTGAACAAATAGGGGGTAAATGTGAACAAATAACCCCTTTCAATCTTCTATGGCCCCACCATAACTTACCCCTCTTAATCTTATATAGCCCCACCATAACTTACCCCTCTTAATCTTCTATTGCCCCACCATAACTTACCCCTCTTAATCTTCTATAGCCCCACCATAACTTACCCCTCTCAATCTTCTATAGCCCCACCATAACTTACCTCTCTCAATCTTCTATTGCCCCACCATAACTTACCCCTCTCAATCTTCTATGGCCCCACCATAACTTACCCCTCTCAATCTTCTATGGCCCCACCATAACTTACCCCTCTCAATCTTCTATGGCCCCACCATAAGTTACCCCTCTCAATCTTCTATGGCCCCACCTTAACTTACCCCTCTCAATCTTCTATGGCCCCACCATAACTTACTTCCAAAGACCGTAGCTCAGGTTTCAAAATTCCGACAGGGTAAAGTACAATTCCCATATTAAATAGTAATTAAAATGTGTTATAAACTAGATTTTGTGCACTCGGTAGAGCGCATACCTTCGCCGCCGCTTTGAGCCGTTCTCTCCCAAAATCTAAAAAACTGGTGATTAGATAATGACCAATCGTCCCACCAAGTTTCATGCAATATGGTTAAATACTTTTAGAGTTTTTGAGTTATGAATGACGTTGACCTTGACCTTTGACCGGATCGCTCCAAAAATTTTAACAGATGGTTCCTGAATTGAACATGGACCAATCGTTCCACCAAATTTCAGGCAATTTGGTTTTATACTTTTTGAGTTATGCGAATAACAAGATGATAAATAAATAAAAAAATGCTGGGTAAAATATATCCTTCTGCAAATTTGCGAAGGAAAAAACAATAGAGTTCTCTCCACCATAATAATCCTATTTTATCATTTAAATGTTCATATTTCGATTTATTTTCTTCTTCTTCAATTAAAACAATAGAAGATGTCATTAAAAACGAATGTTATTGTTTGTATTGATAAGAAATGTTAACCTGTTATTTAATATTAATTAACTATATTCCCATCTGAAATTTATTTCACAATGTGAAAGTATATGTACCTAATACAAATAGGAATAATTTAATTATTTCGTTATTTACAAGTTCAATGTCTTCGGAACAATAGGTTGTTAATGATATAATAGTTATATAATTAACTAATTACGTATTGGACTGAAAAAAACTAACTATTATTTACAAACATCTCTTAACATGGGTATACAGGGTGCTACATTACGGATGTTATGTTCCTTTGGACAACATTGGGACAACATTGGCAATATTAGGACAACATTGGCAATATTGGGACAACATGGGCAATATTGGGACAACATTGGCAATATTGGGACAACATTGACAACATTCATTGGGACAACATTGGCAATATTGGGACAACATTGGCAACATTAGGACAACATTGGCAATATTGGGACAACATTGGCAACATTAGGACAACATGGGCAATATTGGGACAACATTGGCAATATTGGGACAACATTGACAACATTCATTGGGACAACATTGGCAATATTGGGACAACATTGGCAACATTAGGACAACATTGGCAATATTGGGACAACATTGGCAATATTGGGACAACATTGACAACATTGGGACAACATGGGCAATATTGGGACAACATTGGGACAACATTGACAACATTGGGACAACATTGACAACATTGGGACAACATTGGCAACATTGAGACAACATTGAGACAACATTGGCAAACATTGGGACAACATTGGCAACATTGGGACAACATTGCCAATATTGGGACAACATGGGCAACATCGGGATAATATTTGGACAGCATTGGGACAACATTGGGACAACATTGGGACAACATTGGAGATATTGGGACAACATGGCCAACATCGGGATAACATTGGGACAACATTGAGACAACATTGGAGATATTGGGACAACATTGGCAACATTGGGACAACATTGGCAATATTGGGACAACATGGGCAATATTGGGACAACTTTGGGACAACAATGGAGATATTGGGACAACATCGGGATAACATTAGGACAACATTGGGACAATATTAGGACAACATTGGGACAATATTAGGACAACATTGGTAACATTGAGACAACATTGAGACAACATTGGGACAACATTGGCAATATTGGGACAACATTGGCAATACTGGGACAACATTGGGACAACATTGGCAACATTGGGACAACATTGACAACATTGGAAAAATATTGACAACACTGTGACAACATTGGCAATATCGGAAAAACATTGACAACACTGAGACAACATTGGCAATATTGGGACAACTTGACAATATTGGGACAACATTGGCAACATGGGACAACATTAACAATATTGGGACAACATTGGCAATATTGGGAAAACATTGGCAATATTGGGACAACATGGGAAATATCGGGACCACATTGTCAATATTGGGACAACATTGGCAATATTGGGACAACATTGGCAATATTGGGACAACATTGGCAATATTGGGACAACATTGGCAATATTGGGACAACATTGGCAATATTGGGACAACATTGGCAATATTGGGACAACATTGGCAATATTGGGACAACATTGGCAATATTGGGACAACATTGACAATATTGGGACAACATTGGCAATATTGGGACAACATGGGAAATATCGGGACAATATTGGCAATATTGGGGACAACATTGGCAATATTGGGACAACATTGGCAATATTGGGACAACATTGGCAATATTGGGACAACATTGGCAATATTGGGACAACATTGGCAATATTGGGACAACATGGGAAATATCGGGACAACATTGGCAATATTGGGACAACATTGACAATATTGGGACAACATTGGCAATATTGGGACAACATGGGAAATATCGGGACAATATTGGCAATATTGGGGACAACATTGGCAATATTGGGACAACATTGGCAATATTGGGACAACATTGACAATATTGGGACAACATTGGCCCGTAAATCACTTCTACCTGGGATATTTGACAGATTGCATAATAAAACACTTTTCAAAATAACAAAAAAATGTTTTTGACAACAATTTTGCCTGTTCGAAATTAAGAGAGATCTGCCTTTTATAAGGCCAATTTATATTTATTTATTTTTATTGAATAGTTAAGAAGCATTAAAACAATCAGGTTATGTTCTTTAGTAATATGTTCAAATGAAGCATAAGTGTAAGTTGTTCATTAGTCCTTACCCGGTATATGTACATCACTACATTGTTATTTGTAAGGGATAGATAAATACTCTATGTTATTAGGGTGGATTTGTGTAATACGAATACTTATTATGAACATTGCATTTATTATGAACAATGTAGGTTGTATTTATGTGCCTAATCTAGGGTAAGAAATTTATATAATAGGGTAACTTACAATCAAGAAGTTGGATAAATAACAGTCAAATCTAGGGTAACTTTCTAATTACAGTCAAATATTAATAAAATCTAAGGTAACTTATTTTCATTATTATTTAAATCTAGGGTAAATTATCCACATCTTGGGGTAAGTTATTCAACATGTAGAGAGTACTATATTCATGTCTAGAGTAACTAATTCACATATAGAGTACTATATTGAAATTTAGAGGAAAATTCAAATCTAGGGTAACTAATTCACATAGGGTACTATATTGAAATTTAGGGGAAAATTCAAATCTAGGGTAACTTCTTCCATTTTAGAGTAATTTATTCACATCTAAGGTAACTTAATAACACATTCCTATCTCATTTTTCTTTTTCTTCTCCGCAATTCCTGATGACACTAGAAAGCCGGACTGTCCAGTACTAGGTTACTATGTGTACATACGTACTGTACAAACATGTATAAGTACATATTATAGTATAGGTTGAAATTAGGTTAACTTTATGCATCTGGTTGCATATTTAAACCATAGGGTTACTTACGAGTTATCGGACTGTTCCATATTTTCGATCATGTAAAAATACGATCTATAATAATTGTTATTAAAGTTTTATGTTTATCATTTTATTTCCTTATATGTTCGAAAATGTGGAACTGTTCCATAACTCCGAACAATTACCCAATATTGTTACCTAATTCACTGTAATTAGTTCACAGTTTAGAATTAGAAAGCGTTGGTATCTTTAACCCTAATGTGCGTAAATGAGTTTATAGTATCGACCAACACTGCAAGAGAAGATAAAAATAAAAAATTAATATTATTAGTTCACGTCCCTGAATAAATAGGGACTTGAAAAGGGGTGATCTGGATCGGTTCCTAGTTATCCTATAGCCCCACAATAACTTACCCCTCTCAATCTCCTATAGCCCCACCATAACTTACCCCTCTCAATCTTCTATAGCCCCACCATAACTTACCCCTCTCAATCTTCTATGGCCCCACCATAATTTCTCTCTGTGTGTATATACCCTGTGTGTATATGCCCTAATTTGCACTATTCCTTACAATAATACTCACTTAACAATGAATATCTAAATTCACAACTAGGAGGTCAAACTAGGTGCTCTAGTTTAAGGCAAGATGTTAAGTGACATCTTGCTCACCCTGAACAAAAAAAACTTAATTGGGATGAAAATAAAAACAGGAATATATTTTGACAAAGCGCCATATGGTGACGTTATAATTATATCATTATTATATTCAATTATTTATATTATTATATGTACAATGTATATATATGCATATTATTGTTATATAAATTATTTATCTTATTACCATATTTTTTCATGTAAAAGTTGACATTATTTTTTAATATATTCATTCGTATTTACTGTCTATTCTAACGACTTCATCTCTTATACGGACAAAAACTTTATTTCTATTCACAGTTCAGCTGTAGAGTCCTCTATAGTGAAATACTGTATAGTGAATGCACAGTCCTGAGTAAAGAAGTAGCCTCTATAGTGAACAAACTCTACCATATTTCTTTTAGAAAAATGATAGCTATTTATGGTAGACTAAAGAAAATTTGTTCACTATACATGATTTCACTATAGAGGAGTCCTAGTATAGCTTCTTTTATTTATTAAATTACTAGTAATTAAAATTTAGCTATTGTACTGTATATGCTTATACCTAACTAATAATAATAAATTAATGAAATAAATTCTAAATACTATTCATACCTAAATTGTTATTTCAATGCTTTTTTCATACAGTTTGTTTATTAATAACTCATTTATAAATAAAAATAAGAAGGGTAAGTTCTTAATTATCGGTCAGTTCCCTATTTTCGGACACGTAAAAAAAAACTATACAATAAAAATAAAGATTAAATGATAATTTTTATATATTTTTTTTCTTGCGTGCCCGAAAATGGGGAACTGACCGATAATAAAGAACATACCCTACATCAATTCCAATTTATATATATTTAAATTACAAATATATAATATATTCATTTTCTTTATTTACAAATCAATTTATTATTAAATATTTATAATTAAACGCTTTTTTATCTGACCATCGAGTGACATTATTTTAAAAAATCATTTGCCATGGTCTTCCTTGTACCATTCATTATAAATTATATAGTTAAGTTAACATATAGAAAAGTAACCAGATAAATATTTAATAGAAAGGAGTAAATAAATCTAAACAAATTCTAAACATGTTAAAGATTATAATTATTCTTCATCATACTAGTATTTATTTAATTTAATTCATTATTATTATTCCTCATCACACTAGTATTTATTTAATTTAATTAATTGCAGTATAAATCAAATAGAAATGAACTCAGAGAAAATAAATAACAGTCTGTAACTCCATTAGGAAAATATAGAGCAAATGATGTCACATATGAGAAAAGAAAACACGGGGAAACAAGTACTCATTGTGATATGAGTACTCATTATGATATGAGTACTCATTGTGATATGAGTACTCATTGTGATATGAGTACTCATTGTGATATGAGTACTCATTATGATATGAGTACTCATTGTGATACGAGTAAAGTCATTAAAATATGACTAAATACAGTACCAAGGGTACACTCAGGTGGTGGCACGTACGGTGGCCGGAAATTTCGGTTTCGGAATTATAAATGGCCTTTAAACATAAAAGGCCGCTGTGTAGTTTCTTGTATCCGGTAGTTTGTTGTGCTGCACGCTTCATGATTGTTTAATGACCTGACAGGGGGTTCGGGGAGGGGGGGGGGACACCACGCCCTCCTGTATATTCGACTGAAAAGTTCTATTTTTACCTCAGACCAAAAATTCCAAGTCTAAATTTTGCACTCAAATCTCCTTTTAAAATAAATGTCAAAGCACGTCAAAATTAGTAAAGTTTCACATCAGTTTACAACAGTTAATGATGTTATCCGCTTTTTATAGATAAACTACACATTTCAGTAGTCATAATTTGAACTTTTTCTATTATTGTTCTTTAATAACGCCATTGTAACTGAGACCGAATTTTCTGACACCGAATTTTCCAGAATTTTCCTAGACCGAATTTTCCCATAGCCAGTGAGGTGGTAGAGCGGATACACTCACACTAAGGTCTGTATCCACTTCTTTACCTGTTAATTACTATACAATTTACCTTTCTAATGACTAGGCATAATATGATTTATTATTGCCGTGCATCATCTATTTGTAACATCTCTGCATAAATCTATATCATTGTTCTTTAATGTCTTTTTTACTTTTCAATCATTTATTTCTAATTTCTTACATAAGATATACCCTATTAAAAATAAAGCGAAGAAAACAGGGTCGGTTTACAATACTTATGAGAACATGTTCAAATTTTTGCTATAACATATATATAGGCACTACATAGGACGTCAGAAATAATAAAAATAATAAAATATTTCAGAGAGTTTTGATTGTAAAGAGTGATTGCTTTCTTAATTAAAATGATACATAATGTGAACTAAGTGAACATGATTGACATGTAAGAAGAAACCCCCCGCTATTTATTTTATGAGAATGAATTAAAACAATATGTATTTACATACTTTATAAACATTAGCATGGAATAAAAAAGGTACGAGACACATTGAAAAAAAGGAGTTTAGAGAAACAGTATGTAATTCTCATTCCTATATCTTCCATTCCTATAAATTTCCATTGCTATAAATGCCAATTCCTATAAATTCCCATTTCTATAAATTCCCATTTCTATAAATTCCCATTTCTATAAATTCCCATTCCTATAATCTCCAATTCCTATAAATTCCAATTCCTATAAATTCCCATTCCTATAAATTCCCATTCCTATAAATTCCCATTCCTATAAACTCCCATTCCTATAAATTTCCATTGCTATAAATTCCCATTCCTATAAATTCCCATTCCTATAAATTCCCATTCCTATAAATTCCCATTCCTATAAATTCCTATTCCTATAAATTCCCATTCCTATAAACTCCCATTCCTATAAATTCCAATTCCTATAAATTCCCATTTCTATAAATTCCCATTCCTATAAATTCCCATTTCTATAAATTCCCATTCCTATAAATTCCCATTCCAATAATTTCCCTTTCCTATAAACTCCCATTCCTATAAATTCCCATTCCCAGAAAGTGTGACTGTAGAGTTAGTTTCAGTAGCGTCTGTTTACAGTTAGTCTGACTTACTTACTGACAGACTGCGAAAACTGACCGCTACCGTCAGTGTGCAGCAGAAAAAAAAATGCTGTAAATTTGTTCTTCAGCCCCACCTCCGAATTACAACATTTTGACAATTAATATAGGTAAAACGAGCCATTTTGAGACGTTTTTCATGAATACCATTTGTTGTGGAAACGCTTTTTTTTCGAGAATAGCAAAATTAAGCTAACTTCAAAACCGTACTGGTAATGACAGTGCAGTTACTCAGTGCCAGTAACTGCAGCAAGTAACGACAGTGCAGTTACTCAGTGCCAGTAACTGCAGCAAGTAATGACAGTGCAGTTACTCAGTGCCAGTAACTGCAGCAAGTAACGACAGTGCAGTTACACAGTGCCAGTAACTGCAGCAAGTGCAACTAAGTGCGTGTGACATAACATGGTGTTTCCTTAACTTTGCACTCACAGGTCTAGTGTCACTGTCCGTTACATAACAAACTAACGGACAGGATTAGGACTTAGGCCCGCACATAAGAGTCATTTTGACGCCTTTTTCTTTCGCAGAGAATTGTCCGAAAAGACGCAAGTGTGTCCACATACCATAGAGTAAATTATATTTTAAGGTAGTGCGGTAATTGTCGCACGTTAAAGAGACGCTCTTATGTTGGGGGCTAAGAAATGAAACTTTGAACAGAGGAAATAATAGAAATAGAAGAAAGGGATAATAAGAAAGAGAAAAGAAAGAGGCAAGTGAATAAAATGAAAATATGAAATGGAAATAATTAACGAAAAAAAAAACACTTGAAGTAGAAATTAAAAAGAAGAAAGATAAACAGTAATTATATTGTTAATAAATATAAGATATAAATATAACAATAAAAATTATTTACAGATAAACTGTAGAGTTATTGTAACTTTAAAATATTTCTTAAAATAACAGTTTTATTTTCAGTAGTTAGGATAATTTGGTATCCATGATACCAGTAGGTATCACGGATACCAGTAGGTATCATGGATACCGCTAAGAATTATTACGTGTTAAAATATATCCTCTTTTTTTCATATGTAATCGAAAATTTGGAATTATTTCTAACTTACCCAAGTTACCTGTAATCTAATTAGTAAATTCTTACCTTCAAAATATCAGAGCATTGTTCATCCCCTCAAAGTCACAGTTTACAAAATACATCACATACCCTGAGTAAATAAATACTATATACCATTTAGTTGATGTAGAGTTCACTTATTTCTAGTCACAGGTAAATTCGGTCAAGTCAACAATAGCGAGAGTCAAGACACTGCACGACTTCACTCAACTAAATTCTTATTGAAACTGAAGCCAGAGAAGTTAGGCAACCGCTAGGAGTTAAAGGTGAATCAGTATACAGGGTGTCAAAAAAAAAAAGGGAACCCAGTTTTAAAGTAGTATATTTCAAACACTACTGAAACTATAAGTTTCTTTCTGGTATCATTTTGTTTGTTGAACACTCTTCCATGCACAGTTAAACTTTCATAAAGTTTTATCTATTTTTGTAAATGTTATAATGATTTTATTGATGGGTGGTGAAAATGGCTTTGCACAAATGGGGCGAAAACGGACACTGAAGTATGTATGTTCAAACATCAAAATTATATTTATTAGACAAAAACTCAATTACTAAAACCCATCTAAATAACTATTATTCTTTAAAAATTTGAAAATCTGTAGAAATGTGTTTAAGTACAAAAAGGAATGAACAAATTAAAATTTTAACAATGGTTATTCAGGTAACAAGAGAACGGGTTCCATCTGAAATCAATTTCAATCTTATTCGGCAACTCCATTTAGAAAATCCGGGTCCTTCCCATTTGACGACCCCCACTAGATTTGATTTAAATTAACTTTTTTATATTTATTTATGTCCATGGAATCTGAAAATAAAAACCGTTTTTTGTAGAAACTAATAGTTTTTGAGATATGAGGGTTTAAAGTTATTTATTTCCTATGTATTACTGAAGGATTGAGAACTTTGAAAAAACTGGTGTTTTCATTGAAATTACTTAAACAATATAGATTTTTTACATGAAACAGCAATGTAGTTTGTCGTATCCGCTAGTTTGCTGTACGACACACTTCATGATTTATTAATGACCTGACAGGGGGGCTCGCGGGGCGGGACGCCCCCCAAAATACATATATAGGATATATTTCCAGTTTCCGTGATATTTTCAATTTATTACTTTAATGCTGATATATATGAATTGGGGGGCGTGTCGCCCCCCCATACCCCCCTGCCAGGTCATAAAACAATCATGAAGTGTGCAGTACAACAAACTAGCGGACACAACAAACTACATTACCGCTATCTTTGACCAAAATTGGCCAAAAAGCGTGAAAACACGAGTTTTTTCAAAGTTCCCAATCCTTCAGTCGGACATAGGAAATAAATAACTTTAAACCATCATATCTCAAAAACTATTAGTTTCTACAAAAAACGGTTTTGATTTTCGGATTCTATGGACAAAAATACAAGTAAAAAAAGTAATTTGAATTAAATCTGGTGGGGGTAGTCATATGGGAAAGGCCCGAAAATCCAAATGTTACTACTATGAGAAATGATGGATTAAATATCTAGAAATTTTCAATAAATCGAAATACCAAACTTGACATACGATGAAACCCGTACAAAATGAAAGTCAGAGTGATGATTCTAATTTCCACAGTGATAAAGTCAGTCAAAATAAAATCAGGACTGTTATTCCATGGAGCATATTGCCGAATAGTATGATTAATTAGTTCGCTATTTATGTATGACAATAACTATATCTTCCATGTCTGTACAAGATCAAGTTGACGATATTTCTACGGCATGCGAGAACTGTTACAAAAAGTTTACAGTTTTACACCGTACTATCATCTTGCAACCTTAACGACCCTTGTTAAAACTTAAGTTTGTGCCTTCTTTTTGTATTCAGGGATTATATTATGACATCATCACTGCTGAGCCAATGGGAGGTGATAGCTGCATGGAGAATGGGGGTCAATGGAGGGTTTATATTGTGACATCATCACTGCTGAGCCAATGGGAGGTGATAGCTGCATGGAGAATGGGGGTCAATGGAGGGTTTATATTGTGACATCATCACTGCTGAGCCAATGGGAGGTGATAGCTGCTTGGAGAATGGGGGTCAATGGAGGGTTTATATTATGACATCATCACTGCTGAGCCAATGGGAGGTGATAGCTGCATGGAGAATGGGGGTCAATGGAGGGTTTATATTGTGACATCATCACTGCTGAGCCAATGGGAGGTGATAGCTGCATGGAGAATGGGGGTCAATGGAGGGTTTATATTGTGACATCATCACTGCTGAGCCAATGGGAGGTGATAGCTGCATGGAGAATGGGGGTCAATGGAGGGTTTATATTGTGACATCATCACTGCTGAGCCAATGGGAGGTGATAGCTGCATGGAGAATGGGGGTCAATGGAGGGTTTATATTGTGACATCATCACTGCTGAGCCAATGGGAGGTGATAGCTGCATGGAGAATGGAGGGTTTTACTACTTACTAGGTAATTATGGCAACACTTTCCGTTTCTAAATCATGTTAGTAAATAGGCAGGTACTTAGTGAGACCCCTATGGCAATTGAAAGATTTATTGACTTCAGTGAATGTGTGGTGATTGATAGTGGTGGTATACAGTAGGTATGTTAATTATTAATTATCTTTTAGAATCTAGATGAGAGGTACTGACAGTACAATTAATATTATTGACCAAAGGCAAAGTTCACTTTCAAACAAATCAGTGCAATGGTATTTATTTATTCTTATTATAAATGGTATAACATAAGTTTATCGCTCACAGTGTGATATAAGTAATATGTCTATTTAAGCATTTATATAATATCTACTGATATGTAGTATGATATTATTATTTGTTATTTTTCAAGTGTGATGAACTAAAGTGATATTAAACAATAGAAACATAATATTTACATGTTGAAGCATGTTTTAAAATATTTAAGGGTACCGTCTTCCAGAAAAAAATGATTTTGAGATTTAATTTTATATCATCATCAGCATATAATTAATAAATTAATTTCTTAGAAAATAATGGATTCGATTGTAAATAGTTAGTACTGACAAAATTATTTTTCTAGAGCTAAATCTACTAAACAAATATATTATTATTATTATTAATAATTAGACCTATATTTTCCTCATTTATTTTACCCTAAGATGGGGTAATACCTCTCTCCTAGTGAATAGTTACCCTAAGATGGGGTAATACCTCTGCTCCTAGTGAATAGTTACCCTAAGATGGGGTAATACCTCTGCTCCTAGTGAATAGTTACCCTAAAATGGGGTAATACTATGTCACGGTTTTGTAGTTCATTTTCTTCCTTAAGGTACGTTTTGCATGCAGCGATTGTTAATTGCGATCATCGCCTAGTTATTATCACTGAACACTAGTTCAATGTTATTCCTATGGAGCTGTTTTGCAACGAGCAATTACCGCCGAGCTATAATTAAATATATTCCTATTCCTGGACGATGATCACAACAATCACTGCATGCAAAACGTACCTTTAGACTATATGTCTTAATATATACACAAAAAAGTGAAGAAATTCGATTGTAGCCGTAGCAGTGCCCTTAGGCTAATCATTTCCATCTCTCCCATTCCCGTGTTTCTCAGATGTCACATTCATATCGTCGTCCAAAGGTTTCCCAGTGAAGTCGTTTGGTGACGTAGGACCCGTTACGATGCTTACACCGGAACAAACAGCAGAAACTTAGTTTACGGAGACACCCACACGGACAAACTCGAGGAAACGAACGTGAAAATGAGATTTGAAGGGAATAAAGGCTTCATGGGAAGCGTCAAATTCACGTCCGAATTAGCTAATCATTAATATTTAATTTAGCGAAACTTTTTATCAGAGTTACTATTCATTGGTCAGATATAATTTCAAATATCTGTCTTCCATGCCAGGTCATAAAACAATCATGAAGTGTGCAGTACAACCAACTAGCGGACACAACAAACTACATAACGGCTTCATGTCAATAAAATTTAAAAGGCGGACGTCGGGCCAATGGGTAATTGCCGTACTATTGAGAAGTTCCCCTTTTGGCAGAACATATTAAAATAAGATCAACTCCGTTATTCTATACTATCAAGTTTTTTCTGTAGTTTTCTTTGGCAACTCATATAAGGGAATGGCTCTCTCTATCTGCCATTTAGGTTATTCCTTTGCGTTATTAGTTTCATACTATTAAGGAAGTTTGCTTTTGCTTTTTAGTACAACGATTGAACATGGAGAATCGAATCACCAACGTCAACTCTGAAACAATTTGAAAAATGGAGGTCTCCTTAATCAAAATTTCTCCATTGCTTCTTTTTTGATTGAAAAGATTCAAACTCAACGGGAAATCCATATTATTAGAGGTTATTTAAACTGCGCGTTGAAGGTTTTTTCAGATTTCAAGCTTTCGAATAGAAGGATTTCAATTCATCATCAGGAGAAGGGATTTATTGATAACCCTTCTCCTGATGATGAATAGAAATTATTCTATTCGAATGCTTGAAATCTGACAAACCTTCAATGCAGAGTTTAAATAACCACTAATTCTTTTTTAATGTAATTAATGCAATATTCAACTCAATAAACTATTAACCAATTAAAAACGTACTTTAATTCATGAACTAAATCTATAGAAGTTAACGTCGCAGCAATCGAAACACTCATAGTACTCATAAAGTGGGGGAGTAATTTTGATTGACTTCGTTGAAACTCGCTTTTATTTGACTTTCTACTAACGGAATATTAATATATATTTTATTGGGGGTTTTACCTCTGGAAGCAAAGGCCATATTACTGACATCATAAGGAAATTTAGTACAAGAGACTGGAAGAAGCAGTCTGAAAGGAAAGTGGCTCAGTGAACAAAGTCACCTACCACCAGTCAGTGACAATGCTCATGGATGCAGAAAAGCTACTCCATGAACAAAGTCACCTACCACCAGTCAGTGACAATGCTCATGGATGCAGCAAAGCTACTCCATGAACAAAGTCACTTACCACCAGTCAGTGACAATGCTCATGGATGCAGAAAAGCTATTCCATGAACAAAGTCACCTACCACCAGTCAGTGACCATGCTCATGGATGGAAATAAGCCTACTAGTCTACCTACCATAAAATTCAAGCTAAGACCTCGTAGTTGAAGAGCATAACCCTAGCGCTATCCTCTGAGACTGCAAGGCAGCATAAAAAATAATAAGCAAGGAAAAAGACAATACATAATCCAAATTACAACAGTTCGCCACTGCCTTCTCTTCCATTAACTCAAGGATAGAACCCCTGGGGCCCTTTCTTGGCAACTCTACAGGATGCAATCAAAGTAATAAGTAGTCTGTGAAATCATTGTTTATTATAATAATGAGAGAAAAGAACAGTCATAATATAGACCAATAGTAGGTAATGAACTGAACTAATACAAGTTACGAACCATTGAATCACTCCATATACTCGATCATGAACTCTATAATAATTTGAATATTATTATATATCATTAATGATCGAAAATGTGGAACTGTTGGATAATTCGTAACTTACCCTAATTTAAGTTAAATAAAAGAGTTCTTTCAAGGTACACGCGCGAAGTAGCCGAATGATTCTTTTTTGACACACACTATGCTATTTAATGACGTCACTGACGGCAAACCCTAGAATGTTTGCAGTAGTTAGTAGGCTATTTGAAGATGGAATGAAGAACAGACATTTATTTCCTTCTTACGCCTCAAAAATGGAAAATTTCTCTCGGAAAAACATTAGCTACTATCTACACTAAGGGGCCGTACACACGTAGGGTTTTTAGTCTTTCCACCAGACTTTTTGCTAAGCTCCTCCTACTTTTTCCACGAGAATATAAGAAAAAACGATATAATAATTATTTATTTCAGTTGGTAGGTATCATTGATACCAACTGAAATAAATAATTATTATATCGTTTTTTCTTATAGCTATTCTCGTGGAAAAAGGAGGAGCTTAGCAAAAAGTCTAGTGGAAAGACTAAAAAACCCTACGTGTGTACGGCCCTTTAGTTACATTTAATATCCGATTCAACCACTGGCTTCTACTCTAATTCTTGAATGTTTGGAATTACACTGGAAGAAAATATATATATAGTCTATGGTTATAAAAAGATAGCATCATAATGTAAACTCTCCTATTCTATGTACAAAATTTAATTGCCCAGACGCCGCGGGGTTTCGTTTTCTATGAAGAGGCCGGCAGTTTTCTGTTGAGATTGTGAGGGGGGACACTAACAGAATTTCCATCTGTTGCCGCAATGGTTGCAAAGCACGAAAGTTGTCATCGGTTCGTCGGAACTCCTTGTTTGAAGCTGAAAAGAATGTAAATATGTAAGTTTGACGTAATTAATTCATAGGCACAGGTAAATTGGGGAGATATTTGATAGCTTAGATTGATTTTGTAGTCAAAATAAATATTAATGCTAGGTACATGCTTCAATATCTATTATGGTAGCTATCGCAAAATATATAAAAAAGAGGTATAGGACGGTTCTACTTAGTCAAACACATACAAAAAAATTAAACTTATTATATTAAAAGATGAAAGAATTTTGTGATAAGAGAGTTTTTTGCTGAGAGTATTCTAGAGTTGTTATTACCTGATTGTAAGTACAATTCCTCTGGCCGCATTTTCCACATCGCAGCAGGTCTGTCTTTGTTCCCTGTGCTATGGCCAACTGGTGGTCATCAATGGCCTCCTTTGTGAACTTCTCCCGCAGTTCTTGCATGTCCTTAGAGGCCATTTCCTTGAAGAGAAACGAGAGAGGTTAGTCTTAGGGGAACAACAAGAAATGGAGGTTTTGGAACACTAAAGCTTTCTTAATTTTTAATCTTGCTAAAAAAACAAGAAATAAAGGTTTAGAACACTAAAGCTTTCTTCAATTTAGCTACTACTATTCACTGTTTTCTGATAAATGAATACCAACAATTATTAGTCTGCTCATATTTAAGACTGTAAATAAATAGAACACAGTGTCCAATGCTTGTTATCTGCATTGAAATGTAGCTAATCCTTTTTGAATTCCTGTAATTTCTTAAACTATGAATGGTAGAGTATGCTACAAGTAATCAAACTGTTCCACATTTTCGGTCATATAAGAAATACGATACAATCATAGCTATGTTATTTTAATTGGTATCCATGATACCTGGAGCAATCATGGATACCAATTGATCACTAAAGTGAAGCGATTGTCGTTCCACTTCTGCTCAACGAAATATTTTTTTATTATTCATTAATACTTGGATAAAAATGAGGTTCAATAACATCTGTAGCTATAGCTAACGATTTACTTCATCGTACCTAATATCTAACTGCGGCATTCGTTTATTCTAGTTTTGCAATGAAAAAGTTAGACGATTTCTGTGGTCGTTTTCACGTCAGTGGCTCAGTGCCTGTCGCTTCGAGAGGTTGTGTGGTGCTTTTGCTCGTCTCTTAGAAGCAAAAAACTACTCATAACTTTTTATATTTCGATGAACATTAGAGCAATGAATTCTGTTAGACATTAGGAATATCGAATTAAAATTCCCCCGAGATAAAGTAAATCGTCAGCTATACAAATGTTAATGAACCTCCTTTTTATCCTCGTACGAATAACATAGGAATATTTCACTGAAAATGTGAGGTGGAACGGTGCTGACCTGACTTTACTTTGGTGGTCTACTAAAACCCGTAGGAATGAAGAATTGTTTACGTTTTCCATAAATGATCGAAAATTTGGAACTGTCTGATAATTCCTAATTCACCCTAATGAAATCAGTAAATGCCACTTGTTCTTTTGTGGTAATAAGAAGTCCTCACCTCTGAAGTCATGACGGCAAGTTTCTTGGAAGAAATGACTCCAGTGAGGACATTAATCCGCAGCTGAGGGTTTTTAGAGTCCCTGAGGTTGTAAACTCGGGAACGAATTCGGTTTTTGTATTGAGGGTTGGTACTCTTGTACTCTTTGTAGATAGTGTCCTCTATTTGGTCCGCCAGCTGCTCAGGCATGCCAACCACACCGTCTGGCATCTCTCCATTGCCTGCAAACAAGGGTACCAATTACTTAAGCTGTTATGTTAAAAGGAAATTAAATACAAAAGACTGGAAGAAGCAGCCAAAATGGAAAGTGGCTCCATGAATAAATTCACTTACTACCAGTTGGTAGCAGTTCATGCATGCAGAAAAGCTACTTTGTTCTCTAATACTGCTTCAGTGTTAAAAACATGAAAAAAGACAATACATATTCAAAATTACAACGGTTTGACACGGAGACATACTGACTTAACAAAATTATTTCCACTCTCATAATACAAAACTTTTTAAATATTAATATTAGTGTGACCCGTAGCCATGGCCACATTTTTTATATAGCTGAACAATACTAATAATTTTTCCTTTTACTTTTGGGTTCTTAACAGAAGTGTGACAGACGGACAGACGCGTACTACTATAGATAGTGACGTACCTTTTAGCGCGTTAGCGAGCATCTCACGACACTTGAGGCGGAGACTGTCGGTGGTGTGGGAGGTGGAGGCGAAGGAGGCGGGGTTCATGGAGAGAGAACCACCCCCTCCATCTTCTGAACCTTCTTTGTCGGAGGACCCATTCTTTGTACTGCTCCCACTGTAAAGAAAACAACAGAAACTTTTAGAAAGATAAACTTTTAATAAATAAAGAAAACTTTACTTATTTCAGTTTGTATCCATGATACCTGCAGGTATCATGGATACAAACTGAAATAAATAATAATTATATCGTTTTTTCTTTTATTCTCGTGGAAAATGTAGGAGGAGCTTAGCAAAAGTCTGGTGGAGACTTAAAAACACTACGTGTGTACGGCCCTTTACCCAATTGAATATTTAAATTAACTTGCTCAGGTTAATTTAAAATCACTGGTTTGGTAAAACTCATTTCAGTTCTTTACCATTAGAACAATACGATTTCTCTAAAAAGTGAAGCGGTGACTGTGATAATTCATTAGCTGTAATTGTCGAGGTGTCCTGGCTAAGGTGAATAAAATAACAAATTGGATAGGAAACAAGATGTAGCTACATTAACTTTGCTAAAATTATAATTTAAATAATATTTCTTTGAATTAAATTATTACTTTAAATTAGCTTAGTCATCACTGTACCTATCCAGTTTTCTGTAATTTTTCAATTTTTTTTCGAGCACGTACTCGGCCATGAACAAAATTATAAATGTTAAATGTTCTACTCAAAAAACGGTAAATAGCAAATACATATAATGCACCATTTGAAGAGATTAATATCGATCATAGTATTATATTCACTATTCTTTGTAATATTTACACTAGAATAACTGACAGATGAAAAAAACTGTTTTTTGTGTAGCAAGGTTATTTTTTCGTATAGAGTTTCAAAAAATATATTGGCCTAATACAAGGGTTTGCTGTGTAGAAATCTAATGTAGGGTAAGTTTTTAATTATCAGTCAGTACCACATCTTCGGTCATATAAGAGAAACAATATAGAAATTGTTATTATTACACAGTGCTATCTAATACTTCTGCAAACCCGGGTTTGCAGAAGTATTAGATAGCACTGTGTAATAATAACAATTTCTATATTGTTTTCTTTCTCTTATATGACCGAAGATGTAGTACTGACCGATAATTAAAAACTTACCCTACATTGTGTTCAAGTTACATAGCTACCAGATATTTAATATCTAGATGGGGCTATTTAACATCAGCCTTTGAGATTTACATCCGGTAGTCAATTCGTATCTCTACACTACAGCTCTAAACAGAACGATATCCGTACAAAATAAAAGTTTCCAATTGGAGAATATTTTAGAGCCAGTTCTCTCAGAGACAAATAAATTAGGTACCAAAGAGTGCACCTAAATACTTAATTACTAACCAATTTACGATGACACGTGATAAAGCTTCTATTTAATTCAACAGAAAAGTCGATAGTGAAGGTTTAGTGTGACTATATCTTACATAATTAATTACGAAGTGACTACCTGATGAATTTCTTTTCTGTTGACTGTGATATGTTATATAACCTAAGCTCTACCAATTTAAAGCATTTCTAGAGAAATATTAATTTAGCGTGGAGGGGACAACCTTCAAAGAACCAGTTTACTCAGGCCCATTCTCTACTAGCAGATAAAACGCTGCGTTTCTACCGCTCAGATAACGCCTCTTCAATTAATCACGGTTAAATGTATGTAAGGCGGTAGAAACGTTAGTGTAGACTGAAAATTTGCTTTCAATTCATTTAACCGTGATTAATTGGAGAGGCGTCAACTGAGCAGATAGAACGCGGCGTTTCGTCTGCTGTGTCTCATAAAAACATTGCTACTGAAGTTAACTCACTATTAGTCATATAAAAGGAGACAGAACATTAATGAATCCTTACGTAACAAGACAAAACCAAGGACAGAGCAGTCGATACCAAAAACAGAACAAGCAATCTTTAGTTGCAGTCTGACCTCCAAAAAGAACTGACGCTAAAACTAGTTCTGGGAGAGCACACCCATAACAACAAGCAACACACACTGCGCAGATATTAGACAACAAGCAAAACACACTGCGCAGATATTTGACAACAAGCAGAACAGTGCACACCCATGACAACAAGCACTGTGCTGTACATACACAGAACCTTGAGAACAAGCAACACACTGCGCATGAAAAGGTTACCGCTAGCTACTGAAATGATCTTTTTTCCTAACTTCCAATAAAATAACGGAAGATCAACGTCAGTGGGTAGCTAAATGTCGCACAGTTTTATTTCCACTAAGACCTTGAATTGATATCACGAGAAACTCCACCGTTTGCTCTATTAGATATGGTGTTATTAGTAAACTATATGTGATAGGGCAAGTTACGAATTATCGGTCTGTTCCACATCTTCGGTCATGTAGAAAACACAATATTATTCAATATTTATTGGTATCCATGATACCTGCATATACCGGTATATGTGATGCATTTAAGCCCAGTATATGCATGTATCATTGATACCATTAAAAATAAAATAGCTTATTATATTATAGTTTTTCTTATATGACTGAAGATGTGAAACTGACCGATAATTCGTATCTTACCCTAGTTGCCTAATGTTAGTGTCTAACTTCACCACTAGCTATAGCAACTACCAATGGACAGGTCTTGCATTCAAACGCAATTGCCACTGCCTTTCCTAGAACCAATCACAGCACCATAACAAAGGAGGGGGTCAAACAACCAGGCAAAGGACAGAGAACATGAGACTGCAGTTTCTAAAGCCAAGACTCGTTACTTTGCTATTCATAAGAAAGGATATGTAATCTGTTCTGTAACCTTTACATCAATATATCTCTTTCTCTCTTTCAAATGCAGATACGAATACATAAATATATATCTCGTGGACCGACAGTTAGGCCCAAGACAATTATATTATTAGCCAATTTTTTTCAGAGTTTACTGTGTTGACTTATTTAAAGACCCTTGCTACTGTAATAACTAAGTTTGTGACAATATGCGTTTAGTATAAAAATATAGTCTTGAGCATATTTAAAATAAAGAATATTCCTTACATGAGAAAAATATTCTCGTTATGAAAAAAGAATATTTTTTAATAGAACATATTCTTTTCATGAAAAAATACTATTATTCTTTTAAACTACTATAGTTTTATGTTCATGTGAGCAACAAATTTCCCAGTTACTGTACCTCTATATAGTGAACTCCTGTGAAGTAAATGAGTTAGGATGTAGCCAATAGAAAATAAAAATGTAGCTATTTAATATGAAAAAACAATAGAAAATAAGAATGTAGCTATTTAATATGAAGAAACAATAGAAAATAAGAATGTAGGTATTTTAGACATGCCGGAATTATTACAACATACAAATTGAATTAAAGTTAATGTGAATTATTTTAAGCCTGTTCAGTGTTCAATATTGAAAAGGTTTATGAATTATTATTACAAAATGTATTCTTATAATCTCATTTTATCCCAACAACTGTTCAAACAACTGTCCAATGTAATGTATAACCTTTAAAATTAACCCATTTATTACCAAATATTTGTCTTTGTCAGACGATGTACACTACATATTGGATCCACATGACTTGATTCAAAATAGTACGATTTATTTAAATACTTCAAAGGTTTTCATTACATTGAAACATGAGATTAGCATCCAAATGTGATTTAAGGGCTTGCTATTATATACCTTATCAATTATATCCATCGAATTAGAAAAATATAAACATATTTTTAGAGAATATAAAGCATATTCCAAAGATAATATTGTCACTTTCCTAGTAAAAACAAGGAAACATTTCGTATTTTGTCTTCTGCCCAATTTTTTCTGGGCTTAATTGTTTTGGGGCCCAATTGTCACGGACCCAATTGTTTTGGGGCCCCAACTGCCGGTGAACCATACATCTCATTTGCAAGAACAACGTCATAAACACAAAAATGTATTTTCGGGTATCTATATAGACATATAAATCTTATAATACTGATTAGTTTGATAATTGTAGCTCTAAAATGTACCGCTAGAGAGGCTAAATGTCCTAACGATATACAAGTAAATGTACATACATTACAAGTACTAAAATGCCTCTCCTGAAAAATAGCTACTTACAAATACAGTAAGAACAGCTGTAGTTACAACTGCAGTACAGGGTATAACTGCAAACCACTCACCTCGAACTGGAGGTACCATTTTCGCTATTATCGCTATTTTTCTTTTCTTCTTTATTATTTTTATCTTCATCTTGCTTATCTGAAAAAGAAAACAAAAAGTTAGGTTCAGTTTTTCTTGTAGTGCTTCGTTTTTTAGAACTTTTACACAAAGAATTGTTGATTGATATTGTAATTGCATGAATCAACAATAAATTGAAGGAACAAAGACATTTTTAAAAGTGATTTCCCTATATAAGTTTTTGCACAATAAAAACGTAAACGAAAAGAAAGAAAAACCTGTAAAACAGGTTTCAAGATACTCGATATGCTCAGTCAATGCTCATGGAAGCAAAAAAGCTACTCCTGGGCTATAATATTGTAGCCGAATAGTTCTAGCTTAGAAAATGGAAGAGTTATTAAAATAAAAATGCTGAACTTGACCGACTATTTGATTAAAATCTACTAGCAATAATATTCTTAACATAACCAGCAACTAAAAATTAAGTACGGGAAGTTCCGAATCATTAAACTGTTTCATATTTTCGATCATATAAGAGGAAAGTAACGAGGAGGTGAGATGTTGAATTATATATTTTCTTTTAAATCCTAGAATACTGTTCGATAATTCGGAACTAAGGCAAGACACAATGGCGAGTGGTTTTTGAGTCATCACATGGAAAATGGAAAAAAACTCAAAGAAAAAAACAATGACACTCTGCCTGCCCATTAACCTACATACGCCCAGTGGCTGTTAATTGAAGATAACGAAGAACCTACAAACGAAAGAGTTTAGCGGTTAAAACACCTTGTGAACAGATAACGAGAGTTCTGTAACTAGAAGATTAAGGTTCAAAAATACACCAGCGTGATACAGCAATTATTAGAGGTAAAGTACCTCAGGTAAATTGACTGACACCTTCATCACACACTTTGAGATTTGCGAATACTTTTCTATACCGACATTCAGCCAACAATCACACAACAGCATTCAGCCAACAGTGCCCCAACAACATTCAGCCAACAGTGCCACAACAGCATTCAGCCAACAGTGCCACAACAGCATTCAGCCAACAGTGCCACAACAGCATTCAGCCAACAGTGCCACAACAGCATTCAGCCAACAGTGCCCCAACAGCATTCAGCCAACAGTGCCACAACAGCATTCAGCCAACAGTGCCACAACAGCATTCAGCCAACAGTGCCACAACAGCATTCAGCCAACAGTGCCACAACAGCATTCAGCCAACAGTGCCACAACAGCATTCAGCCAACAGTGCCACAACAGCATTCAGCCAACAGTGCCCCAACAGCATTCAGCCAACAGTGCCCTAATATTCAACCAAACGTCCGAACCTTCTTCCAACAGTCACCCCACCATTCTGAGCCCTACCTAGTCAAGTACAACAACATTTACAGTCGCAATAAAAGGACAGGTTCAGGTGCAGTCTCTTCAGTACAGCTTCGTAACTATCACAGTGAACACTCTCCGCACCTCTTGGATCTAACTTACACAATGCGGTAAGAGTGCTAGTACTCGTAAACTACACCTAGGTTATTTTAGGGGGGTCCTTAAAATATACTTGGGTTATATTTATGATAATTAAAACTCAAAGTTATCATGCATTTAGTACATCAAGAGGGAAGTGTTAAAATATAGAGAGAATAAGATTTAGGAGATTTACAATTCTTTGCATGACAAGAGTCAAAAGCTTATTGTTTCAACATTGAAAAAGAGACCACTTTGATATCCAATGTCGATAGAAACATTCATGACTATAGTGAATATTGCCACTAAGAAGTTTCTCTACTTTATTAGTTGTAGAGTTCAATCAACTTGACTTCAAAAGAGAACCTGAATGTCTATATAGAGTTGGCAGTGACCGACTTTCACATCTCCTAAAGAGTAGGGTAGTCAAGTGTTCAGTCCATAGGTGGTACATAATTTAAATGCTCTTAGAGATGCAACTTAACACATAAATCTGCTAAAGAGTTGGGCAGTCAAGTATTCACCATTGAAGTAGATATTGAGAGATGCATTTTAATATAGAATTTATCAGTTTCTTTAGGGTACTTACATTTTATAGTCAATTGAATATCTTATTGACGGATTATCTATTGAGAATTAAGAGTAAATTACGAATTATCAGTCAATTCCAAATCTTTAGTCATATTTTTCGTATTTGACGTAAGATGCGTAACAGACCAATAATTTGTAACTTACCCTAATCTGTGCCAATTTTGAAACGGTAAAGTCTTTGTCATAGGTAGTCAACATCGTGAATCAACCGATATGACTTCTTAACATGTCTTGAGTTAAAATCCTCCTCCATGCCATGCTTTAGTTTAAATAATGCCCCTTGTTGCAGTTTCCTGGTGAGCACAGTCCTAGCCCTAGCTATTGTTGGGGCCAATGCCTTCCCCATGGGGGCTCCTCCCTCCGTATGTAACACCATGACACCCGGTCACCAAGGCTCGGTCCAACAGACTCAGCATAACTACCGACTGGATGCCCAAAGAACTTCTAATTCAGAGGCACAAGGTGAGAGAAACCTTTGAGAGCATTTTCAACTACTTTCGTTGGAACAATAAACGTATATGGTGCATTAAACACAGATCAACCGGTTTAGTTTTTTTATTTAGGATGTTGTGAATATATAAAATTTCCACAAGTTTGTGAAACTTTATTGGATGTAGCTAATAAAATATTTAAAAAGTTAGCACATAATTACGAAATACCAACTTGTCACATTGGATAATGAAATTTAGTGTATAAAAAAGATGAAACTAGCTATATAACATTTTAAAGTCATTATTTGAAGGTCAAGCCACACCCAAAGTAATGAAATTACATCGTTAGAGTAACCTCCGAGTTAGGTAACGGACAGTTCCACAATTTACTAAAAAGAGAACATTTCGATACCTCATAACCCTACATTCAGATATTGATTTCATTCTACTTCTCAGTTATGATAACGGGAGCTGTTTTCAAAGGCTTCATCATAGTGGCTCACGATGATGCCGGTCTCGTTACCGGTAACTACGGTGGTGCTGCCGTACAACAACTACCATGTGGAGCCACGCACACTAACGGACTTGATAAAACAGATGTCGTACTGACGTTCAAAGCTAACAGGGATTTCGCCGGACCTGTCCAATTCAAGTGAGAATTTTAAAGAGAGACTTTGAATGAGTCAATTGACAGACACTCCCTGGTCAGGACACCGGGGACTTTAGCATTTTCAGATAATTGTAGTTTATAAAAACTGATGACAATACAAGTTACAGTGTCTTTAGACAATCACTAGCTGATTCTTTTCGATGAAATGGTTTCCAAGAATTGCCTAATTTAATATGGCTGGTTGATGCCTTCAGTAGCTAATGGTTACATAGATTTCTCGTGAAAATATTATAATATATCAAATAATTTTTACACAGATAGAAAGGTATTTCTGAACAACTGTGCCATAGAGCAAGTCTCGAGTTACGGGACAGTTAGACGTTTTCGTTAATTCAAGAAAGAGTATATAATAATTATTGAACTTTAAAATATATTCTTCAATGGTCGAAAATGTGCAACTGTCCTATAACTCGTAATTTAATTTAAATAGACAATATTGAGTAAAGAAAAGGTGAAGATATATTTTAGAGTACAAAAAAGTAACAAACATCACTAACATGTTTTTTTTTCTGTCCCACAGAGCCACCATTGTGGAGAACATCAGAGGTTACGCCAAGGACGTGACGTCAAACAACGTCTAAATACTTTAAGGAGCGTCATGATATTATACCTAGCATAGTATTTAATAAATTTGTTAAACTGTTATTGATTCTTTGATTTGCTTTTTATTCTTATGAAAATTACTCCAATTATATTATTTATCTTTTTTTTATACATATTTTTATTAATATATATTTTATATGAAACTTAGTGAAGGAAATTGGAAGAAAAATAGTTCACTTGCGGAAATAATTATTTTTATTCTACTCAAGTTATTTCCTATTTTATTTAGCATAAGGTTGAATTTCTATTCAATTTATTAACCTAATAGCCTTTATATCATTTTCTATAGTTTTTATAACCCGTATACCGAGTCAAAGACTTTTCCTCTCATTTTTTGCGTACGACACACAAAAACATTTATAATTTGCAGCAACTTTTAATTAACTTAATGATTGAATTAGCATCAATTTATTGAAATGCAAAACATAAAAATCCAAAAATACACCACAAGAAGATTAAATGATAAAACGGTATAAAAAATCGTAAGTTAGAGACCAGGAATCTAAGAAAGTCCATGAAATAAAAAGAACTTTCAAACAGTATTTCGGTGCAAAAAATACAGTTTTATAATTAAATCATCCTTAACAGCAAATAAGAATACACTAATACAATCACAGGCTATATAAATATGGCAAAGTGAAGAGAGCATATAACGGGAAAAAGCACCTATCACTTGAATAAAGCATATACAAAGAACTTAGAAGGAGCAGTCAGAAAAGAAAATGGTTTGATGAACAAAGTCATGCACAACCAATCGGTGACAAGCTCATGGATGCAGAAGAGCTACTCCATGAACAAAGTCACCTACCACCAGTCAGTGACAATGCTCATGGATGCAGCAAAGCTACTCCATGAACAAAGTCACTTACCACCAGTCAGTGACAATGCTCATGGATGCAGCAAAGCTACTCCATGAACAAAGTCACTTACCACCAGTCAGTGACAATGCTCATGGATGCAGCAAAGCTACTCCATGAACAAAGTCACCTACCACCAGTCAGTGACAATGCTCATGGATGTAGAAAAGCTACTCCATGAATGCCAAAGGACGTGACGAAAAGGGACACAAGCACCGGTGGCTGCTCTCACGAATGGAAGAGGAAAATGAAGAGTTGGCTATGTGAAACATGCGCGTCAATTTAGGTATAGTGAAGACCTTGCAATTGAGTAGGTAATTTAACAGAGCGTTCTATAAAAGAACAGGTTAGGTACCCCACTGTTCAGTACAACTTTGAGGTTATTGTAGTCTACACACAAGTTTGTAAGCATCCAAAGAAAAAAGAAAATGCGGTGAGTTGATTGGGTGATGAATGGATACTAGTATAGAATGAATGAGCTTTGATAAAATGTATTTGAAAATAGCAATTTTTTATATATGGTCCTTTAAATTTTTCTAAAGGGCCGTACACACGTAGGGTTTTTTAACTCTTAAAAAACCCTATAATTACGTATTATTTATTTTAGTTTGTATCCATGATACCTGAAGGTATCATGGATACCAACTAAAATAAATAATTATATCGTTTTTCTTATTTTCTCGTGGAATAAGTAGGAGGAGCTGAGATAAAAACTAAAAAGTCTGGTGGAAAGACTTAAAAAACCCCACGTGTGTACGGCCCTTAAGGAAAATATATTTCTATCAGCCCATAAGAAGTACAAAGTTTGGATATTGATAAAAGGTTGACATTATCGTTTTCTCTCAGTTTTCTGTTTGCCACCGTTGTCACCATGTTTATGGTTAGCGTTGAGGCGTACCCAGGGGGCGCCCCACCCGCTGCCTGCAATACCATGACTCCCAACCATGCGGGTACAGTGAGACTGGTGCCCAGTATTCAGCCATACAGATTGGATGCAGAAAAAGTATCCCTTTCGAGTGCATACGGTAAGAACTTTCAAGTACAAGAGAACTTGAAGAAGTAGTCATATAGAAAAGTGGTTCTAAGAAAAGAGGCACTTAGGATAAGCTTCGAAATGTTGGACAGTTTCACCAAATCTTCGCTCTAAAAAAAATCCTAATCATACCCGTCGTGTGTTTATATTTTAGGTGTCCACTTCTTAAGAATGATAAGTTATATTATTAACATGAAAAATGTAACTGTTATTTTCCCTCGTTCAAATGGAATGGCATTCAAATAACACTTTTTTTTTCAGTTATGTTAACCGGAGGAGATTTCAAAGGGTACATCATCAGAGCGTTTGACGACGAAGGTCTAGTCACTGGGTACTACGGTGGAGCTGGAGTACAACAACTACCCTGTGGAGCTACACACACTGACAGTCTCGATAAGAATGATGTGGTGCTTTTGTTTGAAGCTGATAGATACTTCGTGGGACCTGTGCAATTCGAGTACTGTTTTCAAACTAGGATTAAACTTATATCGTTAGGATTCGAATTTGTTTAGCTAAACTAGGATTGAATTGTTATATCGTTAGGATTCGAATTTGTTTAGCTATCTGAAATCGCTTACGAACTGTACTAGACTGTACAAACCGGCCAGGCCAGTACGTCGGGGATAGAAGTAGAGTTGAAATTCTTTGAAACTCAAAAGCTATTCATATTATTTTTAATAAATAAAACTCAATTAATGCTTTTTTTACCATTTTGAGTTTAGATAAGACTTGATTATATTTAGTTTTCTCAAGAGATTTCTAGATAGGTCAGGTAACTAGGTTTCTACTACCAATATTGAGACAATTTTCCCAATTATTAACTCTGGTGTAACTCTAAAAAGTAAACAACCGATTTACCTTGAAATATCTGACAAATATAATAATTTAGCTAGCCTAATATTTAACTTTTTTCCAACAGAGCCACCATCGTCAAGAACTACAATTTCCACGCCATGAACGTTCTGTCTGCCAGAATCTAGGACAACCTCCTTTATTTTATGTTATTATTACTGTATCCACTGCATTATTACTGTATCTATATCTTTATTTAGATAAACTTTAAACCGTCTAAATGTTCCTAATTCACATTATACCATTTCTAATAACTAGAGTAATATTATTTGCTAAAATAAGATTTAACTGCAGTAAATCTTGTTCCAACTTATCTATCTGCGAGTCATTGGTAGCTTCTATGTTTTTCGATATATAATAACGAATTTAAGGATAATTATAAATCATTTTCTTACATGACTTATCAATTAATTTTCTAAATACAGATGAACATACAAGTTCTCTAGAGTATAAACCATCTGACACTAACGTGTCAGTGAACACATATAAAGATTGCATCAGAATAACTATCATCAAAACAACACGTGTTCACTCTAATTGAACAGAATCTAAACCAGTCAAGCACCAATGCTCGATGATGCACAAAAGCTACTTCGATACAACTAATCTGCTATGGTATGCCAAAAAATGGTGCATAATAAATCTATATCAAACCAGAACTATGTAGGGGCACACAGGTAATTGGAGACCCGTATTTAACTACACATTTGTACCACTGTATATTACTGATATACAGTGGTACCCTGTCACTATTTTAAGCCCAAATTAAATAGTGGCAATGTGAACAAGAATTATACCACTTCCTTTTATGATACACACAGATAGTCAACTCCTCTCTTTATTTTAAGACATGTGATACAGAAACCATAATGTAAACTTGTCAATTTTGGAAAAGTCAGTTAGTCTAGACTACGTTTTGACCAATTGTAGCGAAGGTGTTAGATTCAAGTAAATTTCCTTCCGAGTCTCTTAACTACTCTTGAAATGAATATATATTAAAATGTTGCCAATTTCTCTGCTTCATCCTAGTTAGTTTGCCGCAATTTACCTGCTTCACCCTAAACAAAGACCTGGAACCTACGACTGAAGCGCAGTTACCAACAGCACAAAGCATGTCCTTCAAAACACACAAGATATCATTAGACAAAGTATGGCTTGCAGTCTAGAATAGCACTTGGCGAATCGATTCTCAGAACTGGAGAGTAAAAAGAAGAAATGCAAAACGTAAAAAACTGTTTTAACTCAAGTGCTACAATTAGATAATATATTATTCATTACGTTGGAAACATGTTTAACAGTAAATTACGGCAATAATAGATATGGCAATAATAAGTATGTTTTTATCTTTGCAAATTTGCGGGAGGTTATATTTTGCCTGGCATTAATTTATTTATAATCTTGTTATCCGCTTAACTGAAAAAGTAAACAACCAAATTGCCTGAAATTTTGTGGGACGATTGGTCAATATCCAGTTACCAGTTTATTAAATTTTGGGATAGAACGGATAAAAGCTGCGGCGAAGGTATGCACTTTACCGAGTGCACGTAATCTAGTTAACTGGCTGGATCATGTTGGCTGCAGAACATATCAAGAACGTACATCAGCAGTACATAGCGCAAGGTCATAATGGATGAAATACGATGATGTGAAAAGAGATTTCCTAGATGTTAATATTGAAATAATGTCTGTTCAGTGCAAACTATATTGATATAAAATATATTTATGTATATTGTTTCTTAAGACTCTATTGTAACATTCTGTCGATTGAGACAATGTTGTTCCCATATTGTGACAATGTTGCCTCAACACACAAAGTTACCTGGGCTATAAATGTGAAGAAGATTACTGTCCGGTAATAAAGATTTCATATATACCAGTTTTCACACCGGTTAGGGAAGAACAATAGTCCATTCGTAAGACTGAATACTGAAAAACCTAACAAGTTATACATGTAAATTAGGCGAGTTCATAAGACTGTTCATTATAAGGTAAGTTCTGAGTTAAAAGACAATACCACATTTTCGATCATATAAAAAAATATATACAATATTTTAACTTATTATTTTAATTGGTATCCATGATACTTGGAGGTACGAGGTATCATGGATTCAAATTAAAATAACGGGTTATCTTTCTCAAACCTGATCGAAAATGTGAAACTGTCTGATAACGCGTAACTTACCCTATACACTAGTCACATCAGTTACAGTTATCTATCAGTTCACTTTGTCTCAGTGTGTGTGAGAGGGTGCATAGACTAGGAAAAGACTTAGGCACTGGGTAAAAAAGATACGACAGTTATTGCCTACTGTGGCCTTCTAACTGTGTATTGGAGACATGAGTGAGAAGCAATGAGATGTTAGTAAATGATTAATAGTAGTCAGAAATAAAGGAAATTAGAAGTAACTGAATGAGAAATGTGATCAGTAACACAACGATCAAAAATTATTTAGAAAATAATTCAATTGTCATATGGGAATTGAACTAATTTCACTAAGTAGATTTTACATTTGAAATATAAGAGTATACATTGATTATGTATTTTATTCTTACATTATCGAAAATTTGGAAACTGTTCGATAATTTAAAGTTTAACCAAAATGTTTCAAGTATAATTTTTTTAATAATTAGCTATCGAAATTGCAAATTTTGAGGGTAAAATTTTAATTACGGAGGTGAACGAATAACCATTGCTAATTATTTAATAACTGAAACTAAAGAAAAACCACCAAAACTAGGACGTAATGAAATCATCTACATTTGTTACTTTATATGCAGAAGTTACTGAACTTATTTAGCAAGTAGCTTACCCGAATGAAGTAAATTTACCAATGCAAGATATCCATTCCAGGAACACTAGCGAGATGTTCATTTTTTTCCTGTTTACAGTCAGTACGCGACAGTGATTGTTAGTGAGAGGGTTAAACGTGTAAAGACTATAACCAGTCATGAGGTAACTTAAACGCTAAACAAGTAGTTATCCCAGGCAAGAAGGACTTGCCTGGGAATATCCCAGGAATGAATCTTACTTGCCTGGGATATTCTCTTATCTTAGGAATAAATAGGGGTGGAATTGATATCAACATTATCCACACTATGATTATTTAGGTTTATCTGTTATCAATAGGGTTTGGACAATATGCTTATAAAATTTTACAGACTGGGAGAATTAAAGAGTATTGAATGGTTAAATCATATTGTCACAACCCTTGTCAGTACTATTAACATATCTTTAGTAAGTACTGATACTCACAACCCGTTAATGTTATCCCTATGAACTTTCCTTTATATGCATTTTAATCACGGCAGGACCATTTTTACAGACAGATCATCAATAGAACAATCAATGAAAAAATTCTATAAACTATTTCCATGAAAAACCTTACAAACTGTGTAGCCAAGTAGCGGCCTACCAAATTACTGCTGCAAACCATTTACAGTATCGAATTAACTTATTAATTAATGAATGAATTGATTATTCAACATTTTCATATCGCCACATCTCTCAGCTCATGCCAGCAGAAAAGCTACTGTGTGCACATAATCTAATACTGTCCTCTACCCCAGATTATCAGTTGTGTTGGTGGTTGTCTCAGTGGTGGCCCTGAGTGGTGCGTATCCCGGTGGTGCACCCGAGGGCACCTGCACCACTTTGGAGCCTTACCACGAGGGGGCACGCAGAAACCCAACGAAAAACCCGTACAACCTCACTGCTAATGCGGTGAACAACAGAGTGATAGGTGAGTGTGATAAGAGTGATAGGTAGGTAATGGGCAGCTAGTGACAGACATATAGCAACAGTGATAGGTAAATTATTACAGTGCCTAGAGGTTTCCTTCAACATTAGAAATTTATTATGACAACACATGGCTTACTTAATTATAATTAAATAAGCCATGGACAACACAATTGGCTAAGAAGAAGAGTAAATAGCTTAAATTATTAATTCCACACTCCCCCACTAACTACCCCCTTGTTCCACAGTGTCCCTATCAGGGCCCACCTTCAAGGGGTACATCATACAGGGGTTTAGCCCACTCAACCCCCAGGAAGTGATCGGTGCCTTCGCCTCCACTAACAACTCGATATCTTGCTTCTCTCAAACTAATGTGAGTACCTAACACGTGAAATCAATTTAATGAGACCTAATTATAAAGCACATTAGCTAGCTACCATAAACAGGAAGCATGTCACTAGGACCCTTTCCTTCACGATTAGATATATTGGTATAGTTAGAGTAAGTAGCTACAGAGTTATTCGACCAGTTACACATTGTCGATACTTACGAACAATGTTAACTGGTTATTGGTATCAATAATACCCACATGTTTTATGGATACAAAGATTGTAGCAATGATACCTGCTTGTATCACGGATACAAAGATTGTAGCAATGATACCTGCTTGTATCACGGATACAAAGATTGTAGCAATGATACCTGCTTGTATCTAGGATACAAAGATTGTAGCAATGATACCTGCTTGTATCACGGATACAAAGATGGTAGCAATGATACCTGCTTGTATCACGGATACAAAGATGGTAGCAATGATACCTGCTTGTATCACGGATACAAAGATGGTAGCAATGATACCTGCTTGTATCACGGATACAAAGATTGTAGCAATGATAACTGCTTGTATCTAGGATACAAAGATGGTAGCAATGATACCTGCTTGTATCACGGATACAAAGATGGTAGCAATGATACCTACTTGTATCACGGATACAAAGATGGTAGCAATGATACCTGCTTGTATCACGGATACAAAGATTGTAGCAATGATAACTGCTTGTATCTAGGATACAAAGATGGTAGCAATGATACCTGCTTGTATCACGGATACAAAGATGGTAGCAATGATACCTGCTTGTATCACGGATACAAACATGGTAGCAATGATACCTACTTGTATCACGGATACAAAGATTGTAGCAATGATACCTGCTTGTATCACGGATACAAACATGGTAGCAATGATACCTGCTTGTATCACGGATACAAACATGGTAGCAATGATACCAATATTCACCAGAATCACTCAGGTGACTCACTTCTGACCATACCCCCCAGAGCCCCAACACAGTGACTCACAGTGACCCGGCAGACAAGAGAGAACTCACCTTCGAGTGGACACCTCCCACTGGATATACGGGAGAGACTATCTTCAGGTGAATATACTCTAGCTACTTCTTAAAGTCGCATACTATTCCTACTTCATTCAGATGAATATACTCTAAATCAGTGGTTCTTTAAGTGGGGTGCGCGGCACCCCTTTTGGGCCTGGATTGTTTATAGGGGGTAGCTACCTACAGCGGATGGCTGTTTTAGATGTTACTTATAAGTTCGGTTCTTGATGTTAATATCATGCAGAAAATACATGAAGTATATTTGCATTTTCTAAAATCTTAGTAACGAAATATATTCAAATTGTATCTTTTCAATCTATTTCAATGCAATACAATGCTCAGGGGGTGCCTGAGAACAGCAAGGGGGGTGCCTGAGAAAAATACTTTAAGAACCAAAACCAATAGACATTGCTACCTACAGGATTGTGATACATTATATACAAAAAAAAGAATCTTAATATAATGGAACAGATTAGAAATTAGGGTTAAATGAGTAAACAGTCAGTTGTAAAGTTAGATGGCGTTTGTTGTTATATAATTTTATAAGGTTTTCATAATTATTCCACTGTCTTTAATGAAAGAATGAAGTCTTCATAATGGGACAATAAACTTCTGTTAAAACAGTAGCACTTTTTTGTTAAAGATAGTTAGTAATCAGTTGTATATTTGGGCTAATTAATTCCTCTGAAACATAACTAACAACCATAAAAGTACCTATTATTAATATAATGCATGTAACTGTGAATATCATAGCATGGGCAAGAAGGCACTGCTATCTGTTTGTTTACATAATATTTAGGAAACAATTGAAACAATAAGAGTACTGAAACCTACATGAAGGTCAATGATTAATTATTAATATGAAGTAATGCTAATTCAAAGTAAACTAGAATGTGAATGATAAAAAATACAGTGAAACTCTGGCCATATTGTACAAGGGTGCTCTAACACAGTTCTTTAACAATATCAGCTGATATGCCAAATCTGAAATTCTTAGAAGATGGCGTTGCAGTTGTGAAATAATTACAATATACTTTCCTTAGCCGGATTAGAAAAAAATATATTTAATTTTAGCTATATTGATTTATGAACAGAAAAAAAAGTTTGTCCCATGGTATATATTTCCACTTAAACGAAAATTAATCTTAGCTATATTTAAACTTAATTCATAATTACTTGAAATATATTAGATTTTTTTTCTTTATTAGAATAAAGTTATGAATTATTCTAATAAAAAAAGTTAGGGGCAGTTCCAAGTTATTGGACATTTTCGATCATATAAGAAAAAATATGAATTTTAATTAGTATCCATGATACCTGCAGGTAACACGGATACCAATTAAAGTGTCAAATTATAAATTGTCTTATATGATCGAAAATGAGGAACTGTCCAATAACTCATAACTTACACTGGCCAATAGAAAATTGAATGTAGTTATTTTCTCTATAGTATTTTATTGGTAATTCTTTCGTTCATTTGAGAACTCAAGACACTAACAGTAATTGTTAAGTGGGTATTAATAACTTGGGTCTTGAGCCTATCAAAACTTTAGAAGTATAGTAGCTATATACAGCTGATAGCAGTACAATAAGTAGCTATATACATATATAGCTGTATAATAAGTATATATAGCATATACAGCTGTACAATGAGTGGATAACATTGGTGTTCTATTTTTCAGAGGCACAGTGGTTCGTAACTACGGATTATTCCACAGCAACCTCTACTCCAACAGAGTAACTTTGTGATCTCAAGATGATAGGATGTATTGTTATTAGGAATAATATAATATGGGTATTATGCTGGAAAGATGATATTAAAAATATGAAGATAAAAGATGTATTATTCCATAACCTCAATCACCTTTTAAAATAATTATATTGAAAGAAGAGATGTAGTTATTTCAACCTTCAATGAATCTAAGTCTCTTAACAAAAATTAGTTTAATTTTACTTTTTAGCCAAAAAATTAACCTCTTCCCCGGCAGAAACGTCTATACCTGTTTTCACAAAATGTTCTTTTTCAGTTTTAGACGAGTATACTTAATACTCGTCTAAAACTTTATCTTCAAAAACCAGCTACATATTTATATGTGTATATATACTAGTCAATTTGAAGCCTTTACAGTTAGATATTTGGTAACAATTGTAATAAAAAAATAATTTTTCATTTCTCTTTAAATTTGGCAACAAATTAAGAAAAAATGTTTTACAGCTACCTAGGAAGGGGAGTGGACTCGTTTTTACCGATAAAGATATTTTCAAAATAAAAAGTCAACCATAAAAATGGAAAGAGGGATAATTACAAACTGTTTTCATAACCAGCATTGAACCAAAATAAAAAGAAATATTTTAACAAAAAATGGTTGTGGAAGGGGTAAGTGAATGAATAAATGATATGTTAAAAGATGTTCGTCCAATTGTTAAATAATTTAGTAGAGGTTGAAGACAGTGTCAAATGAGTGGCTTTGACGCTGCAATTCAAAAGCGCTTTGGCCGCCAAGAAGTCTCCTAAAACCCGCTGATTTTCCTAATCATTGACCAACAAGAATGTTCAATTGTTGTTCTTTAAAATGATCAGCTCCCTTTTGACCCTACTGTGCTTTTTTTCTTAAAAAAACAATAACTTTTCAATTAAAAAGAAGATTTACAATATTATTGACCCCTCAGGGAGGCGATATCAATCACTTTGGGGACCTGTAGCGTAGACTATGAAGCCTAAACTGCCCACCTGATACAACCTAGGCAATTTAACCAACGGCAGTTGAAAACTTCTCATTTGACATAAATCAGTCTTCACAGGCCACAAAAGGAGATAAAGTACAAGGGACAGGAAGAAAAAGTCAAAAAGGAAAGTGGTAGCTACCACCATTCTGTGGTATAGCTACCAAAGGATATATTTCTTGTATTTAATAATGGTGATTAGCAAATTAGAACAACTTTAGATACCACCAAAATTAGTTATTGTATTCACCAAATAGCTAATGGAAAATGTTTGCAAATCAGACACAACACTAACTACGAGCTGGTACACATTTGTACCACTATTATGTGTATTGCTGATAGACGTGGAGGAACAAATATACACTAATGTTAGTATTTAAAACCCGATAAAAATTATCATAATACTAGTGTACTTTCCCCGTTAAGAATAACGGGTCATCATCAATACCAATTTATACCCTGTAAGGTTACTTTTAATGAATTCAATTAAAATTTAATTTTCTGCAGTCTAATTTATTTTATAGATTAAATACATTTAAAAATTTAATAAAAACAGGGGAATTTAAACATAAGGTCAATATATTCCCATGCATACCATAGTTGCATTCTTCATGTTTAATACCCGTAGTGTAAAAACGGACACCAAATAAATGAATAAACACACGAGGGAAATTATTAGTATAGATATGTGAATTAAAATGATATATACCTCTGTTTTAAACATACAGACAAGTACAATAGGTAACTACAAGCAGAGACACTCAGCTACTCTTGTTAGCGTGGTAGCTACGCATGATACAGAAACAATAATGTAAACTTGTAATTTTGGAAACGTCAGTTAGGCCAGTCTGTGTTTTGAGCATAAGTAGCCAACGTATTAATGGTGAGTATCTCTCACATTATCTATATGCTTACATTGAAGAGAGTAAGTTTAAGGAGGACTTTTAAATGAAAATAAAATAAATCTGTTATGATGCCTTTCTAAATGGCTTATAAACTAACTTCTATTACAGAGCCATAAACTAAATTATTGAAGTTCAGCTTTTGAAAACAGTTCTTTGAGGAAATGGAGTCATGAAATCCCTTTTAAGAAAAATTAGAAAAAAAATTAAATAAGCCGATTTAGAATAGAGGTAAAATTCACTGAAACAACAATAAAATAATATAAATTATTGCTCTTTTTCAGTTGGTCAAATATATTTAGAAAAGATAAGGCAACTATTATATATTTTATATATTTAATAATACATTTCCATTCACGAACGTAAGAGGAAAATGTGATAGTAAATGAAGTCTACCTAACACAAAATCTAAGACCTCGTAGTTGACTAGCATAACCATAGCGCTATCCTATAATACCGTAAGTAGCGTTAGAATGAATGATAAACTTTGTACCCACAGCCTAAAAATGGTGAGCCATTGAATATCTTAGACTTACCTGGTACAAATTTCTTCCACTTTTTGATAAGTTGTTTGGAGATGGCAATGACTTCAGAGTCCTGAGAGGCTTTGCGCAGAGCATTCACTGTCATGCCGATGCGTGTCTCAGTCAGGATCTGAAAAAGAGGAACAAGTTAGGGGGAGACAAGAAAAAGGTATCAGTATCTAATTGAACTTGTGAATAAAGAGCTCAATAGAAATGCATGAACATAGCAATAATTCTCTGTTAGAAATATATATAAAATGAAGGAATTAACAACTTAGTAAAGCTAGGCATAGTAATCTGAAGGATACAATCTGACGTAATTGGTTAAGTATTTCCAATAGAGTTACTAGTCAATCTGATGAGCCTCATTTTTCTAATTTAGGATTAATTTTCTCATCATAAATTGAAGAAAAAGAATTTCAAATTCATAATCAATTGAGTAAGCCTAAAGAAAGACTAACAGTTGAGTGAGAAAATCTATCCTAATAATACCTGTAGTGTTTTATTTATTTATTTGGTGTCCACTTTTAAACGATGGGTTATAAACAAAGAATGTAATTACGATACACACGGGAATATATTGACTCCCCGTTTTTATTCAATATTTAAATTTATAAACTAAATTAGACTATCGCTACAGAGAATTTAAGTTACATAGAATTAATCAAAAGTGAAACAATACCGGGTAATAAATTGGTAAGGTGGAAGATCTCTTATTTTTAACAGGAAAGTACACTAGTATATAATAATTATATACTATTTAACTTATATTTAAATAGGTAATCAAGATTGCCGAGTAATTTGTATCCATGCTATCCGAGTAGCTGCAGGTATCATGGATACCAATTAAAATGAAGTTAGTAACTATTATGTACTTTTTTTCTTATGATATAGAAAATGTGGAATAGCATTTCCACTCTAGTTTTTATTATTATCATTTAATATTCTTGTATGGAAAGAGTAGGGAATTAATCTAAATTAAAAAAAATTCTTGAGAGGAGACTTACCTTCAAGTTGATAGGAAGTTCTTGTAGAGCTTTGAGGTGATCCAAAGCTAGAGTTTGATCCTGAAATAGAATGAGTGATATGATTAGGAATAGAAAACAAATACTAAAAACTACTTCACCATTTAATAGTTACTGAACTAATGAGAATTGAAGCTTCTCATCAATTAGTTTACTAATTATTACACATTACTTGAAAAAAAATCAAATTTCCTCCAATGCTAGAAAGTTATTTCGGGGGGAGATGCCAAGTAAAAAAGTATTGCTTATAAACTTGCCATTCGTCTCCAAAAAATATGAAAAATTCTGACCAAAATGATCAAATTTCACACCAAACTGATCATCAAAAAATGCACTCCAACATACCTAACATTGTATCATAGGAGAAAATTGACATTTCTCTCCATTTTAGATTGAAGGGCTCAAAATAGATGTCATAAACTTGCCATCAAAATGGGCCTAAATGGTGAGAAAGGACATGCTTTATTACCTGGTCCAGAGATGATAATTCAATTTATTTTGGTACAGAATAAACCTTATTTTTGAAATTCTGATCAAATTAAAAATACTTATGAAAATTCGAAGCGAATAAATTAGTGATAATAAACTACCTAGTCTGCAGAAAATGGGAGATATTTGGGATATTCTCTAGGACTACCCAGTCTGCAGAATATGGGAGATATTTGGGATATTCTCTAGGACTACCCAGTCAGCAGAATATGGAATTTACCATGAAATATGTAACAGACTGGGGAACAGGTCTGGAACATGGCCAGGAAGCATGTCCAAAATCGCCACTTTAAAGGCGAGTTTGTGACCATTATTATGAGTTCTCCAATTGCTGTGCAAATGGACTTTGTTTCAAAGCATGGACAAAGTCGCCAGTATACTGGTGACTTTTGCGGGGTAAAATAAGTTGAAAAACCTGTATATAATAAAATAACAAGTAAATTGAGCATAAAATAGTATCAAGAGATACACATGCATCAGACATGAAAGATTAGGATGGTTTCCAGTGTAAAATCATCACTAGGAAGTCAAATTTCTTCTTTAAAGTATCTTAAAAATGGTGACCTCGTCACTGATCTGGATTCATTTTCATACTAAACTGGCGACTTTCTAGCCAAACTTCGAAACATGGCAAATGGAGAGAAATTTCAGGCCAGTCTGTATTTCATGGTAAATTCCACAGACATGTCAGTGGGATTTTTCCCCTTTGAAAATAATATCCATGTTTCAAAGTATGGACAAAGTTGCCAGTATACAGTTATACTGGCAACTTTTGAAGGGTGAAATAAGTTTAGAAACCTGTAAATAAGTTAAAATAACAAGTAAATCACTAATAGATAGTCTCAAGTGATACACATGCATCAGAGTTCAGACATGATGCATAAGATGTTTTCAAGTGTAAAGTCTTCCCTAGGAATAGGATGTCCTATTTCTTTTTCAAACTAAGTATCTTAAATGTGGAGACGGTGAGACCTTGATCTATTTTCTCATCAAACTGGCGACTTTCCTGCCACACTTTGAAACAGGGAATAATATTCTGGCAAAGTCGCGCCAGTCTGGAAAAATAGGTGCTTTCTGATGAACTAATTACTCTGTTGGAGTTTTACAGACTTCAAAAATTAATGGTAAATTGCTAAAAATTGTATAATCCGCAGCATTTAGCATATAGAGTTCATCTGTTAGCCTCAGCAGTTTTCCAGACTGGAAAGTCGGTTGATAACTTGATTTTTAGCTATTTGTTCCTAAGTTACCATTAATTTTCGATGGATAAATTGGGAAAATGTTAGTGGATCAGCCAAATTACTGTAAATTTATGGTGGATTTTTTCAGCTTTTTGAAAAAGTCAGTGGGATTTTGTGCACCAAATACAGACTTGAGAGTTGAGACTGGGAAGTCTGAAGACTGGCCATCTCAGTCCGCAAAATATGGAGACATTTTTAACATGTTTTTTAACACAACCATAATTTTTTTGAGAACAGAAAGCAAAATATAGGATTTCTTGGAAAACAATTTATCTGTTTCTCGTTTCTGCAAGTGCAGTCTGTCTGCAACTTTTGCATGGCCTACCTAAATAACTACTCATGTTGCCATGTTTATTTGGGTGTGAAATCACTGGAATTGAACAAAGCACAACGTAAATTTTTCAACTCACAGACAACTATAAAACAAAGTGCGAGCCACAGAATGAAACATGGGAAGTTAGCTAGGTAACTGGTTTGATACATTTTAAATGTTATACATGATCACAGATCAAAGGTAACGAGATTTAATTTAAAACTAAATTGCCATTGAAATATGATATACGTACACCAGAGGAAGAGGACATTTTGTCCAGCTTCTTCTTGAGCTTCAACACTTCATCTTCACAACCCATGGTGGAGATCTTGATAGCACTCTATAATTAATTTTCAGTCACGAAACCACGAGAACACAGCGTGATGCTTCCAAACCAACGCCCCGGCGATAACTGGTAAGAAATATCAAGTAGTGTTGCCATATTCTCTAGAGAACCTTCGATGTTACACTGGCTTGTTTAAGAGCATGCAGAAAATACACAGTAGATACAATACAGTCATTTCTGAACGTGACGTCATCAAAGCAATATATATAATAGAAAATACAGGATCAGCAGTTTGGAAAACTGAATACATTAATTATTTTTTCCATAAAATAGCACAAACTAAACATTTTTTTCAAATTGAACTCATTTCAATTGGTTATTATTTGAATTTAGAGTGTAGCTGTGATGACGTCACGATAAAAATACCTCGATTGTCTTTACTATATTTATTCTATGCTTTGACTTGTCATTAGAAAATAAATTAGTAATTACCTACATATTAACAGTTTTCAATGTTTCCATGAATTAAATAACATCGACGATCATTAGGATTTATCTTCCGTAAAACATAATTTCATTAACCATTGATGGAAAGATCGAATAAAATTATAACAAATTTCAGTGAACAGAACAAAGAAATATCTATTCTTACTACAAGAATATTAAAACTTGTTCAATGAAAACAATATTATTTTTTGAATTATACAGTAGTACATGTACTAATGCAAGAAGGCACCCTAAAATAATATAGAGCTTTATTAATATAAGATGGCAACACCGAGAGTTCATTCATAGTAATAGTATTCGTAGTAAATAAAACCTCCATTTTAACTAGTAGCGAGAAAGCTTCAACTGAGAATGGTGGTTGCGAAAAAGTCCTCAGCCTACGAACCGCGTGGAGAAATAGGCTGAGCTCCCAATCATCGAATGATTCCACATCTTCGATCATACAGGGTCACAAAAAATATGACATATTTTAATTCCTTATCATTTTTAAACTATTAAAACTAGAAATTTATAATAAGTCTCATTCGAAAGAGGAAAATAAATGATTTATTAGGTGTTATAGTTATGATTGTGTAGGATAATAATCATGATTCACGGACCCTATGAAAATGTCTCGACTAACACTGATCAGAGAAAGGTTATTGTAGATGAAATGATTCGCTATGGATCCCCGATTATAAACCAATTCGAAAACATTATTTGAGAATTAAAATATGAATGAGTTATAAAATCATATCAGCTCTACTTTTAATAAGAGATATGAGAATCTCACTATGAACAATCTAAATAAAGAAAATTCAGGGATAAAAAATATATAGAAAGTCAAAAGTTAACACTAGGACATAATTATATTGCAATTGTTCATACAAAAATTCAATGGGGAAACTGAAACACATTTTAAAAATTAACAGGCAGTGCTAAATAAACATCTCATTCCATTAAATGTGAAAGTGAACTATAAACTTTACTGCAGGATATCGTTATTTTTATTGGATATCGAAGATTTCCCAAATAAACCAAACATTCGAAACTGTCACCAAGTAACTGACAGATTGTTTCCAAAAACCGTTAATTTGGTGGATTGGCAATATTTATAGGGTAAGATCCGAATTATCGGTCAGTTCCACATCTTCGGACATATTGGTTGAGTAAAAACAACCAACCCAAGTTGGTTTTTTTTTTCTCAACCTATCCTAGTGAAATAATTATTATATCGTTTTTCTAATATGATTGAAGATGTAGTACTGACCGATAATTCGTAAATTACCCTAGACAGCACTATTTTGATAACTAAACTCGTTAACGATGTTGTTTATCTTGATTTATAAATGTCCATTATTTGAAACCATAAATCTACCGATTGGTTTCAACAGATGGGGCTACTTAACATACACTACCTGCTACTATGAAATAGTTGAAAACTCTTAATATCCCAAAAGGCCTTGTCACACGGTACGAGTTACTGTCATGACAGTAGACAGCAGCTGTCCCACTGTACTCACATGCCAGTAGCTCAATGTTCATAGCATTGAATTTCCATAACAGTTACTTGACTAATGCGGTCACACTGTGCGAGTAGCTGCACTACAGTAACTGGCTAGGCCAACTCGCACCATGTAACAAGGCCTATAGGTAAGTGATTCAATTTGGCCTACCAGATCACCTGATATAACGGTAATGTACTGGGATTAGAACCCTATTACATTAAAATAAATTTACTATTTTAAAGATTATACTCTCAATAACTTCTGGTAATTCTGATGGACAAACGGCTGCATCAGTTGTCTTTCGAAGTGATTAGAACACATCAAGAAGAAATTCTTGAAAGTGAAAAGCTAATGATTTATACCAGAATCTTGTGGTATAGTTACATATATTTAATTAAGTGAATCACCTAAGAATCAAATAACCAGTCACTTATTTAACACCCGTCAACTTTTTAAGTTATCTTAAGTTTATTTTTGCCCCCATCCAATAGAACAATTAAAAAACTTATTCGTGGAGTCATCGATACATTTCAGATTTTCATAGCAAACTTCGATGATTATATTGAATGTTCCAGTGGTCGAATTGACGTCTCAAGAGTCAATGAAATAATTATTCTATAATTTCTTTTAGACCGAACCTCCATTTCAGCAACTTTTTAGATTTAAAACCATAAGCATTTTAAACGGGTATCATTTTTGTGTCACTCTTCATAAAAAAATAAGTTTATAATAAATAGTATAACAAAAAATTTCAATTCAGTATTCTATCTTTAAAATGGTCTATAATTAACTTCCCAGCCAATTCATTTCTACACTCAAATAAATGAACTTAAAATATATCATTGAAACAAAGCACCTGATTCGGATAAAATTTCATTTGCTTATTATAACTATTCAAGGGGCAAATGTTTGACGGGGTAACATTGCCAATATTGTCCCAATATTGTAACCTGGGTGGGCACTTTCACAACAAATTTAATATAACTTTTAGGAAAAGAGTTTGGGGTTTCAGAAATTCTCTCCACAACACCAAAATACGAGAAATAGAAACAAGGGGTTAAAAAGCTCAGAGTTTATTTTCTACTAACAATTAGCTAAAACTATTGGAAACAGCTTAGTCCTTGCTAGCTCGAATGGCTTGTCTCTGTTGCTTGTTAGCCACAGCCTGGAAAAGAAAAAATAGGAAATTAAGCTCGGTGAGATAAAACAATCAAATAACTGTCCATAATACTTGAATGATATCAAGTAATAGAAAGTTGCTAATAAAGTGAATCAATTTAATAAAAACCAAGACAAGGATTTTTTCCTGGGATATTAGGTGAATATACCAGGAATAAAACCTTCTTGCCTGAGAATTAGAGTTGAAATTGAAAAAAAATCAATGTTTAGATTTAAGAAATAGAAGCAAGACTTTTACAACAATCCTTTCTCTACCTAACAACAAAAGCTAATGAATAGACTTTTCCTAACAACAAAATAGTGAATTAATATTTCCTAACAAGAAAATAGTGAATTAATATTTCCTAACAACAAAAGCTAGTGAATAAATATTTCCTAACAACAAAAGCTAGTGAATAAATATTTCCTAACAACAAAAGCTAATGAATAGATTTTCCAAAATAATAAGACCCAGTGTCTGTTGTTTACCTGGAATCCACTCTTGATGGGAGCAACGGAACATCTGCTGTTACACTGTTCACACTGCAGGAAGTACAGCCTGGCATCTTTCTGGAGAATGGTGTCACTGGACCGACAGGTGTGGCAGGTGACGTACTCTTTGATGTACCTGAGACATTAGAGACAGTTAGTGGATTGCAGTGATATTTACAAAGCTTCACAATATTTACAAATTTCAATAAAATGAACCTTGTGATGATATTTGGGTGGCTAGATAGGGTAAGTTATGAATTATCGGCTAGTTCCACATGTTCGGTCATATAAGAAAAAACTAGAATTATTTTCTTATGACCGAAGATGTGGAACTGACTGATAATTTGTTATTTACCCTATCTAAACCTAAGCACACACAATGTACATATATGACTAGTAATAACAGGTATATACACACCTCCTCAACACATTCTCAATCTGTTTCTGTTGGAACCTTCCCTTGATGATCAGCTGAGAATTACCTGTGAAGAGAACGTCAAATGAATAAATGTAAGGCCCTTCTAGGAATATTATTTAAATGGATATTGTAGGTGAATAAGGCAAGAGTCGGTAAACTCCTCTTTTCTCCAATAATGAACTTACAAAGCCTGTGACGTTAGTATACTTTGATTGAAATCATTCCACATTCCAACATCTAGATAAGTAAAGGTCAATTTTGAAGAAATAATTCAAATTTCTCTATAATCTGTTCAGACAATATAGGCTATTCTCTAAATAAGCTAAAATGGTGAATTTTAATACAGGTAAAAGGATCAACAACTATCATGCCCTAGGTATAGAGCTCAACTTCGTCTGAACTAATGAATATAGGAACCAAATTTCGAAAATATCTAAATGACAAATAAAATGTATTAATTTCTAACTTTCTTAGTAAAATCAAAAAGTTTACAGAGCAACGAAGTTATGATATCCTGGAAAGTATTCCTCTAGAAAAGGCATCAACTACTCTAGCAAAGGCTACTCCAAGTTCCCCTCACCGTCAATACTGCCCGATGTTCCCAGTTCAGCGAGTAAGAACTGCAGCACATGTTGTGCCTGTCTATGCAGCAACCTGCAGATCTCTGTGAAATTGGCAAAGGCTGACTTCTTGGAGCCGATACGAAGAACCTGAAGAGAAATACAATTGATTAGCTACCATTTCTATCTTGAGGATTTCATTAAATGATGGTCACATTTCTATCGTGAGGGTCTAATTTAATGTCACAGCTATCCACTTGGAATTTAAAATCTCTAGAGCTTATTATAGGTTAGGTTACAAATTATATGTCAGTTCTACATCTTCAGCCATAAGAAAGAGCTATGTAATAATTATTATATTGTTTTTCTTATATGACCAAGATGTGGAACTGTCCGATAATTCGGAACTTATCCTATTTAAACCAAAATACCTGTGGGGGCTTCATGATGAACTTTTTCTTTTCACCAGCTGCCATCTCAGGGTTCTTCTCTCTGAGCAGGTCAAAGGCTCTCTGCAGCAACTCATCGTAGTTGTAGTCACGCTCACTGTCGCCCCATGCTTCCTCTGATTGGTGGGGAAGAGGAGGAGTTAGTTTTTATCTTTCATTTATACTAGAATATTTTAGAGCTATATGGACTATGATTATGAAGCATATTGTCACAGCCCTACTTATTAGACAGGTAGGAGCAGAATAATATATTTGTTCCAAGAGCATAGTATAGTAGAAACTGCATCGAGAGGAATATTAATAGTATACAGGTAGACTCCACTTTTATAACAGGACGACTTAAAGCTGAGTTGACCCCAATCTTACTTGCATCAGTTGTACCCGAAAATTATTTCTAAACAAGTTTATTTACATTTAAGGAACCATACAAAATATGGTACATAGTATTAGAGTACCATGCAAATGTTCTTTGATTTTTATTAATAGCTTTGAGTTCAATTTCTAAGTTGATGTCGGCTACAATTTTTGACTTGAAGCGAGGTCTGCCTGTACCGATTGTCTACCACATTTCAGAGGTTTTCCTTTTTGGACACAACAATAATCAACCATAAGGGTAACAATCGTAACATTAACAATATGGTTGTAGCTAAATGCGAGATGTGACAACAAGAATGGCAAACCTTATCACATTTAGAAACTAAAAAAATTAGACCATGCAAAAAAAGTCAGAAATTGTAAACCAAAGAACCTAATTAAATTTTATCAACTGTTTACCAAAAACTTTATACCAAATGAAAATTGCTGTGGTGAATAAAGAAATTATTAATTAAAGAAAATTATGAGCCAAAAATCATTTAGAGGACTGTTCTACCTTATCTATCATAAAATAAATAATTATTATATATTCATTTATTTCTTATATGATCGAAAATGAGGAACAGTCCAATAACTTAGAACTTACCCTGTGGCAAATAACTTTCTATTTTAACCACACCTCTACACTATTTAGACTTTAAAATTTATTTAAGGTAAAGGATTATTTACAGCTCTGCAAGACTTTTCTGTAGAATAAAATAATAATACACAAGAGGAAGGTATTATGCAGTATTTTTATATTGCTGCCAATTTTGCCAAGCTCAAATGTAGGATGTAGCTATGAGTCATACGTATGTGGTCATCAATAATTGTTAGTTAGATAACATATTAACAAAACTGTGAATTAACCGTGCCGTTGTGAACAAGTTGAATTAGTGAAGCATGCAGCAAGTTTAAGGACGAGATAATCATTGAAAAGAGTCATACCTGAATCTTCAGATGCCAGAGTAATATCCTCTATAGCAGCATTAAAAGTAAGGTTGCTACAAGATTCAATCTATATATTATGTATCCTTTCCTACCTCAATTACTAATATTGTTATTATTATTTAAAGAGGAGAGATCTATACATTATACCTTATTTCTACCTCAATTACCAATATTATCAATAAAAGAGTAGCTACAGATCTAAGAGTTAACTACCCACCTTTATCCTTATCATCCACATCCTTCTTCTCCTTGTCATCGTCAGCAATGAGCTTCTCGATGTCCACTGGCTTCTTCTTGTTTTTGTTTTTCTTCTTCTTGGAACTGAAGTTGAACTCAAGGTCCATGTCGACATCGGGAACAGCTGATTGAGGGAGGAATTATTATCAATTAAATCCTTTTTGACGAGAGTGTATATAAAAAACTATTCATGTTGAAAGAAAAGAAACGTGATATCATTCAAAACTATTTAGTTAAAAGTTGACTAAATTATTAAGCTATAGCTGTTGTCAACCAATTTATGAACAGCAACCAATTGAGGTTTAATGATTGTACGGTTGTACAGATACTATTGGTACTAGTTATATTGGCTATTTTTATTAGGTATCTATGATTTATAGATTCTGTGTATCGGTATATTACAAATACCAAGTCAGGGTATACCTAAATTAGGGTGTTAATCAGGGTTGGCAAGGTAGGTTTCCCCCATGTTTCCCCCAAAATGGGGGAAACTGAAAAAAACATTTGGGGGAAACTGAAAAATTGGGGGAAACTGGGGGAAACCTAAATTAGCTATACTTATTACTTATCCAAGGGCTTTACGATGTCAGTATGGTCGTTTACGATGTCTGTGTGTTCCTTTACAATGTCTGTGTGCTCCTTTACAATGTCTGTGTGCTCCTTTACAATGTATGTGGGCTCCTTTACAATGTATGTGTGCTCCTTTACAATGTATGTGTGCTCCTTTACAATGTATATGTGCTCCTTTATAATGTATGTGTACAGTGTGCTCCTTTACAATGTCTGTGTGCTCCTTTACAATGTCTGTGTGCTCCTTTACAATATATGTGTGCTCCTTTACAATATATGTGTGCTCCTTTACAATGTCTGTGTGCTCCTTTGATTTATAATAACTACTTTGTGAGAAACTGTGATAACTAAGGGATAGTAATATCAAATATACTGATATTCAATATTTGTAATTTCTTTTATTGTTTCACTGTAGATAAATATGACAAAACTAAACTTTTATATTTGGTACTACAATCTTCCTTTTGGTAAATAGTTCTAACATCTTAAATTCTTAATATAGCCAATTATATAACTTGCAGTGGTAACTAGCAAGCTTAATTACGACTTGTCACTGAGAATAGAGCACTCTGGTTCTCTGGAGTCTGAACTGGTTCCATAAAAAATACAATACCTTGTAACCTTAAAGTTAACATTGCACATGTCATGGATGATGGGAATGAAATGATGATTATTACCTATATTAATCATCATTCATTAGAGATATTTAAATATTATAATTTTGGCAATTATGATTTTTAATTGATGAATAAATTAATTACAAGTAGTTATACCAATATATTATCATATTATGCATTTATTGATCATTAGACTCAATGATTCATTTGACATTTAGCTACTGTAATACATGTTAATGGTCAATATGTAAACTTACATTTATCATTAACAGACTACCAAGGTTTCCCCCAAGTTTCCCCTAGTTTCCCCCAGTTTCCCCTGGGGGAAACTAAAAAAAACCTCCTTGAGGTTTCCCCTAACCAACCCTGGTGTTAATACTTCATATATCAGCAACTTCTTTAGGTATCTGTATCGGAGATTACTAATACCAAATATATGGTTCATACTGCTAATAATTATATCTATAGTGCCCTTAATGAAAACATTGCCCTTCAGTTGAAGGCATTCCCCACTCACCATCATTGCCAGTTTCTCCCTCTTCACCAGGAGTAGAGTCAATAGCATCCGTCAGTTCGTCAAGGTTGAAGGGCTTGCTCTTCTTCTTACTCTTTTTCTTGCCAAAGAACTCTGTGTCGACTGAGAGAAAAGAAATTGGTGTGAGAACAAATATAAGCTCAAGAACTAAATAGACAGGGGAGTCACTTTCATTTCAGTAAATGCTAAATAGAATAGACAAATGAATAGAAACAAGATGGTTAGTAAATTACTGAAAAGTAATGGATAATAAGGCAGTGTTTTCATAGACTGCAGCTAGGGTTTGTTTAGAGTTTACTAGAATGTATATAACCAAAGTCATAGAGAAGAATCAGAAGAATACTTTTCCATAATGCTTATTATCAATTGAAGACTAACTATGTTGAAAATAAATTAAATAATGATAACACTGATAAATATTGATGTTAATATTTTGACACTAGAATGTTGTAACTATAATTCAATCCCTCATAAATAAAGAGCAGTGTTGACCTATATATTTCTTACATATTTTTTTCTTTTTACCCACTGAAACCTCATTATTTTTAGCAGGGAGTTAAACTAGTTAATAATGCATGCCTCACCTTCATCTCCTTCTTTCTCGGCAGCAACATCAGCCTTCTCCTCTGTCTTCTGCTGCTCATCATCTGCAGCAAAGTCAACCTTCTTCTTCAAGGCAGGAGAGTCAACATCAGCACCTTCACCTTCTCCACCTTCCTCCTTCTGACCATCATCCATGATGAAGCCAGTCTTCTTCTTCTTTTTCTTCTTCTTGAGACTGGGATCGAAGATCTGAGAAGAGATATTTAAAAATAAATTACCGTCTGATACAAATTCAACAATTTCACCTTTTCAGTCATGTTCGATAAAGTGAATAAGTTGAGTTTCAATTTTAACTCCTTAAATGTGTGTAATTTAAATAAGTTAAATAATTAGCTAAATACATTTGATGTGCATAGAAATGAAAGACTAAAAATGAGAATTATTATCAAGTTTGCTGAAACCGACAGTCAGACTGTAAGTGTAGAGATCTCTTATTCTCTCCACAGTTAAATTAATGTCAATATAGAGAATAATTCATAGGTGTATGCTGTAAAATTGGAAATCAATGTAGGAACTAGGAATATTTTCAAAATTGTTCTTAGAGAAATAACCTGCTAACTGAAAAATTATAAAGTTTGAGGACTAATAACCATCAAAATGTATTCATTGTGAAAAAGAAAAACTGATCAGACTGCAGAACGTGAGAGATAATATTGTTTGGTATATTTTCAATTAAAAATTTGAATTGATATCTTTCTTTGAATTATACAATTATACAGTTTTACTGAATAAGAGAACTTTTCATAGTAATTAGTTTCTTGCCCAGTTGCCCTAGCCTGGTGAATCAATAGTTGTTAGGCAATTCCCTAGTTAGATACATAATACATTAATGCCCAGGTAATAAAGCATGTCCAAACTCCATTTCAATGGAGAGTTCATGACAGTTATTTTGAGCCCTTCAATTGTAAACTGTGAGAAATATCTAATTTTCTCCTATGCTACGATGTTAGTTTGGAGAATTTAAGATAATTTTAGAGAGAAATTTGGTGATCTTTGGAGAGAAAAATAGAGAGTTTTATAGCCATACACTAATATCTCCCACTCTGTTTGCCCAAAAAGTTCCAATGGAACTTCTATGGGCTTGAATTAATCTACTTTTGTTTTCTTTTTAAATTTGTAATGTATGTCTTTTAATTCAATAAAGTATTATTATATTCTGCAGACTGGCTTGAAAACATGGTGGAGCCAGGAGAGACAAAAATGAAAACTGGAGAGTTTGACAGCCATACTACCCAAGTAAAATAGTGTGTCTCATAAACTAGCCATTTGTCTCTCCAGCTCTCTCCAAAATTGAAAAATTCAACAAATTCTCTCCAAAATGATCAAATTTTCATAAATTCTCTCCAAAATAACATTGTAGCATAGGAGAAAAATAGATAAAACTCACCATTTGCATTTGAAGGGCTCAAAATAACTGTCACAAACTCGCCATTAAAATGGCGAGTTTGGACATGCTTTATTACTTGGCATACTACCTTTGGTAGTTACATTAATATTTGATTGGATTCCGTTTTTTTAGTTATGGCTGGTTTTTAACATAGGTAGCCAACCATCAGACTGCAGGAACTGGTAAATTGTTCTCGAAGAAATCTTCTTTTTTGGCTTCTGTTCTCAGTAAAAATACATGTAAACATAGGAGAAAATTAAGGATTGTTCACACAGAAAATGTTATAAATGTCCCATGTTATGCAGACTGGGCTAACCATAGCTTATTCCTAAGAAAGAATAAAATGAAGAAATTTTAATGGAAACCAGGAAACGGAATAATAAATATAATACACTATACAGTAGAATGACTTGATACATTTGAATGGGCTTATCTTATTACATGTTTTAAACTGTGGCAGGAAAGTCACCAGTTGAGTGAGAAAATGGATCCAGGTTGCCACATTTGAGATACTTTAAAGGAGAAACTTGGCTTCCTAGTGCCAGTCTGTATTTCGTGGTAAATTCCACAGACATGTTGGTGGAATTTTTTCCTCTTGAAAATAATATTCAGGCATGGTCGGTGGATTTTTAGCTATTTATTTAGCCATTAATTTTCGGTGGAAAAATGTTGGTGGATCAGCCAAATTACTCCAGTCTGCAGAAACTGGTCAAGTGTTCGTAGAGATCTCTTAATCTGTTCGTAGCAAAATTAATGTGAATATAGGAATTAATTCAAAATTGTTCGGAGAGAATATCTCTAATATCTCACATATTTTGCAGACTGGAAATTACTGGAGATTTATGGTGGATTTTTTCAGCTATTTCAAAAAGTCAGTGGAATATTTTGCACCAAATACAGACTGGTCCTAGTCCAGTCTGAAAAGTATAGCAGGATTTCTGGATTAATCCAGCGCCCAAGTCCTATTTAATTCCTATGTTCCCATGTTATTTGCTGCGCCCAAATCCCAATTTCTGGAAAAAATCCTGGGTCTGAAGAGGTTTCCTTTTCAGACTGGGTCCTAGTCCAGTCTGCAGAATATGGAACATTTTTCCAAGACTCTCTGCGGGAGTTTTTGATTGAATTTTTAGAAATTTGAGATCTCAGCGGGAGATCTTTAATTAATTCCTATGTTACCATTAATTTAGCTGCGGGAGATTTTTATTTAATTCCTATGTTGCCATTAATTTAGCTGCGGGAGATTCTGAATCTGCTACTGAGAGTCAGAGAGTAACTCTCTCTCAAATTAAAATCTCTGCGGGAGAAGAGACACATTCTGCAGACTGGGTCCTAGTGAAGATTTTACACTTGGAAACATCCTTTTGCTTCATGCCATGATGCCTGATGCATGTGTATCTCTTGAGACTATTTTAGGATTGATTTACTTGTTAATTACAAGTTTTCCAACTTATTTAACCCCTCAAAAGTTGCCAATACACTTGCAACTTTGTCCATACTTTAAAACTTGGATCTTATACATCATTTATGGTGAATAATTTTGAAGTACTGATTCTGAACCAAGTCAATTTTGGTTTATTTTGAAGATATAGAAACTTAGCACAAATTAACATGAGAACAGGAATTAATTCAAAATTCTAAGTCAGCAAGACTATTTCACATAGGTGATAGGGTCACGCAGGTAAATTGCGGCCCTTTAATTTTCAATTGCGGCCCTCTCAAAAGAGTCTCTGAAACATTATGAACAGAAATTACATAAAAATGTTGCATAGTTATCAAAATAAGTGCAGTGCATGCTATAATTTAATACATTATGTTTTTAACGAGTGTTTTGAAGCTGTGACGTTTCTGTTGATATAGGCCGCAGTTAGTTGGTGGGCCGCAATTTACCTGCTTGACCCTAACTAGGCACATTAATTAACCAGTCTGCAAAAGATGCGAGAAGTTGTGAAGTTTATCCAGTGACTCGCAAACTATTGAGCCCTTGAAATTAGTCTCCCAGCAAATTACATGGCAACCACTTTCTAATTAATACCAATAGGTATATTTAAAAGTAATTATTAGAGAGTATATTGAGATTTTTAGCCATTTTGAAGAGAAATTTGAAAAAATTTGGAGACAAATTGCCCCCAAAAATTAAATATCTGGAGACTGAAGGTGAATGCTTTACAAATTCGAGCACATGCCACATAGCTGGGTTTTGACCTTTGGAAATCAAATGTAAGCCAATTAGGTAATAATTGGCATTAACTGAAAACTCTTAAACATGCCACATGGTATTGGTTCCACTTCCATTTTGCACTTTCGTATACCCAAGTGCAAAATTAATTTAACCGATGACTTACAACTCACCCCATGCCTTATCAAACTGTATATAAGAATCAATTACCTATTATGAGGATAAGAGTGAAAATATTTTACTAATAATTCTAAATAATTAAGCCGGTCTTAGGTTGGGACACACAAAGCAAACTAACTTAAACTATAATCAAATAGACTAGCCTACAAGGTAGGTACCTATTGGTATGTTATAGTTAATACTTACATTTTCTTCGTCCCCCATGATTGTGTTGGTTTCTTTCAACTCTCTGTTGTTAGAAATTGTTTAATGAAAAACCGCCATTGTGTCGTCAGGCAACCATGTCGGCCATTCGACAAACAAAATTACAATAAAACGCGTGTGAAGAACTCTGAGATTCAGGGCATGAAAGTTGAGTCTAGGGAATTTGTGGGAGTGTTTCCACTTCTTTCCCTGAAAAACCTTCAGATTCCACAGATAAATTCAAGCAGAAAATCCACAGATTTGTATAATTTTGTAGAACTATAAACAGAATTAAATTTGAAAAAAATCCCACATTAATTTTAGATCATTAGGTTACGATTTATGCTAACATTCCGATTGATGTTACTAAATTAAATATTTTCAAATTTGCATCAGCTGAGTAAATTAATAGGCCAATGGCCCAATGTATTAATTACTAAGTTTATATGAATATAACCATATATTTACATTGCATATCGTGATTTAATTAATGAATGTGTACTTAATTTATGGAGAGTAAATGCATCAGTTGTCTATACCTATGTATAATTTATTTTTGGTAATTATTACAATACGACCACCTAGGTACTTGTGATCGTTAATTGTGTTGATTATTAATGAGCTAATAGAATTCAAACGATATTCTAGCCTCTAGCTAAGGAAATATAGTATTATTTCCATTATATATTTTCGAATTAGTTGTCTTTCAAATGAATATATCAATTCAGTTAGCTAATAAACTCCAAATTATTTAAAATCCCATAGAATGTCCAAATGCATTGTAATTTTAGTTTTAGTGTAAAATCCCACAGAATTCCCACGTGCATTTTCATTTCTTCAATAGCCACAATTAGAGAGTTTCCCCATAAATATGGGTTATAAACTGAGAATTATGGCAACACTGATTTGAGTATTGCATCAGCATTCTATATAAAAGAAATATCTCAATGTTAACTTATTTTAATGCAAACTAATAAGGTACTTGATTCAATTGTAATTTTTTCTAAATGTTAATTACAGTAGAGGATGGTAAAAATTTCTAAATTTCGAATTTTTAGGTAGATTTTATGTATGTAGCTCTGTAACTGCTATATGACTCATGCCGATATGCGTCAATAAATGATTTCTTTTGAAGGGGATTTAAATTCTTGGAAATATATCTCAAATTCGAAAACAAATGAGAATGATTTTAGATTATATTATGTAATCGATCGAGAAAGATATGATATATTTTTACTTCCACGGTACACAATATGCAGTAGCCTAGTGACAATCGAGTTTATTTATGTACGTGACGTCATAAAGTCAATATATAAAAATACAAATAAAGGGTATCAACAGTTTCAAAAATGCAATAACATATTATAGTTTGCCTATAATGTATAAAACTGATAGGTTAAATTCCTTTACTAATTTCAATAACTGTAAATTGATTTATTTAAATGTTGATGTGATGACGTCACGGACCCGAACAGTTCGATTGTCATTACTGTGTCTAATCCAAATACTGATGTTACACTTCGAAAATAATTTTTTAGAAAATATGGCAAGGTAAAGAAAACTATGAGCGTATAACTAAAATAATTCCAACATTACACGAAATGGAGTCTGAAAGTTTTGGGTGAGTTGTGAAGTATATTTAAATAGAACGGTTCCATATTTCGATGATATAAGAAAAAAGAATATAATAATTGGTAATATTATTTGATCCAAGAATGTTCGTATGATATTTTCTTTTTTTATTATATATATTTTTTATTTTGCCATTCTAAGCATATGGCTGTTACTATTAACTTTATAGATGTTGATTTCAATAAGAAGATTATTCAGTTTTCAGGTCTTGTATTAATAAATAGCTATTTTAAGTTTAACATTGGGCTTTGGAGTGAGGTTTTTCTTGATTATCTTCTTCATATTGTGTTGCTCTTTGGCTTTCTATATATAAATAGCAAGTTAATGGTTTCCTGACCAGTGGTAATTGTATCTTGGTCAGATTTCTTAATGAATGATTAAATTTCATGATGTAATATGGATTGAGGAATTTTATGTTGGTAAAAAACTGCCTTAGTCGTTGAAATTAATAATGCAATATCATCAGCTGCTTGAGATTGTGTAAGGACTAACATTTGTTTTGTATTACTTTGTATAAGTATGGAGCTAGACTATTAAATTTTCTGTAGCACTTGAAATCATAGATCTTAAGAATATCATAGACGAAACGAAAAGAAATGGATCGAATATTATAGTATACCGCTGGTGTAGAACGAGTCAATACTCTTTATTTCAATCCGTCTATAATATTTTCAGGATCTATGAATTTAAACGCATATTGTCACAACCCCAGTCATCATCTATGATCAATCAAATCAAAATAATTCTTCTACTGCGGTGTTCAGATCAACAAAATAATGGACAGAGCAGCATTCATTCCAAACAGAAATTCTACCTCTACTTGGTGAAGATCCACTACCGGCCATTGAATGGATGAAGCAAAGACAACTATCTAGTTAAAATGATAGCAAAATTGGGAAATAGTAACAAAATGTTACCCAATAGGAAATCGTAGCTAACATCATTATCATAATCATTAAACATTAAACATCATAATCATTAAATAATGAAATAAAATCATTATAAAAAAATAAGTATAAAGTATAATTTAAGGACCCCAAATTTTCAAACTATAACCTAAGTGTAGTTTAGGGACCCCAGTGCTAACCCAAGTGTAGTTTAGGGACCCCAGTGCTAACCCAAGTGTAGTTTAAGGACCCCAGTGTTAACCCAAGTGTAGTTTAGGGACCACAGTGCTAACCCAAGTGTAGTTTAGGGACCCCAGAGCAGACCTGCTTCTGCTGCTTCTCAACCTGCTTCTGCTGCTTCTCAACCTGCTTCTGCTGCTTCTCAACCTGCTTCTGCTGCTTCTCAACCTATAAACGGAAATTAGATGACATCTCCTTTGCTAAAGATTAATTCATAAATTGTAATTGGACCCGTCAGAAGTCTTTAAAGGTATACTTTAAATGATATAATGAAGACAACCAATCTCTGGAAAAAGCTACTACCTAAGTTACATAGTTGGACGATATGTACAATCCTGGGTATCAAATATATATATAATTATTTCATTAATACATTTAACAACCACTTTCTATCACTAATTTAAAAAGTACATTTATTGCACTACATATCACTGGATATTAGATTTGCGTGAAATTCATTTCGCTTCACCTCTAATTAACTAACACCTGCCTGATGTCTCACCTGATTCACTCTCAGTATAAATAGGCTTTGCTAATTCACTAACTATTAGAATAAAGTTCATCTTCTGTGTACTAGCATTGCAATTAATTTGTTACATGAATCACATACATAGAAAATAGGTAGGGTCAGTTCCTGTTTATCAGACGGTTCCACTTTTCAATAATATTAGAAAAATATATTACCTAACAGTTTAACTGGTTATTCTTTTTAGTATCCATGATACCTGTAGGTATCATGGATACTAAATAGAATAACTAATTATATTATATTGTTTTTTTCCTTATATGACCGAAAATGTAGAACCCTTCGATAACTCGGAACTTCTACTAAAATATATTTATTGATTTCATTCGAGAGATATTTGAGTCGTGTTATAATCAAATAAAAAAGTTATTATGTTTATTAATTGACATTCCATGTAAAGTAAATAGAAGAAATAGAAAGTTTATTTTATTCACTACCTTTCAAAAATTCTTTCGATTATTCTACAGAAGCTTGTAGCTTAATAACATTTTAACGATACATTTTCTATATTTCTGTCGATTGTTAAAGGAAGATGGTTGGAAGGATTGTTCTCACAATTCTATCGGTGAGTTTTTAAATTTTAGTCTAAGTTTTTTCATGATCATCTTACATTATATTAACAGCGATATATAGTATTCGACACCATTTCATTTCGTCTGTGATGTTCTTAAGATCTATGATTTCAAAGCCCTAATAATAACTATAATTCATTTTAATTGGTATGTTATAACCCTTTCTTGGGTTGTTTGTGAACTGACACTAGACTTTCTGATTTTAATGATATTATATGCAAATGTATCTCTTCAGAATTACTAATTGTTCATTCTTTTATTTGCGGATAATGCAAAAGAATGATAGCGGATAGTAATCGGTTTACTTTTTATTCAACACAAATATAAAAATAATACACTGTTTAGCAAATATGGCTATGAAAATGATCGGTATAGACTATAGACTATAGAGGGTAGAATGTATAGTGATTATATGATTATATGTTTATGTCCAACTCCGCTATAGTGTCGCGCCAGTTCCAACAGAGACACAAATCCTTTAAACCTAGATGACTAAAGTACAATCATCACAATAGGTAACTAGTCCTATACATTGGATAACAAACATATGGATATGAAAAGGAACGGTGACAGGACAATAACCCCCAGTGCAAAAAAAAAACCCCGCGGTCAAAACCCCCCGTACAATAAACCCCCCGTACAAGAACCCCCCAAGCAAAAAAACCCCGGTACAAAAAAACCCCGGTCGATATAAATAGCATAATTCTTTTTAATTAATTTTCATTAATTTTTTATTAATAAAATTACTACATGCTATAAATATAAAGAGATATAGTGCACCTAAGGTTAGGTTAGCGGTCCAATTGGGGGGGTTTGGAGGGGGTTTGCCCCCCCCCGGCCAGGTTTGATAGTGACAAAATGTATACTGTACTTTTTTTACTATAAAATAGGTAATTGGGTATACCTTATTTTGCAAAAAAAAGTCATATTTTCGAAGAAAATGTAAAAATTATTGGTTTGCTTTGAATAATGTTTAATATATTAGTAAAAATGAATTATGCTATTTATATAGACCGGGGGTTTTTTGCACCGGGGGTTTTTTGCTTGGGGTTTTTTTTTCACGGGGGGTTATTGTCCTGGAATCGAAAGGAACATTATTATAAGATGGTATAAAACAATTTTCTGAGAAGGTTGGTTAACGACAAGAATTAAGTAATTATAGATAAATCTCTTGAAGAAGACATGTTATTTCAGAGTTTAGTGTAGAAAAACGTAATTATATACATATTAGAACTATATTTCATATCAGGTATCCATAATAACTACACGTATCCTGGTATACCAATTAAAATAACGAGTTGAATGCTAACAATTATTTGTATATGGAAAATTAAAAAAACGGAACCATTTCTCAGATTGTGGTCCTGTTGAGTAGTACTGAAGGCTATGGAATCTTGGCTGAGGAAAGTACAAGGTTGCCCAAGTGGATTTCCACAGGATTGGGACACCAGCCTTCGAACACGGGTGGAGGTTTGGAATCTGAAGATTATTTTCCAGATTTGACAGACGAAGAGGAAGACTTTGAAGATTTAAAAGTTCTAAGAGGAACTCCCGGAGTACATGAAGAGAGTAAGAGGGGGAGTTAGTTATGGTGGGGCCATAGAAGATTAGGAGGAGGAATAAATGATGGAGCCATAGAAGATTAGGAGGGGACGAATTAATGATTGGGCCATAGAAAATTAGGAGGAGGAATAAATGATGGGGCCATAGAAAATTAGGAGGTGGAATAAATGATGGGGCCATAAAAGATCGGGAGGGGGAGAATTAATGGTGGGGCTATTGAAGATTATGAAAGTTGTGGCGAGGACATAAAGAGATTAACATCTATAGAAAGTTATGGTAGAGATCCCATGACGACTTTTTTTCTGGGAAATTATCGGAAATTTTCTCGTATCCAAGAGTCAAAACAATTTCCCAATGTGGTATTTTCCAATGTTTTTTTCGAAAGTTCACTATAACTTTCTAATATTTTAGATATATTTTCTTAACATTAACCGACTTCAATCACTAATTCATTCAAATTCATAATGTAAATTTATACCTTTTTTCAGCTTTAGTAATTCAAGAAGATGAGTCGAGGTGCCTAACTATACCTACCAGAATTGGGGAATATCATTATCTCCTCCTGGTAAGATATGTGAATTATCTAATAAATTAGTTTGTCAATTATCTAGGATATTGCCTAGGCAAAAAAGATTTGCAGGAATATATCCTTCTTGCCCGGGTTCATTGTAAATTTCCATAGATATCACACAACTCTTAAAAGTAAACTAATTCAACTGTATATGCAAGCGAAGTTAAATTTATGCTTAGTTGAAGTAAGGGCAAGAACTATACCTGATCTTCTATTCCTGTCCATAATTTCATATTAGTCTTGAGGTGGTGCTTCTATATGTTTATATATTATTTTCCTTCTCCAGAGCTCCAACAAGTTGCGTCAACTCACCGTCAAATGTACCTTCTCGTCAGTCTCTGGTGAAGTGTTCTTCCAAGAACGCAAAGTTGCCTCATTCGATTCGTGAGTGATTGAAACACTGAAACATTTAATTGAACGATAAAAAATACAGAAAAAATGCACAGTACAATATAAATTATAAACTCATAGACGGACAAGCCTATGAGCATATTACGAAACAATTAACGAGTTCAAGCCCATATGTAAGTATGGAATACTTTTCAGGAAAAGATTCATGTCCAAAATTCCTAGAATTCCTACTTAAAGTTCTAAAGGATAATTAACATGAATAATATTATGACACTGCTTCATGGGGGAGTCATCATTGATTGAGAAGGAACCGCTCTCGTTCTTTCATAACCCAGACTGTACAACCTCTCAGTCCACAGAATTCGACAGTTGAATCATGTTCCAAAAACTATGTCACTTATTACGCTTCAGTTTTGTTTTTTCAAGATTCGTTCTAAAGACCTCTTACTCTTTAACCGTTCATTTGCATTACTCTCTTTCTAGATCCAGCATGTACAGTGAAGTTCCACTGACGTACAGATGGACAAGCTACTCCTCCTCGGCATTGATGATTGTAAAAAGAAAGAAAGATGGCGGGGAGATCACATGCAACGTGCAGTCCATCAAGAAAAACCAATGTGGTAACTGTGCAATCAAACATTTATAGTCTTTCTTGATGCAGATAAAATGGCTCTATCCACTTGTTTTCATTGGAAAATAGAATCTTATTTCCCAATATATAGACATAATCAATATCCTCTAGGTTAGTTGGTTTGCGCATTTTAAATATTGTTCAAGATATTTTTATGCATATTATATATATGCATATGTAACAGTGACAATATATCATAATTTATTGATCACAATTATTGTAAATAGTCGCTAGAATGCATTCCTGACAAAAATAATAATATCCAGGATTTTGAATTCGTAGGGTGTAATTTAATGAAAAATCCAGAACAAATTTCAATTCTGCTAGTAAGTTTTCAAATTCATTCTTTATTTATTTTCCAGATTGCGGCAATGCAGGAAAAACTGAACTTAACACCAACCACAAACCTAACTCTAGAATAATCAAAGGAACACCAGTTTCCCCGGGTTCTTACCCGTGGATCGGAGCACTGGTTTACAAAGGCTACACCAAACTCACCCAGTTCTGCGGCGCCTCTGTCATTTCTGGAAAATGGATGCTGACTGCGGCGCACTGTGTACAACCGTAAGATTTACTTCAAAGGTCTTCTCCACTCTAAATTGAACATATTGTTTTTTCTAGGGTAACGGTATTTAGGTTATACATATGTCTATCAGCTTTGTTATTGTTTTGAATTTGTCGGCAATGGGTCCTACTTTTTCTTTGCTTGAAATTCGGAGGTAGAAGAATTTCTTTCAAGAATATAACCTATATTACATGTTACAATAAAAATATAGAACCATATTTGAAATAGTTTGTAGTTTTATAACCAGTGACCTTAGTTCTAGTGAATAGAATAATAGGGACGGGATCTTCAAGGACATGGAAAATCTACAATGTTATCTGGATTTTCTGAATGCACTATTTCTGAAACAATATAAGCGCTTTATTCTATTCATCTTTACATAATAAATACATAATTTATATGTATGGTAAGTAAAAGTAAGAGTATATGTGAGATAATACTAACTAAGATATTATACTACAATAAGTTTCACTACTCTTGCAAATTTGTTTTGCACTGGTTTTGCTGCCATCTTGGTTTTAAAGCGGGAAAAAGAATTGAAATATAGTAAGGACAATGAAGGTATATTGTGTGCGGGACGTCATAACAGCAACACTCTAAATTCACAAAAATTGAAAAGCGTAAAATTATAAAAAAAACTGTTAATTAATCGATGTAATAAAAACACATTTATAGATTTATTCAGTTATTTTGACTGCAAAATCCCTAGTTTTTCTTTAAATTCGTTGTCTTGCATACGTCACTGTCACAAGTCACTCAATTCGGAACTCAGAGCATTGCTGATCAAAATTTAGTGCTATTTGTGACCGTGACGTAATCAAAGCAACAAACATGCATGGAAAATTAGAGGGCAGACTGTGTGGATAACTTGAATGGATCCATTACTTTTTTTTACCATTGCAATAAGTGAACAGTTTTTGTAATTTCACGCATTTCCATTGTCCAAAATATGATATTAGATTGTTGCTGTAGTGAGTGTAGTACTATATTTTAATTCTATTTAGTACTTTTGTACCCAGATAGCAGCAGCAACAAACACTTTTGACAACCAAATTTGCGAGAGTAGTTTTGTAAGGTTATGATAGTTTTGAAATTTGTTTCCTTTCGTAATTAGATTCGAAAAATATATGATATGTACGTTTCAGCACTATCAGGTGAAATAGGAATTATTGTATACCTATCTCCTAACACTCAATTCATAAACATATACTATACATATAGAATTTGAATATATCATATAAAGCACTAAAAGATTTATTAACAACCCATACAAATTGTCTCATCAGATTTCCATTCAAAAACCAGTTCCGTCTTCGTGTTCTTTTGGGAGTGGCCAATTTGAGTAAACTCAGGCGGGAGAATCTACATAGCGTTGAGAAGATTGTTGTTCATCCAAAGTATGACAAATGTGAGCTAAACATTTAAATGATAGTTTGCAAATGCGTAACTTCAAATATAAAACTTCCTTCTATTTTTACGACCAGCCAAAGAAAAGTTATGGTGAAATTTTCTTAATCATTTGTACCCATCCAAAACTTCGTCTCTGGGCACATTCATCTTGAATTTAATCAGTTTCCTGATAATTCTCTATACAGACGATGTCGTGAACGACATAGCACTTCTCCAAATGAAATCTAATGTGTTACACGGTGGCGGTAGGACAAGTACTCCCGTAAGACCTATTTGCTTGCCTGACAGTAAAGTGCCTGAAAATTCAGCAGTGACAGTTGCAGGATGGGGGTTGATTTCCATGAGTAAGTTGTAACCAGGACATGCATAATAATATTAAAATCATGCCCTTTTAATAACATTTTGTTATCTAATCAAAGGTGGAGACACATCTACATTGATGCAAGATGCTACAGTTCATACGCTGTCAAAGGAACGATGTCACAAATTTTATCATCAGAAGCATGATTACAGTGGAGGTAAAAGAACACTTCCTACAATGAAAATTATCGATCTAGATGGGTTTTTGGGTTCGAGAAAGGATATGGGGGTGATTCCAAGAACTTTTGTTATTGATGGAATTCCCATTGGAAATTCCTCATTCTACCTCAATTTCGAGCCGCTGAAAAGAATCATGAAAGTACCAAAGCTAACAGGTTCTACAATTTGTGCGAATAACTTCCACACAAAATCTGATTCCTGCTCGGTAAGATTACTGGAACAAAAGTGGTTGATTGATACGATTACAATATTGATTATATAATATATTTATCCACTTATTCAACAGGGTGATTCAGGAGGTCCATTGATTCTAAATTCTAAACTAGGAAATGTCATGCAAGTTGGGATTGTGTCGTGGGGTAAAGGTTGTGGTGACCCGATGAAGGCAGGGGTTTATACTGACGTCTTTGGTAATGAATTAAGCGTATACAAATGACTAATTCACTGAGAGGAAGTTATGGTGAACTACTTAGATAAGGAACAGATTTTTTAGAGATATTGTACTATTTGAAAACTCGAACCTGAAATTCTTTAGTCTTCAACCTTGAAATTTTAATTCACCTCTTCACAATGTGAAAATTTCGTTGAGTATAATTTATATTAATCAAAGAAGATATTCTTGGTAAACCATAACTTCCTACCTGAATTGTTACCTTATTTATGAAATCTCTAACTCATTATCTTACTCTTTACAGAATATACTGACTGGATAAAGAAAATCAGTGGAATTGAATCTAAATGCACAGCAACCAACTAAGAGAAAATTTCTGCTAAAAATCCCACTATTTATTGCTTATTTATATCATACAATATATTTTCAGACTCATTAAAATTTTCTATTATTTAATACATTTACACAGAGTTATATTATCTTCCATGGTTAATAATACCTACTATCATACGCAAGAGTTGCAGTCAAATAAGGATTCACATTAAAATGTGAAAACTTAAACGGCTTATCTATTAAAGACATTGTTATTATTGATTACGATATTTGGTTTCTTAGTAGTGAATTTACTAATCAGATAGATTATGACTATTAAAGAAATCAAAGCAGCGATAATGCCCAATAAAATAAATACATAAATGGATGTGCCCTCATCATCAGTCGGAGCTTCTGTGCTAGATCCTTTGACAGTGCTGGTGATTGTAGCAGTAGTGGTAGTTGTTGGAGGTCTGGTGGGTGGAGGTTTGGTAGATAAACTACTGGTAGTACCTGTTGGATGTTCACTAGAACTAGGAGTGGAGTGTGAAGGAGTAGGAGACATTGATGTTGTCTCCTTGATTGGCTCTGACGAAGTTTCAGGAGTTTCATTATTTTCCGTTGTAGAAATACGAGTTGTTGCGGGAATTGATGTTGTTTCCATAGTTGACTCTGCTGGAGTTTCTGGAGTGGTTGTTTCCATAGTTGACTCTGCTGGAGTTTCTGGAGTGGTTGTTTCCATAGTTGACTCTGCTGGAGTTTCTGGAGTGGTTGTTTCCATAGTTGACTCTGCTGGAGTTTCTGGAGTGGTTGTTTCCATAGTTGACTCTGCTGGAGTTTCTGGAGTGGTTGTTTCCATAGTTGACTCTGCTGGAGTTTCTGGAGTGGTTGTTTCCATAGTTGACTCTGCTGGAGCTTCTGGAGTGGTTGTTTCCATAGTTGACTCTGCTGGAGTTTCTGGAGTGGTTGTTTCCATAGTTGACTCTGCTGGAGTTTCTGGAGTGGTTGTTTCCATAGTTGTTGTTTGTTGATATATTGTAGTTGTTTCTAAGGTTGTTGGAGACTCCGAAGCAGCAGCCATGATGTTGTAGATCGTAGTAAGTAAGGGATATTTGCCACCACTACACTTACCTCTGAAGTCGTCAGTTTCAATTGACCAGATCATACCTCCCATCAAACCTTTCTCGACTGCCAAATTACTCTGAAATGGTTCAACAAAATAACAATAAATTCTCTTCTACTTTAATACAAAGAGCATAAGAGTGCATGCACAAACGGGGCTGCGAGCCATATATAGTCCCGAGAGTGGTCCTCGTGCCAGCTTACTTTAATAGTGATTTACATTAGTTAATATTCTCATGTGCGGAAGAAATTAGTAATTTGAGGAGTAACTGTTGCTCTCGGCATGAATAAAGAAATACGATTCAAGGATTGAATGCTCGCAGTGTTTGCGTGAATCATTTTTAGGAGACTTAAAATTCAGTCGGTCTAGATAAAATCACGTCGATTTTAGAACAAAAATTTTTTAGTGGCCGTCAGGCCTATTTTGATGGCACCATAAAAAAAGTCTCCTGTCATAAGATATAGTAGCAGAAGTATATCTTAACAACACAATTTCAAGCTGTAAATTATTTTAGAATTTATAAATGTCGAAAAAATAATATTTCTATCTACCTATAAGATTTCAGAATCTATTTATCAAACTTATAACAGCTACAAAAACCAAATCAATTTTTTAGTTGAATTATTCAATAAAATAGTTGAGGGAACTACTCAAATAAGTTATGGTATTATTAATAAGAGATCACTTCTTAATCTTTGAGGGCCCTACTATACCTTTTTTTACTGAATGGACAACCTAGTGTGAATCTTCTCAGAAATATTATTGCTTTTAGAAAACTTGAATTTACTTTTAATTGAATGGATTGTTGAATTAATGGATTGGAAAACAATATACTTACTTTGAACTCCAGGGATTCCACATTGTCATAGCTGAGCCATTGGTCGCCATAGTATTTCCATGGTGCCATAGTGTATTCGTCATAGTCAGTCTCGTACTCTGGACCTTGTAAACAAATTTCATTGTATCCAAGAAAACCCTGGAAGCGAACGATACAGAAAATGAATGTAGCTATGAGGATTATCCCAACATTCATAAAAATTATATATTGATATTAGTTCTCACTGGTTCTCCTGGTGTAAAAGTTCCAGCATTTCCAGGTCCGGAGACTACAGCACCGATTCCATGTTGACCAGAATCCACAAGAGTTGAAGTTCGAGCATACATTCCCATACCAAGAACCATTTTGTTTAGACACCCGCCTTGTGATTCGATAAGATGAAGGGATTGATTCTGAAAATTATTTTATCATAAGTGATGAACATACAAAGACCAAATTAATCTCAAAACTCTATTTAGTCATTTCATGTTCATTAAAAAATGCTGCAGAAATTTGCTTTTTACCAGACTGTTGGCTGCTTCTCCTAAATTTGGATGATTATAGACACTAGTGTGATGTCCTGTGACTCCATCAAAGTATCCATGTAAGTCGTACATCATCAGATTCAAGAAATCCAAGTGTTCGCATAATTGTGGAAAGTCGTAAGCACTTGTTAGAATATCAGGACCGACACCAATTGCAGATGTTACAAGTAAGTCATATTTTACAAATTCCTGTAAGGTAATGATAATTGTTATATATTTATCTCTTTTTGACACAGGTACGAGAAGAAATTCAGAGTATAGTTGATACCTTAGAAACAAAAACTGTGGAGTTTTCAAACAATATTTTGAGATTTGACAACATTGCTTATGAAGGTAGTAAAAAAAATAGATTCCAGTTAATCAATTCAAATTGTAACGTTGAGTATGTAGTAAAAATATACGATTTAATAGGAACCATGTAACTTTCAATTTTAAAAGATAATTCACTATTTAGTATCTTTAGGTACTCACAAATTACTACCTAACATCTTTTTCTTTTACTACGTAAAGAAGGTGCTTAACTGCTTATCCTAAGCAATATGTTAAATCTCATAATGATGACTGACATGACACAGTTTTTCTCTTTTAATATTTCAAGTGTACTCGGAATTTGTTTCCAAGATAATGCAACTCATTAAATTAATGAAACTCACAGTTTTCAGTTCCTTAACCAATAATATAAAGTTAGCTTTATCTTCAGGAGAAGAGAATTCACGATTAGCGGGATATTCCCAATCCAGATCCAGCCCATCGAATTCATATTTTTGGATGAATTCAACAGCAGATTGAACAAAACGATTTCTATTCGTTGCATCCCCTGCCATTGTCGAAAAGTTTTTACTAGCTTCATTCCATCCTCCAACTGCTAGCATTGCTTTCAAATTTGGGTTCTGTTGTTTCAACCGCACAAACTCGCCGTAATTATCAAGGCCTCCTCCTGTTTCACTTGGCGGTAAATCAAGCCAAGGATCTGTTGATTGAATCTCGAACGTATTTTTATTTATTCCAGCAAATCCATATATTGCGTGAGTGCATAAATTTGGGTCGATATCACTGGGTGTGAATTTTCCATCACCTTTTCTCCAATAGGCCCAAGAGCCTAGGTAACACACTACTAGTTTCTTCGTAGGAGTTGATTGAGATGTAGTTAGTTCTGTATCTGGAGTAGATTTACCTATCGAAGTAGTCTGTTCTGGTGGAACTGTAGCTTCTGTATTCACATCCGTTGAAAAAATGACCTTATTAATTTCATTCAGAAGTGGGTAGGTACCGCCACCACAATTTCCTTTAAAATCATCAGTTTCAATTGACCAAATCATACCACCGAGCAATCCTTTGCTCACAGCTAGTTCACTCTATCAAATAAAGGAAACATCTTACTACTATATACTATCTAGAAAAACATATACGTATTTCACAATTCAATGGAATTATTAGCAGAACAAAAACTAACTTTATAATGGATTGATTCCACATTGTCATATGAGAGCCATTGGTCGCCGTAGTATTTCCATGGTGCCATAGTGTATTCGTCAGAATCAGTCTCGTACTCTGGACCTTGTAAACAAATTTCATTGTATCCAAGAAAACCCTGGAAGCGAACGATACAGAAAATGAATGTAGCTATGAGGATTATCCCAACATTCATAAAAATTATATATTGATATTAGTTCTCACTGGTTCTCCTGGTGTAAAAGTTCCAGCATTTCCAGGTCCGGAGACTACAGCACCGATTCCATGTTGACCAGAATCCACAAGAGTTGAAGTTCGAGCATACATTCCCATACCAAGAACCATTTTGTTTAGACACCCGCCTTGTGATTCGATAAGATGAAGGGATTCATTCTGAAAATTATTTTATCATAAGTGATGAACATACAAAGACCAAATTAATCTCAAAACTCTATTTAGTCATTTCATGTTCATTAAAAAATGCTGCAGAAATTTGCTTTTTACCAGACTGTTGGCTGCTTCTCCTAAATTTGGATGATTATAGACACTAGTGTGATGTCCTGTGACTCCATCAAAGTATCCATGTAAGTCGTACATCATCAGATTCAAGAAATCCAAGTGTTCGCATAATTGTGGAAAGTCGTAAGCACTTGTTAGAATATCAGGACCGACACCAATTGCAGATGTTACAAGTAAGTCATATTTTACAAATTCCTGTAAGGTAATGATAATTGTTATATATTTATCTCTTTTTGACACAGGTACGAGAAGAAATTCAGAGTATAGTTGATACCTTAGAAACAAAAACTGTGGAGTTTTCAAACAATATTTTGAGATTTGACAACATTGCTTATGAAGGTAGTAAAAAAAATAGATTCCAGTTAATCAATTCAAATTGTAACGTTGAGTATGTAGTAAAAATATACGATTTAATAGGAACCATGTAACTTTCAATTTTAAAAGATAATTCACTATTTAGTATCTTTAGGTACTCACAAATTACTACCTAACATCTTTTTCTTTTACTACGTAAAGAAGGTGCTTAACTGCTTATCCTAAGCAATATGTTAAATCTCATAATGATGACTGACATGACACAGTTTTTCTCTTTTAATATTTCAAGTGTACTCGGAATTTGTTTCCAAGATAATGCAACTCATTAAATTAATGAAACTCACAGTTTTCAGTTCCTTAACCAATAATATAAAGTTAGCTTTATCTTCAGGAGAAGAGAATTCACGATTAGCGGGATATTCCCAATCCAGATCCAGCCCATCGAATTCATATTTTTGGATGAATTCAACAGCAGATTGAACAAAACGATTTCTATTCGTTGCATCCCCTGCCATTGTCGAAAAGTTTTTACTAGCTTCATTCCATCCTCCAACTGCTAGCATTGCTTTCAAATTTGGGTTCTGTTGTTTCAACCGCACAAACTCGCCGTAATTATCAAGGCCTCCTCCTGTTTCACTTGGCGGTAAATCAAGCCAAGGATCTGTTGATTGAATCTCAAACGTATTTTTATTTATTCCAGCAAATCCATATATTGCGTGAGTGCATAAATTTGGGTCGATATCACTGGGTGTGAATTTTCCATCACCTTTTCTCCAATAGGCCCAAGAGCCTAGGTAACACACTACTAGTTTCTTCGTAGGAGTTGATTGAGATGTAGTTAGTTCTGTATCTGGAGTAGATTTACCTATCGAAGTAGTCTGTTCTGGTGGAACTGTAGCTTCTGTATTCACATCCGTTGAAAAAATGACCTTATTAATTTCATTCAGAAGTGGGTAGGTACCGCCACCACAATTTCCTTTAAAATCATCAGTTTCAATTGACCAAATCATACCACCGAGCAATCCTTTGCTCACAGCTAGTTCACTCTATCAAATAAAGGAAACATCTTACTACTATATACTATCTAGAAAAACATATACGTATTTCACAATTCAATGGAATTATTAGCAGAACAAAAACTAACTTTATAATGGATTGATTCCACATTGTCATATGAGAGCCATTGGTCGCCGTAGTATTTCCATGGTGCCATAGTGTATTCGTCAGAATCAGTCTCGTACTCTGGACCTTGTGAACAAACTTCATAGTATCCAAGAAAACCCTGGAAACAAATGTTAAGGAATATGAAGGTAGCTATGAGAATTATGCTATTTAGTGTCTCTGAAAAATGGTACATATTTAAAATGCTATTAACTTTTAAACTTCTTTTTTAAAGACGAATTTTTTCCAATAAACACAAGAAGAATAAAATCTTTACAGAAGCGGAAATTTTTCAGAAATTAAACTATTATAGCTAGAAAGGTAAAATGAATTTCATTTCATCAACTACTTACAATTGAAAGTGTCCACCGGAACATTCAATGCACTTATTAACCCTAATGAGTTTGACTGTTAGAATCAACGGGAAGGTTTGACTATGAGTTAAAGAACATGTCTTTTTTTAATGTATCTTTTTACTGTATTTTTTACAAGTTGTTCGTATATATAGTAAACTAATGTGCACCAAATTTGAAGATAATATGTTGAAAAAAAGGAGAAATAAACTTATAGGTATGTAAGAGACATTGGCAACTGAGAGAGCAGAGCTGTGATTGGGTGGAGTGTAACCCAATCACAGCTCGCGCATATATCTGTACTTGATGAAAACGTGGACAAATTCGTGTGTATTGGCTATCCAAACTGTATTTCTATGTTGCTACTCGATAGCAAAGTACAATTAATTCTATAATTTACGTGATTTACGCCGCTGGGTAAATAATTCTTAACTTTTAAATACAAAAATGTATTTGGTATTTATGTACGAACAAAGTCAAGAAAGGCCAGTAAATTTATGGAAATGACATGAAAGATATGAAATAATTAAAAAAAAGATGTGCCGAGAAAACACACGTCAAACTCATTAGAGTTAATCAAAGATCTATGGCGGATTTCTTCCGCAATAAGCTTTCTCTGATACAGTGTTAATTGATGTGTTTTCTTTGGGTACGTGAATCATTACTTTTATCTGATGCAACAGCCATAGATATACCCCATACATATTTCATTCTTGCTCTTCAGAATGAAACTTAAGTATTTACCTGTATCATCAACAAAAGAATAATACTGAAATTAGTTCTCACTGGATTTTGAGTATAAGTTCCAGCATTTCCAGCTCCAGAGACTGCAGCACCGATTCCCTGTTGACTAGAATCAACAAGAGTCGAAGTTTGAGCATACATCCCCATACCAAGAACCATTTTGTTTAGACACCCTCCTTGTGATTCGATTAGGTGAAGAGATTGATTCTGAAAAGTCATTTATATTCATAAGTAATATACAAACAACGATTTAATCTTAAAATTCTATTTCGTCAATTTAATTATTTCATGTTCAATAAATATTGGAGGAATTAGCTTTTTTTACCAGACTGTTGGCTGCTTCTCCTAAATTTGGATGATTGTAGACACTAGTGTGATGTCCTGTGACACCATCAAAGTATCCATGTAAGTCGTACATCATCAGATTCATGAAATCCAAGTGTTCGCATAATTGTGGAAAGTCGTAAGCACTTGTTAGAATATCAGGACCGACACCAATTGCAGATGTTACAAGTAAGTCATATTTTACAAATTCCTGTAAGGTAATGATAATTGTTATATATTTATCTCTTTTTGACACAGGTACGAGAAAAAATTCAGAGTATAGTTGATACCTTAGAAGCAAAAACTGTGGAGTTTTCAAACAATATTTTGAGATTTGACAACATTGCTTATGAAGGTAGTAAAAAAAATAGATTCCAGTTAATCAATTCAAATTGTAATGTTGAGTATGTAGTAAAAATATTCGATTTAATAGGAACCATGTAACTTTCAATTTTAAAAGATAATTCACTATTTAGTATCTTTAGGTACTCACAAATTACTACCTAACATCTTTTTCTTTTACTACGTAAAGAAGGTGCTTAACTGCTTATCCTAAGCAATATGTTAAATCTCATAATGATGACTGACATGACACGGTTTTTCTCTTTTAATATTTCAAGTGTACTCGGAATTTGTTTCCAAGATAATGCAACTCATTAAATTAATGAAACTCACAGTTTTCAGTTCCTTAACCAATAATATAAAGTGAGCTTTATCTTCAGGAGAAGAGAATTCACGATTAGCGGGATATTCCCAATCCAGATCCAGCCCATCGAATTCATATTTTTGGATGAATTCAACAGCAGATTGAACAAAACGATTTCTATTCGTTGCATCCCCTGCCATTGTCGAAAAGTTTTTACTAGCTTCATTCCATCCTCCAACTGCTAGCATTGCTTTCAAATTTGGGTTCTGTTGTTTCAACCGCACAAACTCGCCGTAATTATCAAGGCCTCCTCCTGTTTCACTTGGCGGTAAATCAAGCCAAAGATCTGTTGATTGAATCTCGAACGTATTTTTATTTATTCCAGCAAATCCATATATTGCGTGAGTGCATAAATTTGGGTCGATATCACTGGGTGTGAATTTTCCATCACCTTTTCTCCAATAGGCCCAAGAGCCTAGGTAGCACACTACTACTCTTTCAGAAGAGGATGTTCTTCCTTTTTCATATGCATTACCTGAAGACAATGTCGCAAACAAAACGTAAAATGTGAAAAGAAATATAAGTTTTCTGTGACTAGTTGTCATGACTAACGCCATTTTAACTCAAGTTGTTAGTCGTCTACGAGCACACACGTTGTCTTCACAGTAACCATATCAACAATGTCCTGTTCAGTCACCATATGATACATAATGCAAGTTTCTTATCTTTCTTATCTCACCTACCAACGTCAAATTTAGTCATATTATATATCTATTGATAAAAAATCATGAAAATCCACATTCTTCTTATTTACGCAACTGTCTGACTTTTCCGAATGTTTTATTCTGTTATTTTGAAGTTGTCAACATTTATTGTTTTCACTTTTTAATATTTTCGTTCTGTTTGGAATTAATTACTTGTTTGTAGTTCTAAATATAATTTCTCGAAATTGTGTATTTTAAATGAATTGAATATTGAATACTAAGTGTTAAGCCAGATTTGCTTACATAGAACAGTCATGTTTTACCGAGCTGTACCTAGTTTTCTAGTTATGAGATATGGATAACGTATCAAACTTTTCGTTTTTTAATAATTCTCATAATTTCATTTTCATCAGAAAATTTATTTGACATCTATAACAACTTAACATATAGGTTGAAGTTTAACAAATTTCACCCTGTGTTCTGACATTGATCTGAAAATGAGTTAAATGACATTGGTGCCAAATGAAGACGATTGTTCAAAATTTTTTGACATTTATTGAACATGAAATTTGAGTGGAAAGTTCTGTCTTGGAATTTTCGGTCTGAGGTATAAATATTAATTATAATTTAGATGTAACGGGGGGAATGCTACCCCCAGATAGTTCATTAAACAATCATGAAGTGTGCAGTGCAAACGACTAACTGATACAACAAACTACATAACAGCCATTTATGTTGAGAAGACAATTATAATTCCGAGACCGATATTTCCGGCCACCAAGGTTTACCCTAAAGATTTTGACTTGTGTTTTCATCTAAGTAGATTTTTTTATATTACTTTATATCATTCACGTCATTCCTTTGAATTTATTGGCCTTCCTTGACTTTGTTCCTACATAAATACCAGATATATTTTTGTATTTAACAGTTAAAAATATTTACGTATCGCGGTAAATCAGCGTCATTCAAGTAAATTAGGGAATTAATTGTAATGTGGTGACGTGTGGCAACGTAGAAAGAAAAAAGCTTGGTAGCCTTTAACCACACACTACAGTCCATGTTTTCATGGAGCAAACACATATGCGCATGCAGTGATTGGGTCCCACTCCGCCCAATCACAGCTCTGCTCTCTCAGTTACCAATGTCTAATATACCTATGTATTTATTTCTTCTTATACGTTCAATATTAATATTTGAAATTTAGTACACATTAATTTTTGTATATATATAATAACAACTTGTAAAAAATACAGTACCGTAAGTTTATAAATAAGACATGTGTAAACACATAGCCAAATCATCCGATACATTCTGATAGTCAAACTCATTAGGGTTAAGATATTAGTCAGATGAAAATCTTTGCGATTTAGGTTATCAGTTCTTTATTTTCACCAATTCCAAGTCATATAACAGTTCCACATTACTTATATGTATAATTTATCTTATTGAACATTTTTTTCTCTATTGACATTGTGCTAAAGTGTTGGCAGTATTGCAATGCAGGTACAGGTAAATTGCTAAGCAGATACAGGTATCTTCAGGTGCACCTTGGCAAGGTAGAAAACTAACCCTAATTAGTATTTTGCATAACGTTGTGCACTGTGTACTACTCTGTGTACTCTGTATTTCTGTGTACTTTGTCCCACAGTAGTCAGTTCTTCTCTAGAGTTTGTGTTAGTGAGATACATTTTGGAGGGAAAAATGTGAAGTTAAAAAAGAATTGAAGAAATGCTTGGATAGTTGTTATAAATTGAGATTATTACACTAGATTGATGTTTATTTTTTAATCATAAAGGTTATTAATACACACATATAGCAGGAAAATTTGATTGTATTTTATACACACAAATTATCTTAAGTTGTAATTTTTTTAATATTCTTATATTTGTAGGGTATGCTCCACATTTTCGATCGTAGGTAGAATAAGAAAAAAGTATATAATATTTATTTACCTTTTATTTTAATAATAATTAGTGTATGCTTTCTCTCATATGAGCGAAAATGTGGATTGTGGAACCATCCGATAACTCGATGGTTATGCCCTGTGTTCTAAAAATAATTGGTCGAATGAGCAATTGTCCAGGACAGAAGTGACACCAACTTTGCTTGGTTAGGATAGTGAAACACTGTAAACTTTATTTGTTTGAATTAAAAACTGGTACACAAAGACAATTGGTGTTGACTGCTCGAACGAACAATTTACCACTAAATCCATGCTAACATGACGTCATCAATAAAGTAGTTGGTAAATTACTAAATTTGACTACGACTTTACTTGATAATAATTATTTTCTCTTTTATTCTATGTAGTATCAATTTATTATTACAAGACTTCTACTATTTAATATACATAGTTTATACTTATTAGTTAACTATGAAATGAAATAATTTGAAGTTCAGAAACAATGGCTGTGAGGAGAAGAAGGTGAGTCTAATTTATTTACTTTACTGTATTGCATAATTAGCAACTAAAGAAATTTTATGTAGATTTGAAAAAAATAACCTTTTTACAATATATTCAATCTCTAATATTAATATTATATAAATCTATCAGTTATTTACTTTCTTTAGCAATCATATTTTCATATAAATATTCATTTTTTCTTTATTTCTTTTCATAATTAATATTCCTTGCAGTTCATTTATCGAATGTTCGCATTAAAATATTGCCAATACACAAATTATAATATTCAAAAAAGGTTAATTAATTAAGTATAAATGATAACTTTTTTCAAAACAGTTACCTATTTGTTATATTCAGAACGTGGAACATAATTATTCTGGGCATAGTTGTATTGAGGCTAAATTGTCGGCGGGCTCAATTGTCCTGGGCATAATTTTCTTGGGACCCAATTGTTCTAGGCTCAATTTTCTTGGAGCCCAATGTTCTTGGGGTTCAATTGTCTTGGGGCTTAATTGTCGGTGATCCTATTCAGACGTCGCTGTGATTGACGACGTTACTCGTAAGCGACGATGAATTGTATCAACATTAGTCAAAATACCTGCATTACAAGTAATTGCACATTTCGCTACTAATGTTACCCGTTATTAGAGTTACCTGTTACTAGTGTTACCCGTTATTAGAGTTACCCGTTACTAGTGTTACTCGTTACGAGTGTTACTCGTTACTAGTGTTACTCGTTACTAGTGTTACCCGTTACTAGTGTTACCCGTTACTAGTGTTACCCGTTACTAGTGTTACCTGTTACTAGTGTTACCCATTACTAGTGTTACCCGTTACTAAAGTTACCCGTTACTAGTGTTACCCGTTACTAGTGTTACCCGTTACTAGTGTTACCCGTTACTAGTGTTACCCGTTACTAGTGTTACCCGTTACTAGTGTTACCCGTTACTAGTGTTACCCGTTATTAGAGTTACCCGTTACTAGTGTCAATCGCTACTAGTGTTACCCGTTACTAGTGTTACCCGTTACTAGTGTTGCCCGTTACTAGTGTTACCCGTTACTAGTGTTACCCGTTACTAGTGTTACCCGTTACTAGTGTTACCCGTTACTAGTGTTACCCGTTACTAGTGTTACCCGTTATTAGAGTTACCCGTTACTAGTGTCAATCGTTACTAGTGTTACCCGTTACTAGTGTTACCCGTTATTAGTGTTGCCCGTTACTAGTGTTACCCGTTACTTGTGTTACCTGTTACTAGTGTTACCCGTTACTAGTGTTACCCGTTACTAGTGTTACCCGTTACTAGTGTTACCTGTTACTAGTGTTACCCGTTACTAGTGTTACCCGTTACTAAAGTTACCCGTTACTAGTGTTACCCGTTACTAGTGTTACCCGTTACTAGTGTTACCCGTTACCGTTACCCTGTTCACCACAGCTCCCTCTCACGTGCATCTCTCAGTCTCATTATTGTCTCAATAGAAACAGTGTCGCGCGGTGAATTAGTGTGGGGAGATAAGGTGACTTGCGGTGATTTAAGGTGACTTACGGTGATTGGCGGTGATTTACGGTGACTTACGGTGACATACGGTTACTTACGGTGATTTAGTATACTTATATTAAGGTGAGATAGAGTTGTGATAAAGCGTTTTTGGGTATTTTATGGTGATTTGGGGGTATTTTAAAGTAATTTAGGGTATTTTATGGTCACTTGGGATATTTTATAGTGATTTGGGGGTATTTTAAAGTAATTTAGGGTATTTTATGGTAACTTGGGGTATTTTATAGTGATTTGGGGTATTTTATGGTAACTTGGGGTATTTTATAGTGATTTGGGGGTATTTTATAGTAATTTAGGGTATTTTATTGTAACTTGGGGTATTTTATAGTGATTTGGGGGTATTTTAAAGTAATTTAGGGTATTTTATGGTAACTTGGGGTATTTTATAGTGATTTGGGGGTATTTTAAAGTAATTTAGGGTATTTTATTGTAATTTGGGGTATTTTATAGTGATTTGGGGGTATTTTAAAGTAATTTAGGGTATTTTATTGTAACTTGGGGTATTTTATAGTGATTTGGGGGTATTTTAAAGTAATTTAGGGTATTTTATGGTAACTTGGGGTATTTTATAGTGATTGGGGGGTATTTTAAAGTAATTTAGGGTATTTCAAGGTAATTCGGGGTATTTTATGGTGATTTGTCACTAGGGATATTGGGTAATAAATGTACTTTTTAGAAATTTAATTCACTACTCCGAAATTTAAAATTTAATAAAGTTGTAAATTTTATTATTAAATAATAGAAAATTCAATATATATTCAATAGTGGTATCGGTACGAATAATAAATACAAAAAATATAGAGAACAGTTTTATAAATAGTCATTATTTTCAAACAAAAATACTAGAAATATTATCAAAGAGAAATTTATTAATAAGGTAAAAATGTAGCAACTTTTCGCTGTCTTATAGTGAGACATAGGGGAAGTTCCGAGTTGTCGAACAATTCCACATTTTGGATATATTAGAAAATATGATCGTTCAATACCTGCTGGTATCATGGATAAGAGTTGAAAAATAACGAGCTAAATGTTAAATGATGAATATTTTCTCATATACTCGAAGATGCGGAACCGTTCGATAACTAGAAGCTTACCCTACTAATTTTTTGTGAGAATTAGTTGAGTAGAAGGTGGGTGTAAATATATATACATACACTGTATATGCGTGTAAATACCGCCCCCCTTTCTGCCCCCCTTTCTGCTCCCCTTTCTGCCCCCTCAATGTGACTCAGACGTGCATCTCTCACGTTTGTTCTATTTATAAGTGGTACCATTCATTGCAATGCACTTCGCAACATAAAGTGTGGTGCAAGTGCATTGCTATATCCATATGCACTTTGCAACATAAAGTGTGGTGCAAGTGCATATCCATTAGGGATAATATTATACAGAGTCTATTTATTCCCTTTAATAAGAGGTATAATTAAAAACAATAGAAACAATTTTTTCAAAAGGATAATACCTCCTTTAGGACAATGTTGTCATAGCCAGAAAATAACATAGCACTACATGTAATAAAGTAAGAACTGCTAATAATTACAGTTCTATATTTTAAAGTTCTGCTGGAAGCACATATATATAAATATATATATATCGCTACTTTGCCACAATGTTGTCATAGCCCTAAAGTAGCTATTTTTCAGGAGAGGCGTTTTAAAACGCTCTCACTATTGTGGATAGCCCCAAAACACCGTAAGTGGAACATGTTTTTAAACATCAAATAGGCCTCTAAAGTTGATAGAAAAAGAAATGATTACATCCTTACTAAATAAAATATTATTTTTTCTACATATGTTTTTTTAAATGATGATATTTACGGTGTCTCGTTCTGACATAAATTAGCCTCCCTAGCTGTTCATTTTTCAGTTACTATTATGAAACTTTTAACAAGTAAGTAAAGATGAATATATCAATATGGATAACTCGAATATACAATTTTTATGAGTTATCACAAAGGAGCAATACAATATAAAATAATACATTGTATCTAATCAAATATTTAGATTTACCAATTAAATATGGCGATGTGCTCTTAATCCATCTAATATGAGGAATATGAATATATATAAAACAAAAGGCTCTTATTTTTTTATTGAGGATAAAAATAATATGAAACTTTATTTTTATTCCCTTTATATAAGGAATAAAGATAATATAAAACAGTACGGGTATTATTCCTATATTTAATGATGTAAAAATTCTTTTATTCGATCCTTTAATAATGCTATGAATAATATAAAGTGATGTGTTTTCATCCGTATTCATGTTCTATTTTTTTACAAAGTATAGAAGAAAAAAAATTTCAGTTCAGAATTGAAGTAATATTTTTTATGATGACTCGACAGTTTTTCGTTATTTACAAATGCTGCTTCAGTTCTTATAATATTATTATAGGTATTAAATGGTGTATATAGGTATAAATGTATATATAATGGGTATATATACATTAATACCTATATAGAATGAGTATAAATAGGTATTATTGGCAAATGATTCGCAATCCAAAACTGATATAATTAATAGATGAGAAATTGAACATGTGGGTCATATATTAACAGGTTTGTTCTATATGATCTGTATCACTTGATATATAGTACACGTGATTTTTTTAAATATTTAAATTTAAACAATTAAGGAATAGATGAATTTTATTAAAAATTTTAGTCTGTATAGTAAGTCAATTTTCTGAGTGTATACTTGTTCCAAGCAATATACCTATTAGTGCAAACTTAAGATTACGCTGCGCGTTTTGAAGATCCCCTGAATTGTGCAAATATCTCGAGATTGTGCAAGGGTCATGTGCGCGAATTAGCGATCGCGGAATATCGAGGTTTTGGGTTTTCAGGGCGATATTCGTTTCCTTACTTTTATTCTTATATGATTTATTTATTTTATACAATCATTATAATTTCAATATTTTCAACGATCAAATTCTTTATCTATTTGCTAGCGTGATAATTAATTAATTCCGAACATTCATTTATTTAAGTGGGTTACTGTTTATCCAAAGACAATAATCTATTATTTTTAATTTACTGTTTATGTTACTTGCCAAACAAATAATCAATTCTTCACTTCATTAATTAGCTCCAAAAAAAATAACGAATCAAAAGAACAAGGTGGAATAAAACACACATCTAATTCAAAGTAAATGTACTATAATTAAATAATCAATCATACAAAAGCTCAAATAGTAAATTCTAAATCAACATTTGTCTACAAATGCAATTAATCAATTATCCAACTATGGAAGAGTTTAACTTATAATATGGTTCAAATTTCGAAGGTGGTGAATTAAATAGTCATATTATATAAGAGCTTGTTTTTAAGATTTATGTACCTGTACATTATTTCATATTCAATAAAATTGTATCATTGGTTGAGTCTTTATCTTTCACTGATAAGAACAGGGATATTTCACAAACACTGATTATAGGGATTGGGGCGGTACTGAATTTCTGCTTATGTACTTCTAATACCACGTAAAATTTCTGCTCTGCAACATCGAAGCCGCCCTTCAATATGCATCAATTTCTGGTTCGACCTCGTCTCATCGTCTACAGTGACTCTGAATATGTCGTAGAGAATGCAACCTCTTCAGTCGTGAAATTGCTGTTGCTGCAACCCATGGAATTGTCGGATTCAGTCACTCGCTCATGATGCTATCCCGACCGCTAAGGCGAATAAATATTTCAGCGATGACCCTATAAGAGCCGGAATTTTACCACGCCCAAGGGTTTAAAACTCCCATAAGCAGAACGTATAAGACAAATAGACAAACAGCTAAGAAGAGTTAAATAAAAGGTATCGTCTATGTAATCTCATTGTTATATACTCTGAAGATTCTTCCAAAACTACACCCACATTCAATCCAAAGACAGTCTTCCTTCCATTTCTCCAATTTCTATTGGCCTACAAATCCCCTCCAATTCTCAATTAGTAACCTTCCTCATGAGTTTCTGTGAGTTTCCTACTAGACCAAGCGAACTTTAAACGTAACTCTGGTCTACTAAGAGGTTTTTCTTTTTGTATGTACGCGCTCAATCAACGATTTGAAAAAAATTAGGAGCCCTTGAATCCCACCACTGATTGTGATCACTCAAATAGTGTATCTAAGGTACTAAAATAGTGTATCTAGGTACTAAAATAGTGTATATAGGTACTAAAATAGTGTATCTAGGTACTAAAATAGTGTATCTAGGTACTAAAATAGTGTATCTAGGTACTAAAATAGTGTATATAGGTACTAAAATAGTGTATCTAGGTACTAAAATAGTGTATATAGGTACTAAAATAGTGTATCTAGGTACTAAAATAGTGTATGTAGGTACTAAAATAGTGTATATAGGTACTAAAATAGTGTATATAGGTACTAAAATAGTGTATCTAGGTACTAAAATAGTGTATATAGGTACTAAAATAGTGTATCTAGGTACTAAAATAGTGTATATAGGTACTAAAATAGTGTATCTAGGTACTAAAATAGTGTATCTAGGTACTAAAATAGTGTATATAGGTACTAAAATAGTGTATCTAGGTACTAAAATAGTGTATCTAGGTACTAAAATAGTGTATGTAGGTACTAAAATAGTGTATGTAGGTACTAGAATACTAGAATAGTGTATATAGGTACCTATAATTACACTAGTTAGGTAATTTACTTTTATTGCCGCAAGCAGTGCGTGTTTTCCTCATATGTAGAATGTAGATAGATCCTAATAATGCGCAGCTCAATCTGAAGACGGATCACATACATATGCACATACATATACACCTTCATATATTTACACCTCCATACATTTACACCACCATTCATTCCTACATTTTGTACCTATGTTTTAGCACCAAAATTACAATCTCCTTTTACGGTAAGTAGGTACCTATCTGTCTCAAATCTAGAGACTAAATCTTTTTCAAGTCAGACTTCCGTGTGACTATTTCTTTGATGTGACCTAAAATGGTACTGTCTGGGTCATACATCAGGTCACATTGACCTAGATACCAATATAGCGAAATAAGTTACCTAAAAATGCTACTGTGACAATATGCTTTATAAATCATAGAGAATATTATTGACGGATAGAATTAAAGAGTATTGAATGGTTCTACACCAGCGGTACGTAGTATTCGATACCATTTCATTTCGTCTATGCTATTCTTATGATCTATGATTTATAAAGCATATTGTCACAACCCTAGTGACAATATGCTTTAGTATAAATCCTAGAAAATATTATAGACGGAAAGAATTAAAGAGTATTGAATAGTTCTACACCAGCGGTATGTAGTATTCGATACCATTTCATTTCGTCTGTGATATTCTTAAGATCTATGATTTATAAAGCATATTGTGGAATATTACTTGAAATGCATTGGTATTTGTTTGTCTAATTCATACCCTCTTTACCTCTCCTGCATTGTGGCTCATCTTATCTCTTCCACTGATAAGCTGATAAGGCTGTTATCACTGATCTTTGCCGATAACGATTGTACTGAATATGAGGAAATTCCTACCTGGGTAAATAGTCATAGGCTTCTAGGTCAATTGATCCCCGTACCATTTGATTCCCGGTCAATCGAACCCGGTCATATTTTCGCTGATACACCTAGTAGAAATTTATTATTGGTGTATATATTAATTACATAATATATAATAGAAATATGCACTTTACTGTTGATTATTTTTTTAAAAATAAACTAAGTAATAGGGGTAAAAACAGCTAAGAATGAATTAAAGGTTGTAAATTCAACTCAGTAAAAAATAAATGCTTTCAAATTTACACACCGACAACAAAAAATGTTCAATGATAAAAATTAAATGTACATGCATACCCCATTCTTATATAACAACTCGCACACATGGAGAGTCAAATAAATCAGGAACATGTCTCGGAATTATTTCTCCTGGTATAGAAACTAATTGAGGAGTAACTTTTGACAATTTTATGGGCAGTTGACTATCAGTTAATAGGATATTTTCACCCTAACTATTACACCGTATTAATCAGTTCTAGCTATTTCAATTGTTATTTTTTTTGATTATATATGAAATTTATTATATCAATGGTAGATGTCAATTAGTTTCACAATTTTATTTATTATTTAAAAAACAGATTTCAATTTTTATATAGAAATAAAGATCGTGCTAAATAATTGTATATATAGGCACACAAAAAAAATTGACTGGGAATCAAATGAACAGGGACCAATTGACTGGGGATCAAATGGTATGTGGATCGAATGCCTGGGAATCTAATGACTGGGGATCAAAATTGGTATGAGGATGAATTGATCGGGGATCAAATGGTACGTGGATCAAATGGTACGTGGATCAAATGACTGGGGTTCAATTGACCAGTCACTTGTTATGGTGGCTCTCTGTAACTAATTTGTTGAATAGGAGAATGAAAAAATTAAATGATTCCGGACGGTAAATGAAGTAATAATATAACAATATCCGGGTCCACATCGATATTCCATTACACCATATTTCGTTTGTTTTTAATTAATACTTTAATTTAAGACATTCCTTATCATTATTTCTAATCAGTATCTCTTATCCTTAATTCCTAGATGAGTTTAGTATCAGTATTTCCTAATAACTGATAAGACCCGTAGATAGCTTTGAACTCTAACGAACTGATAAGAAACATGCAATGTTAGTTAGAATTTAAAATGAGTCAAGAAATGTTATAGGTATAACATTCACTTTTTCGATCATTCTTGATGAGAGTATATAATTATTATATATTTTTCTTACATGATCGAAAATGAGGAACTGCCCGATAACTCAAACCTTACCATATACATATAGTTCAAATATATATATAATTATGAAATATTGAATGTATGTATATATTATTATATAATATAGTATGTATAGTTCAAATATAGCTAACCGAAATATTTAAAAACTTCATTTTAATAATATTTCATAGTATATCATATAATATTAGGTTTAATAATATTTGTCAAAAATTAAACGTGAACAATTAAAAAAAGGTTAATTCCTAGTTCACGTTCCTATTTCATATAGGGACGTGAACTAGGAACCGATCCAATTATCCCCTTCCTAGTTCACGTCTCTATTTCATTTAGGGACGTGAACTAGGAATTTACCAAAAATAAAATCATTATTCAATTGAAAAATTTCTATTAAATAAAAGAACTTAACAAATTGCAGACATTGATAATGAAATGAATTTTATCTTCTAAATTCCACAGCGTCCTCCAATGAGGAAATTCATAGGTACCACAAATAATAGAGCGCATGTTAACTTTAATATTTCTAACTTTGCACTGCTTGTTTGTAGGTCCCAGTGTACTTTATAATTATTTAGCCATAACTTATATTAAGCTATTATTCTTAATCATTGACGTATATTTAGTCAATAAGTTCGTTAATAGACAGCTGATTATGTAAACAAACAGACCGCAGCGCCATTCCTGCCAATGCGGTGAGAATCACAATTACATGTATAAAATAATATATTTTTTCTTGTTCCTAGTTATATTTCAGACGAATGAATTCTCACAGTACATAACTAATTACTAACAACATTTATAACACAAATTTACTGCCTTATTGACATTTTTGTACCGAAACAAAAGTCACCAAACATAAAATAAACAACAACACAGTTACCGCTTACAAGTATCGTTTTCTATGAAAAAGAAACTTAAATTCTGTGGGAGACTGAGATAATTCTAATAATATTCAAGGTCTGGTAGAATAGAGGTTGTTGAACAATATAGTAGAACAACACATTGATGTTCGCACATATTAATGTTTACTTCGATTTAAATACGATGCAGATGCTTCATATAAACTAGCAAAATAATTTCAAGAGAAACAACAACAACATAGGTTCCCATTTTTAAAACAGAACATGTCCGATGATTCACTGTGGTGAAAATAGATCAATTGCAACACCTCTCAAATTAGAAATAGTCTCAGCCATCTGCCTAAAGATGAAAAGGTGAAGGAATTCAAATTGTTCAGGTCTGAGATATGAGGAAGCGACTAGAACATGAAAAGTCTGCCAAACTATGAGTAATATGCACTCAATATATTATTTCAACCGCATTAACTTTCTGACGTCATCATTAGTCTGTATCGCGGAAAACTGAAGTCTCACAGACAATAACATTTTTACGTTATAATTTGCTGATGTTTATGCTATACTCCAAAGAAAATAAAGTTATTATAACTCATAACCTATCGCCATTTTTGATTTATGATATGGCGTAGGAGTAAAACCCTCCATTGACCCCCATTCTCCATGCAGCTATCACCTCCAATTGGCTCAGCAATGATGATGTCATAATATAAACCCTCCATTGACCCCCATTCACCATGCAGCTATCACCTCCCATTGGCTCAGCAGTGATGATGTCATAATATAAACCCTCCACTGACCCCCATTCTCCATGCAGCTATCACCTCCAATTGGCTCAACAGTGATGATGTCATAATATAAACCCTCCATTGACCCCCATTCTCCATGCAGCTATCACCTCCCATTGGCTCAGCAGTGATGATGTCATAATATAAACCCTCCACTGACCCCCATTCTCCATGCAGCTATCACCTCCAATTGGCTCAACAGTGATGATGTCATAATATAAACCCTCCATTGACCCCCATTCTCCATGCAGCTATCACCTCCCATTGGCTCAGCAGTGATGATGTCATAATATAAACCCTCCATTGACCCCCATTCTCCATGCAGCTATCACCTCCCATTGGCTCAGCAGTGATGATGTCATAATATAAACCCTCCATTGACCCCCATTCTCCATGCAGCTATCACCTCCCATTGGCTCAGCAGTGATGATGTCATAATATAAACCCTCCATTGACCCCCATTCTCCATGCAGGTATCACCTCCCATTGGCTCAGCGGTGATGATGTCATAATATAAACCCTCCATTGACCCCCATTCTCCATGCAGGTATCACCTCCCATTGGCTCAGCAGTGATGATGTCATAATAGTTTCCTCCATTTCACATTACAGTGCTTCTCTCGTATATAATGTTTTAAATACTTTTATGACTGTGCTCTAATATATCAATATTCTGACAACAGTAAACTGTATTTTAATTTAACTTTCAATTATTTCATACATTCTCTAGTTGCTTTCATATAAAAATTAAGTTACCATGAAGTACAATTTAAAAAGCTTTAAATTGTTCAGTATTCTTATTCTTTAAAATAATTTGACATTAAAAAAATCATAATTTTGATGTTTTCAATTGAGTTTAAATGCCTATTCGTTTATTGCAAGGCCTCATTACTCAAAGTAACAGTTAACTCTCTACCGCCCCAGATGTGAGTGTTAGGCAGGTAAAACTATGATAGTGTTTGGGGAAGCAGGTGTGGAGGTGTTTTTGTGATTCACACCTGTTGTTGAGTGTTTGCCAGGTGTGTTGGGTGTGATTAGGTGTAGGTATGAGAGAGGTATATTCTCTTTTATTCAGACCAGAGAAAAATCTTATTGTTCAGAATGCGTTTAATTTTGATCTCACGATTGATGGGTTAGTTTTGAAAATAGCAGTGATTCATATGAAAATGTAGGTAAGTGTCAGAGCATTATTTATATTTAATTAAAAATGTATACATATATATAGATATTTAATTGTTTATTTATAAATTTAAATCGTATTGAAGAAATTTTGAACAGTAATTAATATTTTTTTAATCATAGGTAACTATAATGAGAGAACAGTCTGCCTGTCTGTCTGTCTGTCTGTCCGAAGCATATGATAACTAGATGACGGGCACTCGTGGATCGCACACCTTCACCGCCGCTTATATATGACCATGACCATTACCCTCCAATAACCCTTGAGTTATAAATGTCCTTGACCTTTTTCACGTCCGCTCCAAATCTAATCAAATAGTTCTGGTTATTGACCAATCGTCCCAATAAATTTAAGACAATTTGATTGAATACTTTTTGAGATATAAATGATCTTGACCTTGACCTTTGACCCTGATCGCTCCATAAATCTATAATAAACTAATTCCTGGATATGGACCAATCGACCTAAAATAATTCAGGCAATTTGGTTGAATATATTTTGATTATAAATGACATTGACCTTGACCTTTGACCTGATTTTCCAAAAATCTTATCAAATTGTTCTTGGACAATGACCAATCGTTATTGAGTTATATAAATGACCTTGACCTTTGACCATATCGCTGCCAAAATAGTACCAGATGTTTCCTGGACATAGACCAATCGTCCCATCACGTTTCAGTCAATCTGTTTCAATACTTTTTGAGTTATGCGAATAACAAGATGATAAATAAACAAATGCCGCCTGAAATATAACCTTCTGAAAACTTCAAAGATAAATTTAAAATGAAAAACTGATAATTTGTGGCCATGGCTACGGGTCACACTAATATTAGTAATTTAAAATAATCATAGTTTGGACTTTGAGAGTAAAAATAATTTAGTTAAATCAGTATATATATGTTTCGATAATACGTACATACATTTAAGTATAACAATTAATTATATTAATTGAAATAGCAATGGATGAACTAAAGGTATTGTGATAGTTTTTATATTCCGCGCAATTTACCAACTTGCACGTTTTTAGGCTCTTGAAATTGTGCAACAATCCCGCGATTTCGCGCAAGAGTCGTGTATACGCAAAATAGAAATCAAATTCTCTTTACCTAACTAACTAAAAGCATTAACAATATATGAAAATATTTTTAATATTTATAAAAATTAATGTTTTTCACTTGCTACTTTTATATATAGTAACAATACGTACAGCAACAGACTATCCAGTACCTGGCTGTATTGAGTATCAAATAAACATTAAATTTACTAATTTTAAAGTGGCAACCTATTTATTTCAATATTCAAGTTATTATGTATAGCTTTAACTTTCACATTTTGATGATATGGACCAATTAAATGCATAAATAATTGATTATCTACTCCATCACTGTTGGTTCTGCTTCGTACCCTTTACCTGTCTTGCGCACTCTCGAGATTGTCGTGCATTTTAAATGATCCTAAAAACACGCAGTTCATTCTCGAGATAGCGCTATTCGGTAAATTGTGCTCAACATATATACATTATATGTATTACCTGTAATGTGATGAATATATATAAGGGTTGTATTCGCTGTAAAATAATTGTCCTTATGTTATACTATACAAAAAATATTGGCCATTAATATTTCCGTCATTCAGTATTTACTTTGTCGGATAATTCTATTGTTGTAGAGTGTATGTAGGTTCTTTTTCTTCACATCTTTTTCTAAACTCTTAGAACATCATCAATGAATCACTCTATGACATGGTAAATAGATTTGGTAATTAGTGAGATGATGAATCATTTTTACATTAGTGTGACCCGTAAGAAAATTATATTGTGTTATTATTACAAATATATATTGATATATGTATTAATTTTTTAAATATTTAAAATTCTACAGAAATATATTTTTTTTCATTATACTGAAGTTATTTCCTATTTTATTTAGCATAAGGTTGAATTTCTCTTCAATTTATTAACATAATAGCCTTTAGATCATTTTATATAGTTTATATAACAAGCATACCGAGTCAAAGACTTTTCTTCTTTTTCTGAAAGGCGTAACGTACGTACCAAACACAAACGCAATTACTTATAACAAATAATTAATTACCGTAATGTATCACGTTCACATTACGATAAAAATGCACGCGTGCGTACCGGTGAATTGAAGAGTTTTGTTGATCTTTTCGATTGAATTTCAGTTTTTAATAAAGTATTGATAGAAAAAAAATCTTGTTGGTTGATAGATATCCATTTGGATACCATTTGGAGACCATATGGATAGAATAGTTCATTCAAATGGTATCTCCGGTACCTATCTTTAGCACTAAATATGCATCTTTTACCACGCAATCCGTATTGGGATGTGATAATTCTCGAATAAACGAACAGTTCCACACATTTACGAGCATGTAAAGAAAACCTAATTTTCTATCCATCGAGTCTTCATTTTTCTCTTAAATGCCTTTCATTAAATAAATAATATTTGAATATCAAATATCATCACTTTTTTGACCAAAATAATATTGTCATCATTCATTACAACTTAATTAAGTACAGTTGAATAATTATAATGTAAATTATTTTATAAATGTAATATTAGTAAATATAGGTATTTACCGGTAATGCTGTATACCACCGGTGATTCATAAGTTTTTTGTTATAAATGCTGTAATAGTGTATAATTACACAAACTTTTTCAATTTATGTATGATGACCTGAAGCCTTGTAGCTTTACGGGTCTTTATATTCTCCTGATTTTCTTTTTGATCTATTATTTGAAATTTATAATTTCTACAATTGGAACATATGCCGGTGTTCTAATTAAATTGACTTTTTTTGGGGGATTACTTAGTTCTGATGTCTTTTGCCCGAAAAGTAGTTTTTACTCATAAAAGGGCTTGAATCTAAGTAAATTTTTTATTTTTTTTACTCTTATTCAATAAATATTGTTATTTTTTTAAATAAAAAAGTAATTTCCCCCCATTTTCCCAATCCACAGACCAGTTGATTTAGCCGTGGTCCCGTTCGGTCAACCAGAGGGGACAATGATGAGTCAGACACAAGGGGCGGCGGTCCCTGTCTCCACGAGGGTGCCCCAATGGCCCCCAAAACAGGCCACTGCCTCAGCATCCCATAGCTCTTGGCTAGCGAGATGTGCTAACAATTCAGGTGAGAACACGCACCGTACTCGAAAAGAGGGTGTTACCATTGATCATGACCTATTCTAAAATACTCCACAATATACTGCTTCTATATTAGGGTACTCCTAACTCCTCTATTAAAATCTATGTTTCTATCTTTCCACATTTACAATGGTCGTTTTAATTATGATAATTCTTCCATGTCGAACGCCAGTTTCCAAAGTTGCTATTCGTATAAGTAAATTGCTATATGGAATTGGTGACCAATTTATTCAACAAATCAATATGCAATTTATCAGATACCCACTAATACTTCAACCTACCCTAATAAAAATGAATAAAAACCTACCAATTCTGTAGGATAAACTTTAAATCTCTTTTATAGCCTCGAGAATATTCCTAGTTCTGCCTACACTAGAACACTCGACTATTTCAGCACATTTCTTTTCTGTCCAACATTCAATCCTAGCTCTCCTGTCATATTGTAATTAGTATCTATTAATGTTAATTCTACATTGTATGATTTGTATTTATCTAGACTTCCTAAAACCTAGAAATCTTTTTTCTCCTTCTCCACCCGTTCGTTCAAATCACTTCCCTGGTTAGGCATTTTGAATTACCAATTAATCAACCCCAGAACTATATTGACTGCTTTAAGATTCAGACTGTGAACTTTATAATGAATTATTAACTCTCACATTTATTATCATAGCTTGAAATACACAAAGAAGTTTATAAGAATTTAGCCCAAAACAACCAAATTGCAAAATGAATCAACCTACTATCCTTGTTCTTCGGTAGGTACCTATTATAAAGTTATTAATAGATTATCCCACCGCTGCCACCAATGCATGTAGTAGGCAATAATTAATTATTGCCTAGTGAATGAAGTGAATTTGATTGTTGAAATACATTTTCAATATATTCATGAAAACAAAACTAGTAAACTGTAAAGGAATACGTTACTGTGCGGGAAGGCAAAATTGTACGATATTACGTATAACTGTACGGTAATACTTCAGTGTACGCGAATACATAACTATTCAGGAGTACGTACGTAATTGTATAAAAATACGTAAATGTTTGGAAATACGTAACTGTATGAAAATATGTAAATTTTCTGGAATACGTAACTATAAGCGAATACGAAATTTTGTGGAATATGTAACTTCAAGATAATTTGTAACCGTACGGTAATTGTTAGTTGTACGGTAAAGTGTAACGGTAATTTGACTGTGACGGTAAGTTGCACGGTAATTGTGGCACAAGGTAACTAACTGTACAGTAATACCTAACTGTACGGTAAAGTGTAACTTACCTTCCTTGCTATCATCACTCGCGAATATCTTGAGCAAGAGGTTTACCTCTGCCAAATAATGTGAATAATTTAGACAGGCAGCTGTGAGTGGTAACTAACTAGACTGGGACAGGGTTGGCATTATGATGGGCATTTATGGTGGGCAGGAGAAACTATTACCCACCATAATAATAATAATAACTAAATACATTGGGGACAGGGTGGGCATCAAAGTGGGTAGGGAACGCTATTTCACACCATAATAATAACTAATTACATTAGGGACAGGGGAGTAGATTATGGTGGGCAGGAGACTCTATTACCCACTATAATAATAATAATAACTAAATACATTGGGGACAGGGTAGGCATTAAAGTGGGCAGGGAACGCTATTTCACACCATAATAATAACAACTAATTACATTAGGCACAGGGGAGTAGATTATGGTGGGCAGGGAAAGCTATTACCCACCATGATCTTCTTTCTGGGAATGTACGCTTTGGAAATGTTATCATAAAATATTCTTTTGATTTTATTGTTGTTTTCATTTTTTCCGTTTAACATACGTACATTATATTTTAACTCATTTTTCAATTCGTATCCATGATACCTGCAGGTATATAGATTAATAACAGTGGTATCCTTGAAACGTGCAGGTATCATGGATACTGATAATAATAATGAATAAAATTATTATTTACATTTAGTTTTTCTTTTATGTATGCTCGAAAATGTGGAACATTCCAATAATTCGTAGCTTACCCCATCTATTTACGAATGCAAGCAATTAGTTAATATAATGAAAATAGCTTGTGAAACATCAGCATGATGAACATTATGAGTTATTTGGAGGTAAATAATGAAGTGAAACCGCCCACCTACCCTCAAGATATTATTTTCTTTCGTTTTCTATGCACAGGGGGGACTGCGTTAAGAATCATTTTCCTCACAGGTGCAGTTGAAAAATGTTAATGGTGATGTCAAATGGTATATTAGAAGGTATTAGTGAGTTGATTTGGGGATTAGCTAGAGAGAAAACTTTTAATATTCACAGTAAATTAGCAGAGTGTTGTCTTTAAGAATTGGTACAAGAAATATTAAAATGGGTGATGATGTTAGAGTATTTGAAGGTTGCTGAGACGCTAATTATTTATATAGTTTATTAAAGGAAGTTAATTGAAGTTCATCTTTGAACGAATATCTAAGAATTTATGGTATATAAGCTGTGATATTTTATAGTATAAAATATACATTAAAAGTTAAATCAATATCATTATAAATTATTTCTTATATGATGATAATTTGGAGCCATCTGTTAGAGCTTAACTTAACTCTATTTAAACTAATTACGATTTTACAAACTATTTAAATAGTTTAAGTTCATTTTCATGCATCAATAGATTCAAGATTCAATAAACTGCAAAAAGCTACATTTAAGCATAATAAGTTACAAAAAGCTACCAAAAAAGACGTTTAAATAAATATCAAAGAAAGGCGCGTTTTTTTTTTGTAGGTAATTAACAATAGACAGAAAACACCTGTAGTGAATTTATTGATTAAGAGGTTTGTCATTTATTGATTAAGAGGTTTGTCATTTATTGATTAAGAGGTTTGTCATTTATTGATTAAAAGGTTTGCCATTTATTGATTAAGAGGTTTGCCATTTATTGATTAAGAGGTTTGTCATTTATTGATTAAAAGGTTTGTCATTTATTGATTAAGAGGTTTGTCATTTATTGATTAAGAGGTTTGTCATTTATTGATTAAAAGGTTTGCCCTTTATTGATTAAGAGGTTTGTCATTTATTGATTAAAAGGTTTGTCATTTATTGATTAAGAGGTTTGTCATTTATTGATTAAAAGGTTTGTCATTTATTGATTAAGAGGTTTGTCATTTATTGATTAAAAGGTTTGTCATTTATTGATTAAGAGGTTTGTCATTTATTGATTAAAAGGTTTGTCATTTATTGATTAAAAGGTTTGCCATTTATTGATTAATAGGTTTGCCATTTAATGATTAAGAGGTTTGTCATTTATTGATTAAAAGGTTTGCCATTTATTGATTAAGAGGTTTGTCATTTATTGATTAAAAGGTTTGTCATTTATTGATTAAGAGGTTTGTCATTTATTGATTAAAAGGTTTGCCCTTTATTGATTAAGAGGTTTGTCATTTATTGATTAAAAGGTTTGTCATTTATTGATTAAGAGGTTTGTCATTTATTGATTAAAAGGTTTGCCATTTAATGATTAAGAGGTTTGTCATTTATTGATTAAAAGGTTTGTCATTTATTGATTAAGAGGTTTGCCATTTATTGATTAAGAGGTTTGTCATTTATTGATTAAAAGGTTTGCCAATTATTGATTAAGAGGTTTGTCATTTATTGATTAAAAGGTTTGTCATTTATTGATTAAAAGGTTTGCCATTTATTGATTAATAGGTTTGCCATTTAATGATTAAGAGGTTTGTCATTTATTGATTAAAAGGTTTGCCATTTATTGATTAAGAGGTTTGTCATTTATTGATTAAAAGGTTTGTCATTTATTGATTAAAAGGTTTGCCATTTATTGATTAAAAGGTTTGTCATTTATTGATTAAGAGGTTTGTCATTTATTGATTAAAAGGTTTGCCAATTATTGATTAAGAGGTTTGTCATTTATTGATTAAAAGGTTTGTCATTTATTGATTAAAAGGTTTGCCATTTATTGATTAATAGGTTTGCCATTTAATGATTAAGAGGTTTGTCATTTATTGATTAAAAGGTTTGCCATTTATTGATTAAGAGGTTTGTCATTTATTGATTAAAAGGTTTGTCATTTATTGATTAAAAGGTTTGCCATTTATTGATTAAAAGGTTTGTCATTTATTGATTAAGAGGTTTGTCATTTATTGATTAAAAGGTTTGTCATTTATTGATTAAGAGGTTTGGTTACTTCATAACTCAAGGACACTGATAGTTTTCTATGATTGAAATTTTGGAGAAAACTATAGTCATTGAGGGGTAACTATGACGATATTCTTCACGTATATCGTTTTCTATAATTTAAACATAGAAAATACTTCATAACTCAGGTGCATTTCATATTTCATTACTCGAGTGCTTCATAACTTAGGAGTTTTATAGTATATGGAAATATTAATCAAATATATGTATTTTCTTAAGATGAAGACTTTAAGTTGGTACTACATTAAAAAATAATGGGTTGATGTTAAAATATATTTTATCAAATTCATTTAATTAAATTATTCAAATACATGAATTGATTAAGCTCCTGTTTCGAGTTATTTAATGTTGTTAATTAATTTAGTGTTTGTTGATATTTCAATGATGGTATTTGGCACACGGAGCACTAAGGGGTTGATGATCTCTGTTTAAACATAATAAAATAGTCAATTAAAAAGGGTACATATATATTATTGATATTATTAGGTGAATGTACTATCTTCTGGTTAATTAATGGAAAAATAAATTATGAAATCGAATACTATTATATGTGCATCGGGAGTCGTGCCAACCCCCCTAACCCCCCCCCCTGCCAAGTCATTAAACAATCATGAAGTGTGCAGTGCAACAAACTAGCGGATACAACAAACTATGTAACGGCCAATTATGCTCAGAGTTTCAAAATAATATTCATTTGTATATAATTATATGAAGAGTACTTTGAAAAAATCAACATAAATGGCATTAATATAGTTGGTTGTAACCGCTAGTTTGTTGCACTGCACACTTCGTGATTGTTTATTGACTTGGCAAGGGGTTCGGGGGGAGGGGAATACTAATATACGTATATTAGTATTCGAATTCAAGATAAATAGAATTTAGGTATTAACGCATGCTTAGCATTAGGGGGCTGAAGGAGTTTAAAACGCGCAGCACATTCTCGAGATTGTGCAAATCGGGAAATAGCCAAGTAAATATGTAATAATATGACCCCACTATATCTTAGATCTGGGTACAGTATATAGTGTATGTGACTGTACAGTATACTTTGTACAGTGTACAGTATTTACTATACACTGTACAGTATATACTATACACTGTATAGTATTTACTATACAGTGTACAGTATATACTGTACAGTGTTAAGAGTATACTGTACAATGTAAAGAATATAGTGTACAGTCATAGGTACATGGGTGGGTCCGTTCCCCAGATGGGCAAGGTACCAACATTGAGAGGGTGGCAGTATTCTCCCAGACACCTGAAGAGTTACACTACAACCACGGTGAATAGAAAGTGGGGGGAGTGATCCACCAGGGGGAGGGTGGATGGGGTGAACGGGGGGATGAGGAGATGAAATGCAGCGATCCACCAGATGGAGGGTAGATGGGTGGATGGGGGATTGGAATGAGGTGGAGGAGGTGGAACACAATAATCCACCAAGTTATTGGAAGGATGAGAGGAGGGTTAGGTGGACGATCCACTTAATGATATGTTGTCAGGTGGATGTGGAATGGATCAATCTTTATAGAAGCAGATCGTGATTGTCATAGGGTGGATGAAATTGGAAGGAGTTTATCCACCAGCACAGGGAAGATTTACTATATGTGGATGATGTGGATACAATGAAATGGTGCCAATGAATAATGCACTCAAAAATATTACATTATTTCTAATGGTTGTTTTTGATAATGGTATTTATTTTGTTATATAGTTTATCTTTTGGAGAAAATGGATAGGCTGAAAAAAATTAATAAACCGTTTTTGATTTGAAATAAGTAATTCATATAATTTACTGATTGTTTTATTTAGTACATTATAACTCATCAATAATGAAATCTTTTATAGTGAACAAATTTTCTGAATGGCAATAAGTTTAGAAAACTAATTGCCATTTCATGGCTGACTAAAGAAAATTTGTTCACTATACATGCTGCTTACTTATTCAGAACTTCAGATTCACTATACAAGATATCATTAAAGAGTAGTTCTACTATACTAAATAAAACAAAAGACCGCAGAAAAATAACAGCCTATTAAATATAAGGGTTAATTCCGATTTATCCGCCAGTTCTGCATTTTCTACCATGCAAGAAAAAAATTTATTATTCGAAATGATTTTTTATTTGATCCAAAATGTGAAACCATCCCATTATTCAGAAATAAACCTTTTTACATTTACTGTGCCATTTATTTTTAAAACTGATATTAGATAGTTATTTATACAACAGTGTATTTAAAGATTCACGATGAAAAGTTAATTTTCTACTTAATAGTAAATTCTTTCACTTCTTTGTTCAAACGAATTCTAAAATCCTGTCCGAGAATTTTAATCCATGATAAAAAGATCCTCTATCTACGACAATAAATGATTAGACAAAAATGCAATAGTAATTTATCATTTAAAACACTTTCAGTCTATCGTCTTTCGTCGGACATTCCTGAGGCTAATGTCTTTATTATGATATTTTACGATAAAATGCCATCAATATTTACCGTAATGGACAATAACAGACGATCTGTAGGTTGTGACATTTTTCAATGGGGTTGTAGCTTCCATGCTTCTTTCTCCTTTAATTAAAAGCGCAGTAAACCAGTAGGCCGACAGTACACCTTCCCTTTTTGACAATAGTATCCCAACATGCCCGAAAAGGTCCTGCAACATTCAGGAATTTATAAAAGGGCTTGAATAAGTACACTTGTAAAATCTACTTTCCTTCTTTTGATGTGTATTATGTTTTTACTTCTCAATAAATATGTTTCCTTCCTAACACGTTTCCTTGTGTTTCAGGCCGTCAAGTGGAGTGGCCCCCACGCTTCGAGGACCAATACGGCTCGCAACCAACACTCAGCAGTTCGTACCTGTCGAACAGCAGGGACAAGGTATCCGAACCGAGACCGCTCTACTCGTCTCTACGCAAGGTCTGCTTCAGCTAATGCTTTATATTCTTTTCTATTACCATTAGTTTGAATAACTATCACTATGCTATATTCTTTTCTAATATCATTATTTGATTTATTATGAATACGCTTTAACTGGTATGATACAGTGGCCCGATAGCAAGAAACAAAAGGATGTTCAGTTTTCGATAGAAAGTGGCTAGGAAGGATTTTTTCAGTGTACCGTGTAGTGGCTAGGAAGGATCTTTTCAGTGTACCGTGTAGTGGCTAGGAAGGATCTTTTTAGTGTACCGTGTAGTGGCTAGGAAGGATCTTTTCAGTGTACCGTGTAGTGGCTAGGAAGGATCTTTTCAGTGTACCGTGTAGTGGCTAGGAAGGATATTTTCAGTGTACCGTGTAGTCACTGTAGTGGCTAGGAAGGATCTTTTCAGTGTACCGTGTAGTGGCTAGGAAGGATCTTTTCAGTGTACCGTGTAGTGGCTATGAAGGATCTTTTCAGTGTACCGTGTAGTGGCTAGGAAGGATCTTTTCAGTGTACCGTGTAGTGGCTATGAAGGATCTTTTCAGTGTACCGTGTAGTGGCTAGGAAGGATCTTTTCAGTGCACCGTGTAGTGGCTAGGAAGGATCTTTTTAGTGTACCGTGTAGTGGCTAGGAAGGATCTTTTCAGTGTACCGTGTAGTGGCTAGGAAGGATCTTTTCAGTGTACCGTGTAGTGGCTAGGAAGGATATTTTCAGTGTACCGTGTGATGGCTAGGAAGGATATTTTCAGTGTACCGTGTAGTCACTGTAGTGGCTAGGAAGGATCTTTTCAGTGTACCGTGTAGTGGCTAGGAAGGATCTTTTCAGTGTACCGTGTAGTGGCTATGAAGGATCTTTTCAGTGTACCGTGTAGTAGCTAGGAAGGATCTTTTCAGTGTACCGTGTAGTGGCTAGGAAGGATCTTTTCAGTGTACCGTGTAGTGGCTAGGAAGGATCTTTTCAGTGTACCGTGTAGTGGCTAGGAAGTATATTTTCAGTGTACCGTGTAGTGGCTAGGAAGGATCTTTTCAGTGTACCGTGTAGTGGCTAGGAAGTATATTTTCAGTGTACCGTGTAGTGGCTAGGAAGGATCTTTTCAGTGTACCGTGTAGTGGCTAGGAAGGATCTTTTCAGTGTACCGTGTAGTGGCTAGGAAGGATCTTTTCAGTGTACCGTGTAGTGGCTAGGAAGGATCTTTTCAGTGCACTGTGTAGTGGCTAGGAAGGATCTTTTCAGTGTACCGTGTAGTGGCTAGGAAGGATATCTTCAGTGTACCGTGTAGTGGCTAGGAAGGATATCTTCAGTGTACCGTGTCATTAAGTAACACGACACACTAAAAAGATCATTTCTGTTCAATATGAACGGTACACTGAAAAAATTTTCTTCCCACTTCATATCGAAAACTGAAAATCTTTTTGTAACTTGTTATAGGCTTCTATGTCATATTGGATATTGTTCTGCTATTGTCTATTTTTTCTTTTTCACTTCATTTTTTCTCTTTACTACCAACATCGAATAGTGATTTGCATGCTACATTAATTCTGGAAACATCACATGAAATCACAAAACTTATTTATCAATTCTGAAAAAAATGCGAAAAAATAGGAAATATTTTATTTAATTCATTCTTTTTAAACAGTAAAAACATTTCAGTAAAACATTAATATATCACCCATGTGAATGAAGTTTTTAGATCATTCCGACAATGTTTCTCATGTTCTTCTAACTGTTCCGTGAGAAGGCAGTTAGTTTCCAAATTATCAAAACATCTCAACCGTGAGGTAGGTAGGTAATAATTAAATAACTATGTTCTGGAAAAGAGAACAGTAATGCCTAGTTGTGACGGGAAATAAATACATTCACATGCACTGAATTATCGAAGGAATAACTTCCGTGAAAGTAGGTTATGGTGGGGCCATAGAAGATTGAGAGGGGTAAGTTATGGTGGGGCCGTAGAAGATTGAGAGGAGTAAGTTATGGTGGGGCCATAGAAGATTGAGAGGAGTAAGTTATGGTGGGGCCATAGAAGATTGAGAGGAGAAAGTTATAGTGGGGCCATAGAAGATTGACAGGGGTAAGTTATAGTGGGGCTATAGAAGATTGAGAGGAGTAAGTTATGGTGGGGCCATAGAAGATTGAGAGGAGTAAGTAATGGTGGGGCCATAGAAGATTGAGAGGGGTAAGTTATGGTGGGGCCATAGAAGATTGAGAGGAGAAAGTTATGGAGGGGCCATAGAAGATTGAGAGGAGTAAGTTATGGTGGGGCCATAGGAGATTGAGAGGGGTAAGTTATGGTGGGGCCATAGAAGATTGAGAGGAGTAAGTTATGGTGGGGCCATAGAAGATTGAGAGGAGTAAGTTATGGTGGGGCCATAGAAGATTGTGAGGAGTAAGTTATGGTGGGGCCATAGAAGATTGAGAGGGATAAGTTATGGTGGGGCCATAGAAAATTAAGCTGAGGACTTCTTTCAATCTTCTATGGCCTTCTATCTTCATATCAGCATGAAATATTTATCTTCATAATTACAATTACTTTTTTTTTATATTAAATGGTACTTCTATTCATTTCTTTTATTTCTTTTTGGTATATGTGCTTTATTTTTCTTTGCTGCTTGTGCCCTTCACTTGAAATAATATTATAATTATTTTCATTTCGATACTTCCAAACTATTAACATGAATTAACTTCGTAGATTTGGTTAATAATGAATGTCTTTATAGAAAGATCCATTGGCTTATTTTGCTGTGACATAACGGACAGGTCTCCTACAGGCACATTCTTCGACGCCAAATCTTTTCAACATTGCTCAAAAGCCACCAAGACCTCCCAACAGTCATACCAAAGTTCAACCAAAACAAATCAAACAAGAACAACCCCCACCAGCTCCTATAACTCAACCATCAAATCCAGAAATTTTTTCAGAGTACCTAACCCCCGAGACGCCAAATCTCGCGGACCAATCAGCAATGTCTACATCAGTAAGTTCTAACTCCACCACTCAGCATGTCAGGGTGAACCAAACCTCTACCCAAAACATCCAATACCAACAACCGCAGGTAGTGACAAAGGTTGTACAAAAACAAACCACGCAAGTGAAGGAGATAAACATCCCAGTTCAATACGATCCCTCCAATCAGCAGCAAGCTCTTCAACAAATGCAAAGAAACCAACCTCTCTTCCAGCCACAATTCATCCCCCAACAACCTAACGCCTTTCGTGAGTTTAACGTCCCTATTCAACTCTCCAATTCCCCTTCTAACCTGTCTAACCCTCCTAACCCCAATTTAGTTCAATCTCAAAATCCTCCCAATAATTCGGTTCCTCTTCAAGAAGTTAGTTTTGGTCCAACTGAACCAATCAATCTTGGAGCTAAGGGTCCTGCAACTCCAGGAACAGTAAATGTCCCAATGAAGTTCGAAGGCCCACCATCTAGTGAAGTAAAAGAATGGCCTCCTCAGGTGACTTTTGTTATGTCACAAGCTACTTCATTTTACATTCATTCTGCTTATTATTTTAAAAACAGGTAACCTTTATCTCTTCCATATCTGTCTTTCGGTTTCTCTAATGATTTCATATTTAATTTCATTCTTTTGCTCGCTCGTATGCTTTGATTTAAGTGGTTATCCTTTCTTTTGCCCTGGGTACCAATTTTATTTATTTCGTGATTATGTTTTGCATATTACTTTTTGCTGATAATATCTAAATCAATGAATCAATTAGAAATTAGATGCAAAATATGCTAATTTACTCCATCTCTAATAGTTTATAATAATAACCTAAAATGTATTTTGCAGCTTCCCGAAGACGATCAGCCGAACTTGACAACATTTTATCCTTCGAATTTCAAACTTCGTGGTGAAATGCCTGTTGAGCAGCAAGGATCCCAGGTAAGGATAGTTGAAGGTTTGAATTCTGTTCACTGGTTTTCGACAGAATGTCTGTTAATCGCATTCGATGTTTAGGTGGTGGTCTCTCAGCCAGCTTTCAAGATGACCAAACCGATGAAGATGAGAGGTGATAACAAGTGGCCTCCAGCAGCCGACGGTGAAGAAACCACACAACAAGAGGTATGCCTAACATAACACAATTTTTGCATGATCGAAGGAATAAGGATTTTTCTAGCAAATTCGCACATAATTCAGTTTGCATCTAATGAATAATAAATTGATAGCAAAGCTCATTTTCTCTAAATCTTCATATATGGTTTATCTACCCTGTATTGCTGATCCATTCTTCAACAATCAACTCTAATTGCAGCACTTGAAGGAGTTAGAGACGATTATGCAATTTTATAAACAAATCGAACAGTGAATAAGTTCAATTGTATTTTTTCCGAATTTAACTCCCATAACTAAGATTCGTGAATTCATCCTTTACATGTTTGTTTTTTGTTTTCATTGCAAAAGGTTCGTGAATTCATCCTTTACATGTTTGTTTTTTGTTTTCATTGCAAAAGGTTCGTGAATTCATCCTTTACATGTTTGTTTTTTGTTTTCATTGCAAAAGGTTCGTGAATTCATCCCTTACAGGTTTTTTTTTGTTTTCATTGCAAAAGGTTCGTGAATTCATCCCTTACATGTTTTTTTTTTGTTTTCATTGCAAAAGGTTCGTGAATTCATCCCTTACATGTTTTTTTTTTTGTTTTCATTGCAAAAGGTTCGTGAATTCATCCCTTACATGTTTTTTTTTTGTTTTCATTGCAAAAGGTTCGTGAATTCATCCCTTACATGTTTTTTTTTTGTTTTCATTGCAAAAGGTTCGTGAATTCATCCCTTACATGTTTTTTTTTTGTTTTCATTGCAAAAGGTTCGTGAATTCATCCCTTACATGTTTTTTTTTGTTTTCATTGCAAAAGGTTCGTGAATTCATCCCTTACATGTTTTTTTTTGTTTTCATTGCAAAAGGTTCGTGAATTCATCCCTTACATGTTTTTTTTTTGTTTTCATTGCAAAAGGTTCGGGAATTCATCCCTTACATGTTTGTTTTTTGTTTCCATTGCAAAAGGTTCGTGAATTCATCCCTTACATGTTTTTTTTTTTTTTTTCATTGCAAAAGGTTCGTGAATTCATCAAACCAAGGAAGCAGACGAAGGACTACTCTGGCTTCTTCGCCAAACACTCCCTTCCTGCTAACTATACCGGCTACAGGGCTCCTCCTGGTACCCAGCATGTTGGAGCTACCGAAGACGAAGGAGCCTCTGACATGTGAGGAGCAAGAGAAGGAGATATGGAGGAAGAGGAGAAGAAGTGGAGGAAGAGGAGAAGTGGAGGAAACTTTTAGTAGATTAGAAAATGGTGAAAGAATAAGAAGAGCGCAAATAAGTTGAAAAAGAATCTAGATACATTTGTTAGGGTAATATTTGATATGTTTTATTATTTACTCAATTTCGTTAATACCTAGGAGAGCGTAAACCAACCACTGCCAAGTGACAGAAATGATAGTAGAGCGACTTTGGCTGTTTTGATTTGCAATGTAGTTATGACTTCTCTATTCTTTAGTGTGATATTTTACTTGGTTTGCTTTAATTTATTATTTTATTAGTTATATTTAGAGAGTTCATTAGATTAGGATTTTCAGAGACGATATCAGGCGATATGTTCTTCAATCTCGTGCCAGAATTGGTGAACATATCGTAGGGTAAGTTCCGAGTTATCGGACGGTTACATGTTTTTGATCGAGTAAGAAGAAATATATATGATATTTGTTTCATTAAATAATCGAAAATGTGGAACCGTCCGATAACTTGGAACTTACCGCAAATGGTCAGCTTTACATGAGAGGTAAATCTTTCAACCATTCACCACAGATAAGTTATGGTGGGGCCATAGAAGATTAATAGTGAATCTTACATAATCTTATATGGCTTTATCTTTGGTATTTTTCGTATTACCGCTCAAGGAATTCAGTTATTAATGGTAGCAACTGTTTTATTTCAGTGGTAATTGCTATTATTATATAGTTTTTTTTTCTTCTATTTAGATATAATATATAGCAGGTTATAAGTATAGTCAGTTTGTAACATGGTATAGCTAGGTATTTAATAGTGTCCATATAAAAAAGTTTTCCTTTCATTATTTTATTTATCCTTTATCGAACATTTATAGAATCAACAAATTTTATAATTCATATAAACTTTACGCAATAATTTATAATAAAAAAGGAAAAGGTGAAGATGTGAAACCGACCAATAACTCGTGATTTAGCCTTTAGATCACCATCAATCCGATCACGGAGAAGAAGCTACATCGACAGGTAGGTAGGTAACTGTTCTAGCAAGTCACAGCGGATGTACGTAGCGTCTGAGAGTACAGTTATACTCCAGCACCGCCACTGTTGCTTGCCTGCCAGGTTGCAGTCAGTGGTAACTGAACCGCCGTGAATGAATGGAGTGTGCGGGAAAAAGTGAACCGTGAAGAAAGAGACCTGGTTACTGTGGAAAAAAGGCCTGTAGAAAAAAAAACAATCTCTGAAAAATTGGTTTCTGAACTTTCGGTCTCGTTTTATAATGATTTTACTAAAGAACAGTAATCGAACTAGGTAAAATTATGAGTACTAAAATGTGTAGTGTATTTATTAAAGGCGGATAACATCATTAACCGTTTTGAAATGATACGTAACATTAGTAATTTAAACATGTTTTGACATTTTTTTAACATAAGATTGGAGCAGAAAAATCGGTCTCGGAATTTTCGGTCTTAGGTAAGAGTAAAAAACTTATCAGTATAGATATATAATGGGGCTTGCCGCCTAACTAATCGCCCTGTCAGATCATTAAACAATCATGAAGTGTGCAGTAGGTAAAGCAAACTACATAACGGCTATTTGTTGACAGTAATTTCATTCCAAAACTGAAAGTTCATACCGAAATTTTCGAGACAGAAAAAAAGAGACATGAAACTTTAAAAAATATCTAACACTAACTAGAGAGTAACAGTGATGTACCAAGCTGTAACAGACAGGTAAAAATGCTACGTCATTCCTTTGCATTGACATGCAAGTGAAAACTGTAAACAGAGCTGGAGTGACACCAATAATGATGAAAACAATTAATTAGGTAGCGGTATAGTGATGACAATGCAAGAAAGCTGTTAGTTAACTAGCGGTAAAGATAACGCTGAGAGAAAGCTATTAGTTAACTAGCGGTAAAGATAACGCTGAGAGAAAGCTATTAGTTAACTAGCGGTAAAGATAACGCTGAGAGAAAGCTATTAGTTAACTAGCGGTAAAGATGACACTGAGAGAAAGCTATTAGTTAACTAGCGGTAAAGATAACGCTGAGAGAAAGCTATTAGTTAACTAGCGGTAAAGATAACGCTGAGAGAAAGCTATTAGTTAACTACCGGTAAAGATAACGCTGAGAGAAAGCTATTAGTTAACTAGCGGTAAAGATGACGCTGAGAGAAAGCTATTAGTTAACTAGCGGTAAAGATAACGCTGAGAGAAAGCTATTAGTTAACTAGCGGTAAAGATGACGCTGAGAGAAAGCTATTAGTTAACTACTGGTAAAGATAACGCTGAGAGAAAGCTATTAGTTACCTAGCGGTAAAGATAACGCTGAGAGAAAGCTATTAGTTACCTAGCGGTTTTGATATGTTTTAGGATATAAAAGTTATGGTGGGGCCAGATAAGATTAAGAGGGGATCTTCTATGGCCCCAACATAACTCGTTTTATTATAATTAAATATATTTTATAAACTTTTATAGATGTATAGATGTATTCCAATGAATAAATATAAGATATAATGAGTCGCTTTACACTGTGCGGCAATTTATAGTACTTTGCATCACCTGATTTCTACCTTTTAGAAAACTGATTTGATATCAAGTGACAAAGATGATCTCAATTAAAAGGTGAGGATATTAATAAATATGAGAATATATATAATGATAATACATTGTACAGTCAAAGAAAAGTCTCCGCTTATTTTTATTTCACAAATCACAGTTTTCTTATTTCTTATTATTTTCAAATCTTACAAATTTGTCGTCGTGTACCCAGACCAATTATAAATTATCAACAAGCATTACAATTAGTAAAGTTCTTTTTAGAAATTTGAAATTAGTAAACCGTCAAAAAATCATTACAGAGACTCTTTTCTTTGACTGTACATAAAGTAAACTTCGCAGTAAAGGATTTAATATTAAACTTTTCTCTCCGTTGGTGTTTGATGAGTCAGAGCCTCAGGTTCAATATTTACTTAACTGTCCCTTTCTTCTTGCAGAATCTTACTTCTATCACGCAGACCGCGACTGCTGAAAGGAATATTCCAACACTCCAGTACATGGGCAGGAATCTCAGTCTGTCTTTTTATATTTTTTACCATATCCATTTATTCAAGGTAGGTAATAGAGTGTGAATGTTTAAATAGAATACCTTTGATAAAATAAAAATCTATTTAGATTTGCTTCATAGTTACTTTTAAAATTTGTTTCAGAAATGATAGCAGTCAATCACGCTTGAATAAAATACATTTTGAAGAAGTTGTTCACCCTGAGAAAGAACAAAAACCAAAACAATTTAGTACAACAACAGAAAAAGATAAGAAAGATGTTAGAACCAGTGTATCGCAGCAGAATTTTAAAGAGGAAGACATTTACAGCGATGATTTTGAAGAGAAAAATATAAAAGACGATAGCATTTTTGGCAATGTTCAGATTGCTATCAATGCTGACCAGGATACCTTCATGGGCAAGTTTTTGAGTGTTGCAGATAAAGTAGTGTCCGGGGGCATTCCAATGGATGGCCAATCCGTGGTGAAGAATATTGCAAATTTGGCTCAAGGTTGGCAGTCTTTATCTAATAAACTCGAAAAAGTTCACAGCAAAATACAAAATCAAAAGTTAACTGATGTTCAAGGGTTTATCAAACCAGATGAGGTGAATAGTTTGAGCAACACCGAAGAATCTCCGTTAGGTCCAAAATTTATCCAAGAGCCACCTCCAAATTTGCCAATTAAAGAAGAACCCAAAAGCCAATCTTCCTTTTCTTCCATTCTTACAAAAGTAGCTCCAATTGTACTCTCAAGCTTGTCTGGAGATTCCAACAGTGCAAAGAGTGGTCCAAGTGGAGTTCTGTCATTGCTGAAACCTCTTGTTCGAACTGTAATAGAATCTCAAGATGGCGACAAAAAGGATGTCAACACTGCTGTCGGATCTCTGATGGGAGTTATTGGAGGACTTGCTCCATTGTTACGATCCACGAATAAAGGTAAACCGAGATCCATTTCAGACACTCTGGCAATATTGAAACCTGTGATGAGTGCCATGGGACCATCCATAATGAACAGGATTCTAAATAGAGACACTAGGAAATACATGGATGAAGATCCATTTGCCGGGGGTAATTCTGCAAACGACTCCACCATGGATGAGAAAACCGTGGGTCAGGTAAATGTCAACACTCCGATAAGTCGTAAAACTGTCCGATAATTCCTTAAACTATCCGATAATTCGTAACTCACACTGCATTTATTTTTCAAATTTGAAACCAATAATAGCATCCTAACTTACGAATCCTTATTTTCTTTCATTCCTCGACACAGGCAGTAGGTCGAGCTCTCAGCAGCGTGGTTGCAAATTCCATTCCAGGCTCAGTGCGACTCCCTTCTCCTTCTTCCATTCGTAATCCCTACGACATGGCTCTCAACCTCATCATCGGAAATCCGAAGAAAAACACGTAAGTCCAGTTCTCAGAATGATATAATTTATAAAGAAACTCTAATAGTATTGACCCGTGAGTAAATTAACGATGTAGCTATTCAAAAATATATATTGATATCTATATTATTATTATTTTCTATATCAATTAGATAAAAATCTAGGTCTTTTTTAAGTTATTTCCAATTTTATTTTCCATAGGGTTGAATTTCTATTCAATTTATTAACATAATAGCCTTTACATCATTTTATATAGTTTTCATAACCCGTATACCGAGTCAAAGACTTTTTCTCTTTTTCTGAAAGGCGTAACGTACGTACAAAACACATTGACTAATTTTTGCTCAGAGTATATTCGAAACTCGCCATTTTTTAACACTCACCTAATTAAATGTATTTGATTTGTTAATTATGTCAATTATAGTCAGCATTTTATGGTTACAAAGACTGTAAGAAGATGATCAGTTCTTGAGTCTCATTAATCGCCATCGAATTTCAGTACCGGTGAAGGTTGGAAGTGGATTAGAAAAATGGCGGGAGTGGACGTAAAGAATACCAGCAGATCAAAATGGATTCAAGAGGCTCTCGGACAACCCAACCGACTGTTACACAAAGAAAACATCAGACAGTTCTACGAACTCGTGACGAACTTCGATGAGAACTGTGAAAAAGTTCATTCTATTGGCGGGGTTTACGATTGGAAAAGGGTACGTATTTTTCATTGAAAAATAGAAAAGAATCCAAATTTATCATCACCATCGTGAAATTCAATTTTCTTAAATTGATTTTATTTTTAAATTATCATTTCAACCTGATAGTCCGACCAATAAGATTCAAATTGTGTTACTTTGAATTTAAACCTGTCCTATTCAAGACAAAACTCTAACAATTAGGTTCTACAACATTACAATTAGTATGAAATTAGACTAGTACCTACCTATAGTAGGTAGAGTTCATTGTTCTTGGTGGTCACTCACCAAGAACAATGTCATCACACTCACAATCTGACGATTTGATGACTTTAGCCATTCAAAACATTTCTGAATTTATTTGAAGACTGAATAATCCATTATAGGACATAATATTGGAGACCAGAAGCGTGTGCGAGGACGGAAGCCTCTGGGACTCCTCCCCAAAATATGTTTTGAGTTTCGGATCACAACTTGGGTGGTCTTTCGAAGAGGAGTTGGTGCAAGAAGAGGATATGAGGGTGGGTCAAAACGAATTATCGAATGTGATAAAATTTACGTATGATAGTGTAATGTGAATATATACATTTTCACGTATTAACGTATCTAATGACCTTTCGAATTTATGTGGATCTAGTAACTAAATATTTGAGCATAGACAGCTTAAAATTACATAATAAACGATATAAAAAAACTTCTGTTGATTCATGAGTATATTTAAAAATTATTTTTATTCATAGCTGTGAAAATTTAGTTCAGAGTTATCAACATCTTTGGAATAGAAGAAAAGAGTAGGTATAAAACAGTTATCATTCAACTTGTTATTCTAATTGGTATCTATGATACCTGTGGATATTTTTAATTTAATTGGTATCCATTTTAATTCGTAACCATGATACCTGCAGGTACTATGGATACCAATCAAAATACCGAAAAGTTAAATTTTAATTATTTTATCATTTTTTCTTCCATGATCGAACGTGTGGAGCAGTGCGATAACTCGAAGTTTACCCCAGTCTTAGTATAATTTGTTTATTTGTTCAGGTTTACATCGTGAGTGAAAATATTCCGGAGGAGGAGTCCATTTTGACAAGGTTCTGGAGGGGAAAGTTGGTACCATCAGTAGAGAAGGAGGTGAGTGGTGAACTATCTTTATTGGACTCTGTTGACGTTGCTTGATTGTTTGCACATTTAACATATCACTAAATTGGACTAAATTACCGGCAACTGGTATATCACCGGATATATCCAATCAACGGTAACTGCTAAATCACCGGACAGTATCCATTCAACGGTAACTGATCCAATGGGATACTTGTAATCTATTAACTCTAATGAAATTGATTAATATAAAATGTAGCAATATGGATCGTAGAAAACTAAGGGTATAAATCTTCTGCTATAACTTTCCCTCCTAATCTTCTACGGCCCCACCATAACTTACCCCTCCTAATCTTCTATGGCCCCGCCATAACTTTCCCTCCAAATATTCTATGGCCACAGCAAAACTCTCGCACTTGGATACAAATTTTTAATTGACAATAATTTAATTTAAATTTTCATATCAATGATGTTTTATATTTTTCAAATTTTAATCTATTAAAGTATTAATTTTTTCCGAAGGTTAAAGACGCTGTCGCCAGTCCATATTCTGAATGGTTACAGAGGTTGAAACTTCACAAAACTAGGTTGAATTTGGTTAAAATTGACCAGGAAGATAGCTGGGAAGTAAGTTATCACCAATATAAATTTTTTAGTATATTTTTAACACTAATTGGTTGGAATATAAAGTCTTACTATCAAGAAACAGTTTGACTTTTAACTCTTCAATGTTAAAAATGAAATCCATTAATTTATACTAATGGATTTGTTAATTCAATAAAAAATCCTATATATATAAAATAAATGAGTGTATAATGAAAATCATTTTCTCATTTTTCAGATACTGTCATCTCTTGTTCAGTTTAACGAACACAATTTCGAGTTCATCGAACAACTTTCAATTTCAGTGAATTTGGTGAAAGCTCTAAAGAATCCAAGTTTGTACTCCCAATACGTCTCTACCATAGAAACTTTGAAGACCTACGGCTTTCACATTTTCAACGTAACTGCAGACTACATAGATTCGTATAAGGACCCTCTTTATAATGATACACAGTTTTATTGCAATTATCAGATAAATTTTATTAGAATTTAGGTACAACAGAAGTTTTTAATCATCGAATGTAAAAATTATAATAAGGATGTAGAGAAGATTAATTTAAAATAAAGTCTCATAAGACCAATTCTGTGAAATTATTCTCTGAAGAAGACCTTGACGTGAGTCCATTCGATATTGTCAGAAGTCTCGAAGATTCTGTTGTCTTCAATACGTCTGTCCAAGGGGAAGCCCATGGGCTTACCATCGGGGTATTTCTCACCATGGACTCCACATTGGGCATGGCTGTGGGCATCAATAGCTTCCAGAGCAGCGTGCTGTTCATCACCACTGGCATCGGTCACGGCAGCGAAAAGTGTGAACTCAATTCCACTCTTGCTTCCCTTGGGCAACAGCATTCTGCTGGGGATACCGCAAGATCTGTCGAAAGCGGCTAAATCCAGAGCACCATCTTCTGTTTCGGCAGCTGCGTCGGCCTTCTCAAAGAGGGATTTGAAGCTGGGGATATCAGGAGTGGTGACAGCTGATTCTGAAGATTTGCGCTTGATGTTGTTGGTGCCAGTGCTCACTGAAACGGAGTAAAAAATTTAATTATATGTATATGAATACCGCGATGAAATTTTAAATAAAAGCAATTCTTAATGAAATGCTAAATATCGTTTAAATATACAATATGTAAATCTGTAATTTTGCTTGCCAGTAATTCATAGATTTAGAATTGTGAGATGGTTTGAGAGAATAAATGATAGTTAAATAAGTTTTTATTATTTTGAATGACTAAGTGAACTTGTTTTATTAGAACGTAATATTTTCATATTATTTGAACTATATAAACTTTCAAGAAATACTCACATTTAGTCCAGAATTTGTCCATTTCAATGCAGTTCCACCTGGCTTCATCAATGGTGTATTCAATTCCGTTGTTGTCATTATTGGGGCACAAGAATACTCTGACAACAGCATGGGCTTCGTCATTTGTGTTCTCAATCTCGAAATCGTAAGCGAATTCTTTGTGGTTCAGTCTAGATACGTCAGCGATGACATCAACTTTTTCAACTGCTTTGCTTGAGTCGACAGCCATAGCAAGATCGAATTCGAAAGATTCGAAGAATGTTTCCAATTCTCCGTCAATGGCAATCTTTTTCAGGGTGACTCCGGGGAATCCAATTTGTTCCTTAGTGTATGGTGTCAGGGTATCCTTGTGTTCCTTGAAGATGCCATCCATGTACTTGTGCAGACGGAAGAAAGCGGGATCACGAGTGGCAGTTTCAAAATGTTCCATGACACTAGGTGGCAAGTTGAATTTTCCATGGGGATCACCTTGGCGACCGAGCAAGATGTGAGCTTCGTTGTGGAGAGCACCATAATATTGAACATTAGGACTGTACACAGATGATTCCATGATGTCACCTAATTTATCAATACCATTTTCGTTTCTGATGTCAACATGTGATCCATCGGCAGCAGTGATGTATCCATGAGCAATAGCATCTCTGATACGGCTCTCGTGGATGATCATGTCACGAACGCGAACCATACCATCAACATCTTCGAAATCAACATTGTCTGGGCGAGTAGGGAATTCTCCTCCGTATCTGTAGGTAGTATGAGGAGCGAATCCTTCTTTGATTGGTTTGTTCCAATACAGGGAATCGACTGGATCGAGATGGTTGGAAAGACGCTCAGCATCGAAACGAGCAGTAAGTTGGTGATGTACCCAGAAGAAAAGTTCTCCCTTGCGGTCGAGGGTGTATCCGAACTTATCGTCCCACCAGAAGGGGAAGTCCAAATGCCAAGTAACGTGATGGGCGTTCATTCCAATATCTTCACCAAAGTAAGCAACATGTTGTTCTGGGTTCTTCAAGCTTCCGGTGAACTCCATCTTGAATTTTCCGGGAACCTGGGTCATTTGAGCGGAGTAAGCCTTCTGGATAATTTCAGAGTTAGTGAACATGTGAGGAGTAACTTCATACAGAGGAGGCAGAACGATTCCAGCGCCCATTTCGGAGTGGATGACAAAGGCGTAGAGAGCATAGACGAATTCACCTTCATTCATTCTCTCACGGAAATAAGAGGCAGTTTTGGTGAAAGTTTCGAAACATCCGCTGTTCATCAGAACTTCAAAGAGCATGAGAGCTTCCTCACGCTGGCGGTCGTTGAAGAGTGAGAACCAATGATGCTGTTGGAGAACTCTGTTTGAATCGATCTCTGCGATGAGATTTTTCACAGAGGCTCCTTCGTCTTTGAAGATGCTGGTGTCAGCCTTTGGGTCGAAAGTGGTAGCATATTCCTTAAGATTTTCGAAAGCCAGAGGTTCGGTAGTTCTGTACAGCAACCTGTTGATGATTTGCTGTTTCAAGGCAGGGGTGCTATCTGAAAAAATGTATTGAATATCACATATAGAGCATACTATGAAACAATAAAACAATTGATTCGTGAAATATGTAAAGGTTAAAATTATAAAAATATATGTTTAGTTTAGGACATTAAAAATAGATAATATGATTTGCAGGAGAAGAATGTTTCAATAAATATTAGGTTTCTTACGGTCGGCACTGCACGAGGCAGCAACCAGAACGAGAAGGCAGACTGAGAGAAACTTCATGATGCTGATCAGAAGCCTAAGACAGAACTCGAAGCTAACCATCAACTCACGGGGTTTATATACTGCTAGAGAGCCCCTTATCACCTGTTAGCAACAAGATCTCAAGAAGTTGGTCCCTCTTCAATGAAAGTGATTCTCATCCTTGATCACGATCTTCATTGACGAAAATAGATAATAGCTGTTGAGCTACGTCAACTGCACTTTTGTCATATGCATATTTAGGACTGCACTTACTATTGCAAGTAAACAAAGGAGATTTCTCATTTGCAATTGAATTTAAATTGAATAGTTTTTTAATTTAAATTATATATTTTATCATTTTATGTTTGTTTTAAAACACTTTGAAAACCAAATCCAAGTCACAATAAAATGAATACAAGAGACTTGAAAGAGTAGTCGCACAGAAAAGTAGCTCCATACAAACAAATCCACCTACGTGACCAAGCTCATGGATGCAGAAAAACTACTTCGTGAATATGTCACTTACCAAGGAATACGACGAATAGGTCGTAGAGGAAAATGAAGAGGTGATAGTATTTAATGCAAAAATTTAAGAGGAAAATAAAGCCTATAGCAAATAGATCCTGAAAGTCTATATAACACAAAGATATAAGAGGAAAATGAAGAGGAGATAGCAAATGAAGCCTATGAGTCTACCTAACTCAAAAATCTGTCTTTGAAGTATACCAATCTTATTTCTCTGAAACTGCAAATATCGTGAAAATAGAGCTAGGTATTTTTGATCCAAATTACAACAGTTAAGTGTCAAATGGATGATATATTTCAGTAATACCTCTATTAGCAATACATTTTCGCACTGTTTGAAATAGCAATATAAAAGAAAGAATTCATTTTAAAATAAATAGTTCTGTAGAAGCCCAATGAGAATTTAATTCGGTCTTCTATGAAATTTTTTTAAATTCACAAGGAGCATCTACTGAATTACTCATTTCAAAATAATTTCTTTCTTTTAGTTGAAGCTTTTACCTGAGTTCATATGTTCATATATTTAACAACACAATCAACTACTCACATCATAATATATTTCAAAGAGAAGGTGATTCTTATCACTTATATTATAAAAAACTTTAAAGGAGTCTGGATGGAAACTTCTATAGAGTTTTTTCTATTATTTTGATTGGTTTGATTGGTGCAAATTTGTTTTAATTTACACGGGTCAAATTTGCGATATCTACAAATTAAAGATTTTGATGTGTCTATTTATGTATTTTTAGGGCATTAGTACAATTGCCACTCCCGGACATTTACCACCCGGACAATTGCCACTCCCGGACATTTACCACCCGGACAATTGCCACTCCCGGACAATTGCCACCCGGACATTTACCACCCGGATAATTGCCACTCTCGGCCAATTGCCACCCGGACATTTACCGCCCACAGATATTTGCCACCCGGACAAATACCACTCCCAGACAATTGCCACCCGGACATTTACCGCCCACAGATAATTGCCACCCAGACAATTGCCACCCGGACAATTGCCACTCCCAGACAATTGCAACCCGGACAATTGCCACTCCCAGACACTTGCCACCCGGACATTTACCGCCCACAGATAATTGCCACCTGGACAATTGCCACTCCCAGACAATTGCCACCCGGACATTTACCGCCCACAGACAATTGCCACTCCCAGACAATTGCCATCCAGACAATTGCCACTCCCGGACAATTGCCACCCGGACATTTACCGCCCACAGATAATTGCCACCCAGACAATTGCCACTCCCAGACAATTGCCACTCCCGGACAATTGCCACCCGGACATTTACCACCCACAGATAATTCCAACCCTATTTATATTAATCAGTAGAGTTTACATTTTGTCAATATTGAACCAGTTTAGAGGAGGGGCAGACCTACCCCCAAACAGACCACTAACCTAACCTTAGGTTATAATAAATCATTATTGGGGATATTAGAAATAATTAAGTAATTGATTAGTACAGTAATATTCAATCTATAAAAGAAATAAATGAATCATCAAAACTGCTTAGTTTCAAGATACATTAAAACTTCTGAGTTATGAAGCACCCGAGAAATGAAGGACCTGAGTTATGAAATATTTTCTATGTTTAAATTATAGAAAACGATATACGTCATGAATTTCGTCTTAGTTATCCCTCAAAGACCATAGTTTTCTCCTTGATTTAATCATAGAAAACTATCAGTGTCCCTGAGTTATGAAGTAACCAATACTTCATAACTCAGGAATTTCACTGTACTACCTACTAACTGAGTTTTAAAAGGACTGCTACCCAAATAATCACAATTATTTACACTCATGTGGAAAATTAAACATAAAAGAACATAGTAGGTACATTGTAAAATGTTATAATGAATGTTAAAAATTACTATAGAATCAAGGGTAAATAAAATATTTTTCATATAAACAATAAATGTCATATTGGATATTATACAATTTTCTTTCTTTATTGATTTCAATATAGTTTTAATTCCATTTAAATTTCAGAAAAAATTAACTGTGATCAAATTGGTCTATTGATTCATATAACAAAAAATAGAATTTGGTATCAGTGGTAGCCAACCTAACCTAAGTACTGTAAAGTTTGGTTTGCCTTTTTGTAATACTCCAGTTTTTACTGTGGGTTAGTATATATAATTAATGAACACATAGATATTTAATTGAATAAAGAGGTAATTAATTGTATAATAAAAAAGGCATTCATTTTATCACCATGTTAATGAGCATGATAATTGTCCTTGGGTGGCAATTGTCCGGTCTGCAATTGTCCGGGTGGCAATTATCCGGGTTGCAATTATCCGGGTTGCAATTATCCGGGTTGCAATTATCCGGATGGCAATTATCCGGGTGGCAATTATCCGGGTGGCAACTGTTCGGGTGGCAATTTCCCGGGTGGCAACTGTTCGGGTGGCAATTATCCGGGTGGCAACTGTTCGGGTGGCAATTATCCGGGTGGCAACTGTTCGGGTGGCAATTGTCCGGGTGGCAACTGTTCGGGTGGCAATTATCCGGGTGGCAACTGTTCGGGTGGCAATTGTCCGGGCTGCAATTGTCCGGGTGGAAATTTTCCGTGTTGCTATTGTCCGGTCACGATTTTTTGATAACCAAACTGTGAAAATAATAATTGAAGATATTCATATAATTGAAATAGTCAAATAGGGTAAATTACCAGTTATCGGACTGTTCCACATAGTCCATCATATAAGAAAAGACTAAGAGTACATAATAATTAAAACAACCGATTAATTTATTAAACTATATACAGGGTGGGGCGTAAGTTTGGAAGCAATTTTCCAAACATTAATATAATTCTTAAAAATAAGTTTCTAAGTAGGTGATAGGGTTTGAACTATAGTAGAGACACTACATTATGACGTGGCAGTGTTATTTTTTACAAAAATTTAGTCAATTCAAAAATGTCAGACAAAAGAGAAGCCATTATTGCTCTACACCGTGCCGGAAAGTCAGATTCCGTCATTTCAAAGACTCTCTCAATAGCGAGATCGACTGTTTGGAAGTGTGTGAAGCGTTTTAATGAGAGAGGAGACTTGACTGATCGTCCAAGAAGTGGTAGACCACGCTCACAACGCACCAAACAACTGATAAAATGTGCCGAGAGAAGATCAGGAGGAACCCGAAAAGGTCAATACGATTGTTAGCCAAAACAGCTAAAGTGAGTCCCAGAACAATGAGAAGAGTTGTCAGAGAAGACCTAAAGATGTCCTCTTTCACCCTCCAAAAGAGACAGACTCTGTCAGAAGCTGTAAAGAAAAAGAGATTGGAGAGAAGCAAAGCACTTCTGAGAGAATTGAAGTCTGGCACGGCTGGTGAAATTGTTTGGTCTGACGAATGAATTTTCACAGTGGAAATGGCTCACAACCAGAGGAATGACATAATAATTGGTAAAAGTGCAAAATACATCCCATACAACCAAAAAACTGTCCACAGAACCATGAAACCTGCTTCAGTAATGGTCTGGGCCGCCGTTTCAGAAACTTGGAGATCTCCTTTAATTTTTGTGTAACAAGGCGCCAAAATCAATGCTAAATGTTATATTGAGAATATTTTTACGCCAATGTTGGAGTCAGCTAAGGATCACTTCGGTAATGACACTCTATGGACATTTCAACAAGACGGCGCGACTTCACATACTGCAAATGTCACTCAAAACTGGTGCCATGACCATCTTCCACGGTTTTGGTCCAAAGAAATGTGGCCTCCCTGTTCCCCAGATGTTAATCCTATGGACTTTTCAGTATGGTCCATTCTTAAATCAAAGGCCTGTGGTAAATTCCATCGCAGTGTGGATGATTTAAAGCGTTCGCTCCAGAGATCTTGGAAGGAAATTTCACAAGAACAGTTGCGTGCCGCAGTAAGAGGAGTTCGGAGGAGATTTGAGGCTGTTATTAAAAACAAGGGGGGACATTTTAAATAAATTTATGATTTTTGAATTCTTAAAACCCTTATGTAATAATACATAACTGTAAATTATTAAATATATTTTTCGTTGGATTATAATATGCACTTTCATTTGCTTCCAAACTTACGCCCCACCCTGTATAATTTCTTAATGTCGAACTCTGAACTTATACCCTATCTGCTGATTTATTATAGCATGATATTCATTTTTCTACATTAGGTAACTAATTGATAGGTATTTACATCAATAGTTTCCTTGCAATGAGTATTACTATAAAGGTACAACTTTCAGTCTCTATGGCGATAAGGGAAGGAGAGCTACTTAACCATTTGCCTCCCAAATGCCAATGATGATTTGCATTTTATCACGTACAATGCATATTAGTGGAAAAATGCATTAACTACATGAGAAATAGAGAATGGGTGTTTAAATTCAGTTCCGAGAAAATTTGACAGCTTTAATGAAAAGCTAAAATAAACATTTTTAAAGGAATAGCAAAATGTCCAAAATTGCTTCGTTATCGAGATACTAATATCTGAATCTAGTGTAATTTTGACAGTAACTGTCACTTTCGACGAAATCACTTTCGCCGAAATCACTTTCACCGAAATCACTTTCGTCGAAATCACTCACGCCGAACGATAATTTCTCCGAAAATTTTAAAACCACTACACGTTGTGAATATAACGATATATAGTAGGTACACCTAATTACTTTAGGCCTCTTTCACACTTACCGGTTTCGTCCGGTCGGATATTTGCCTAAAAATCTAAAATAAAAGTAATTCTAATATATACCTAATAATAAATAATTTTACCTCACTGACACCCCTTTCCCCGTCCAAGTTTGATAGTGAAAAATGTACATTTTACTGTTTGTTTTTTTACTAAAAATAAGTTATTTTGCTAAAAAAAATTCATATTCTCGCCGAAAGTAATTTTTGCAAAAGGACCTAGAATCTTTTTCATAAAATAAAAATAGTTTCACGAAAACCTAAATTATCAAAACTGGTTAGTCTTCAAGATTAGTTGGTTTTTCGCCTACAGGAAACTTACTCCTTTGCAGGAGTCTTTTCGGATGAAGTGTCAGATTTGCTTGAAGCTGAAAACAGACACTTCCAACAATTCGCTTGTTTGCGAGAACATTGTCATAACTTCAAAATAGCTATTTTTCAGGAGAGGCTTTTTAGTACTTGTAATGTACGTACAATTAATGGTATATCGTTAGGACATTTAGCCTCTCTAGCGGTATATTTTTTAGTTACAATGATGATTTTTTTACCAAAATAGTCAGCATTTTATGATTTATATGTCTATATGGATAACTCTAAAATACATGTTTTTGTGTTTATGACGTTGTTGTTACAAACAACCGAATTATTGTACAATTAATAATAATAGGTACTAAAGTATGTTATGTTTAATTTTGCACTAATGACCAACTGTTACTTGTGAATATCTAGGTAGGAGTCCTTTTAAAATTTTAAAAATCAGTACCTATCTTGAAAACGAAGCAGTTTTGATAATTTAGGTTTCGTAAAACAAGGTTTTTTTTTGTGAAAATCCCCATGAATGTCAAAAATTACTCTAGAATTAGGGTATCAACATTTCGATAACGAAACATTTTTGGATATTTTATTATTCCTTAAAAAGTGTGTATTTTGGATTTTTATGAAATCTGTCAAATTTTGTCGGATCTGAAACGAAACACCCTGCATATGATGTGAAAGTACGTTTATCGTTGATTCACAAAATAATATTAAATAATAAATAGTATTACAATAAATCAGTTACATTTCTTCAATAAACGCAGTAATATATTGCCACTATGAGTTGCATGTATTGTTGCCCTACATTGCCATGTACTGCCATATATTGCATTATAAGGTGGTACACTAAGACTCAGGAAGTTTCGGTGCAAACAATATCTGTTCAATTTTTGTATGCAATATTCAAATCAGAAATCGAAGCGTCCAATCTTTTTCTTCTACGTTAAATTAGTGTTCCGCGCTATTGTTGGACAAATAATATAAGAAAATTAAAAGCATTTAAAAATATACAATTTTCTTCCTATTTTTCTAAGTACAAAAAATCGTATTAATATAATATTTAGAAAAATCGTAAAAATATTATAAAAAATAAGATGTGGGCGAAACAACAACCATCAAGGAAAAGGCGGTGAAAAAAAATCAATGAGGATATACCAATCCCAAATAATGAATTTCAGATAAAATATTTTCAATTTTTTTATAATTCCTAAAATTCTTTAGAATTCAATGATCGAAAACTTTTTCTGATTTTCCAATTACCTAACAGATTTCCATAAAATGTTGGTGATTTCGGTGAAGGGTCCTTTCGCCGAAAACACTATCTTTTTTAAATCTAATTTTTTTTAGATACGTTGCAAACCGCACTCAAGGTTAGATTCGATAGTGACAAAATGTATAATTTACCGTTTTTTACCTTAAAATAAGTAGACCATATTTTACTGATAAATTATCTTATTTTCGGCAAATTATCTTACGTCAGCGAAAGTGACGTGCGGCGAAAATCTTTTCGATGAAAAAGGGCCTAGAACGCTATAACCGATGATTTTATATTATCCACCAATTTCTAGAGAGTGTTATTAACTTTCAGTGTAGGTAGGATAAGTTTTGAGTTATAGGACAGTACAACGTTTTCGATCATATATTTAAGTAAAATTGCTTTATAATTTTTATTTAGATTTTATTATAATTAATATTCCATGATCATGAATGCCAATTAAAATAACGAGTCGAAATAGAGCCGCCCGATAGCTCGAAACTTACCCTAGGTAGATGATGAAGCTATAAGTTGCATATCAGTAACTAGCTTACGTCAATTGCCTAAAAAACCACTTCAGTAGCACTCTTATTTTCTTTTGCCTAGTTACAAGATAGTCAAATACATCATTCTGAAGATTGGCCACTCCAAGCAAGTATCTCCTTCATATCAAGGACAATGATTGCTCGATTGCAGTGAAACTCCTAGGCAACACATCTGGGAACAAGTCCTGGGTAAACCAAAATTACAGACTTCAAAAAGGATTCCCATAGTAAATAGGGTGACCGGTCCTTTAACCGAAAACACTTACGACTCACGACAATTTCGCCGGAAACACTTTTTTCGCACGATACGTTCACTGAAAACATTTCTATCACACGACACTTTCGCCGAAACACTTCCACCGCACGCCACTTTCACTGAAAACACTTTCACCGAAACACTTCCACCCACGCCACTTTCGCTGAAAACACTTTCGCCGAAACACTTCCACTCCACCACACGGCTCTTTCGCTGAAAACACGTTCACCGAAGCACTTCCTCTGCATGCCACTTTCGCTGAAAATACTTTCACCGAAACACTTCCACCGCACGCCACTTTCGCTGAAAACACTTCCACCGCATGCCACTTTCGGTGAAAACACTTTCACCGCACGCCACTTTCACTGAAAACACTTCCACCGCACGCCACTTTCGATGAAAACACTTCCACCGAACGTCACTTTCGCTGAAAACACTTTCACTGAAACACTTCCACTGCACGCCAATTTCACTGAAAACACTTCCACCGCACGCCACTTTCGCTGAAAACACTTTCTCTGAAACACTTCCACCCACGCCACTTTCGCTGGAAACACTTTCGCTGAAACACTTCCACCGCACGCCACTTTCGCTGAAAACACTTTCGCCGAAACACTTCCACCCACGCCACTTTCGCTGAAAACACTTTCGCCGAAACACTTCCACCGCACGCCACTTTCGCTGAAAACATTTTCGCCGAAACACTTCCACCCACGCCACTTTCGCTGAAAATACTTTCGCCGAAACACTTCCACTGCACGCCACTTTCGCTGAAAACACTTCCACCGCACGCCACTATCGCTGAAAACACTTTCGCTGAAACACTTCCACCGCACGCCACTTTCGCTGAAAACACTTTAGCTGAAAACACTTCTACCGCACGCCACTTTCGCTGAAAACACTTTCGCTGGAACACTTCCACTGCACGCCACTTTCACTGAAAACATTTCCACCGCACGCCACTTTCGCTGAAAACACTTTCTCAGAAACACTTCCACCCACGCCACTTTCGCTGAAACACTTCCACCGCACGCCACTTTCGCTGAAAACACTTTCGCTGGAACACTTCCACCGCACGCCACTTTCGCTGAAACACTTCCACCGCATGCCACTTTCGCTGAAACACTTCCACCGCACGCCACTTTCGCTGAAAACACTTTCGCTGGAACACTTCCACCGCACGCCACTTTCGCTGGAACACTTCCACCGCACGCCACTTTCGCTGAAAACACTTTCGCCGAAACACTTCCACCCACGCCACTTTCGCTGAAAACACTTTCGCCGAAACACTTCCACCGCACGCCACTTTCGCTGAAAACATTTTCGCCGAAACACTTCCACCCACGCCACTTTCGCTGAAAATACTTTCGCCGAAACACTTCCACTGCACGCCACTTTCGCTGAAAACACTTCCACCGCACGCCACTATCGCTGAAAACACTTTCGCTGAAACACTTCCACCGCACGCCACTTTCGCTGAAAACTTTTTAGCTGAAAACACTTCTACCGCACGCCAGTTTCGCTGAAAACACTTTCGCTGGAACACTTCCACTGCACGCCACTTTCACTGAAAACATTTCCACCGCACGCCACTTTCGCTGAAAACACTTTCTCTGAAACACTTCCACCCACGCCACTTTCGCTGGAACACTTCCACCGCATGCCACTTTCGCTGAAACACTTCCACCGCACGCCACTTTCACTGAAACACTTCCACCGCACGCCACTTTCGCTGAAAACACTTTCTCTGAAACACTTCCACCCACGCCACTTTCGCTGGAACACTTCCACCGCATGCCACTTTCGCTGAAACACTTCCACCGCACGCCACTTTCGCTGAAAACACTTTCTCTGAAACACTTCCACCCACGCCACTTTCGCTGAAACACTTCCACCGCATGCCACTTTCGCTGAAACACTTCCACCGCACGCCACTTTCGCTGAAAACACTTTCGCTGGAACACTTCCACCGCATGCCACTTTCGCTGAAACACTTCCACCGCACGCCACTTTCGCTGAAAACACTTTCTCTGAAACACTTCCACCCACGCCACTTTCGCTGAAACACTTCCACCCACGCCACTTTCGCTGAAACACTTCCACCCACGCCACTTTCGCTGAAACACTTCCACCGCACGCCACTTTCGCTGAAAACACTTTCGCTGGAACACTTCCACCGCATGCCACTTTCGCTGAAACACTTCCACCGCACGCCACTTTCGCTGAAAACACTTTCGCTGGAACACTTCCACCGCACGCCACTTTCGCTGGAACACTTCCACCGCACGCCACTTTCGCTGGAACACTTCCACCGCATGCCACTTTCGCTGAAACACTTCCACTGCATGCCACTTTCGCTGAAAACACTTCCACCGCACGCCACTTTCGCTGAAACACTTCCACCGCACGCCACTTTCGCTGAAAACACTTTAGCTGAAAACACTTCTACCGCACGCCACTTTCGCTGAAATCACTTCCACCGCACGCCACTTTCGCTGAAAACAATTTCGCCGAAACATTTCCACCGCACGACACTCTTGCTGAACAAACACTATACTTTATAAAATATAAAGGAACTTTATATATAAAGGATGGGTTAAAATTTAAAAAAAAGGTTAATTAGAGAAAATTACAATATTTTGTTTTCGGCAAACGGACCTAGCTAATGTAGTAACTAGAATAATATACTATAGTGATAATGCTGCATAAATTGTATGAGGATGGTCTAGAGTCACTCTAAACTCTAAATGCTATTCATTAGGGTGTAATAATCATCAAAACAGATGCAATGTTTATGCAACCAGAATTGTTTTTCTACTAATATGGACTTAACTTTAATTTGTTCATCCGAAAATAATAAATGGATAGATAGACTACTGAACTACCAATGGTTGAAAATAACCATCTATACTAATAATTTCCTTAGTGTGTTTATTTATTTGGTGTCTGCATTTACACGACGAGTATTAAACATGAAGAATGTAACTTTGATACGCACGGGAATATATTGACTTGATTTTGAATGTATTTTATCTATTAAATAAATTAGACTGTGCTGAAAATTTAATTGAATTCATTAAAAGTAACCTAATAACGGGTAATAAATAGGTATTGATGATGATCCGTTATTTTTAACGGAAAAGTACACTAGTGGATTAATAATTTCACAAAACAAAATGTGTATGTTTGACGCCCGATCGGATGTCATAGGTAGGCAGTTCATTTCTGATGTAACATCAAATATACGTACTCCCTTGCCAGGTCATGACACAACAAACCCCCCTGCAAGATCACTAAGCAATCATGAAGTGTGCAGATCAAAAAGCCAACGTATACAACAAACTGAATTACGGCTTCATATATTTTGAGGACCCTCCCTAAAATAGTTAGGTTCATACCCAAAATATTGAAAAGCTTCGGAACGTTGTAGACGAACCTAAAGTAATGTAGCAACAGTGGAATGGAAGTCCCCTGGCGGAAGTTGTGAAACTATGTCATCACCTGAATTTCTTATTTCAAAGTTGAATTTAAGTTCAATTTATTAACATAAATACCTTTACTACTATCAATTAAAATAATAAAGAGATTATATATTTATTGTCCTCGACTTATGTATGTATTTAATTCGACAATTGAATACCTAATATCGAACTGCATTCATTGCTGTAAAGTTTATTAAAATAAATTCTGAAATAAAAACGTTAGGAGTTATTTCCAACAACAAATTGATCTGTGGGTAGAAGTTGTAACACAAATCAATGAACTAATTATTTTACGTAGTTACACGAAATACTAATGTGAACCAATGTGCCAAAATTCTAGAAGAAAAACGAAAGCCCGCTAATTATAACGAGCAACAATCCGGGGTTAGATTTTGAGTTACGTTTTTCAGCTACTAAACGTCAGCCGAAAGATGGAGAAGTCCTTGAGATGGCGATAAGAGTGAAGAGGCAGATAGTGATGGTATATAAGGGCCAGAGAAAGTCTTTCTAGACATGTTAAGCTGACTTACACCAGCAACATGAGAACTATCGTCTTCTGTCTCCTCGTGGCATCTGCCGCAGCTTGGCCTCATTTCTACCAAAATGATGAGGCAGAAAGCAGTAAGTTTGCTGGTGGAATATTATCCATTATATGATTATGCTATAAAAAGAATTGATAGAAATTTTCCAATGTGCTATTAATATTCGTCGTATGGACATATTTTTAAAGTTTGCTAAATAATAAGAAAGATTTCATGATTTATATAGTGATTTTTTTTCCAATTACAAATAAGTAGTCTCTAAATAACTTGATATCTCAATCGACTGTATTGGACATGAAATAATTGAAAGTTATTTATTAAATAAATTTTCTTTAAAAAATGTTTCAGGAATCCTGTATCAAACATTATTTCTCTGAGATATAAATTTAGTTCTAAATTAAAGTTTATTATATGTTTTACGAATATATTTTAAGAAATCGAATAATAACTATCTTTTCTTTTTCTTCCAAAAATCAGGCACTCTGACTCAACGCCAAAATGATATCAACAGCATTTTGACCAGAGTCACTGAAGATCTTTCTGGTGATGCTAAGACCATGGCTGACAACTTCGACCCTCTTGCCGACACCTCAATCTACAAGGATGACGGAGTGGCTGCTAAGAAGCTTGTCCAAGAGATTAATGATGGACGTGTATTGCAGAGACGCCATTGGTTCTCCCTCTTCAACACACGCCAAAGAGAAGAAGCTCTCATGCTTTTCGAAGTCTTCATGAACTGCAAGACTTGGGATGCTGCCAGAAACAGTGCTGCTTACTTCCGCCAAGCAATGAATGAAGGAGAGTTCGTGTATGCACTTTACTCATCTGTTATCCACTCTGAGCTCGGAAAGGGTATTGTACTCCCTCCTCTTTATGAAGTCACACCTCACATGTTCACCAACTCAGAGGTCATCACCAAGGCCTACACTGCTCAGATGACACAAACCCCAGGAAAATTCGCCATGGAATTCACTGGAAGTTTGAGGAACCCAGAACAGCGTGTTGCTTATTTCGGTGAAGATATTGGTCTCAATGTCCATCACGTTACTTGGCATATGGACTTCCCCTTCTGGTGGGATGATAGTTACGGTTACAGCCTTGACCGCAAGGGAGAACTTTTCTTCTGGGTACATCACCAACTTACTGCTCGTTTCGATGCTGAACGTCTTTCCAACGGTCTTGACATGGTAGATGAACTCTATTGGGACAGACCAATTGTTGAAGGATTTGCTCCACACACAACCTACAGATACGGAGGAGAATTCCCAGCTCGTCCTGATAATGTTAACTTCGAAGATGTTGATGGTGCCGTTCGTGTCCGTGACATGATCATCCACGAAAGCCGTATCAGAGATGCTATTGCTCATGGATATATCACAACTGAAGATGGATCTAAGATTGACATCAGAGATGAAAATGGTATCAACGTATTGGGAGACATTATTGAATCATCAGTGTACAGCCCTAATGCTGGATACTACGGTGCCCTCCATAATGAAGCTCATATTCTTCTGGGAAGACAAGGTGATCCCCACGGAAAATTCAAGCTTCCACCAGGTGTTATGGAACATTTCGAAACTGCCACTCGTGACCCCGCCTTCTTCCGTCTGCACAAGTACATGAATGGCATGTTCAAGGAACACAAGGATACTCTTCCTGCATACACCAAAGACGAACTTGCATTCAACGGAATTTCACTCGAAGAAGTTTCAGTTGATGGACCTCTAGAAACATTCTTTGAAGATTACGAATTCGATCTATCGAATGCTGTAGATTCTTCAGACAAAATCGAACGTGTTGATGTCAGTGCTTCAGTTAAGAGATTGAACCACAAGGACTTCAACCTGAAATTCGAAATTAACAACAATAACGATGCTGAGCAACACGGAGTCGTCCGTACTTTCATCTGCCCAAGGAAAGATGCTCATGGTGTAGTCTTCAGTTTTGAGGATGGTCGCTGGAACTGCATTGAACTCGACAAATTCTGGACTAAATGTAAGTATCTGAATGAAATTTAAGATATATGTATATATATCGCTAATTTATTCTCCATATGACTAATGATTTTTTTTTAATTCAGTGGCCCCAGGAGTGAACAGCCTCTCCCGATCATCAAAGGATTCATCTGTTACAGTCCCAGATGTGCCCAGCTTTAAGAAACTCATCTCTGAAACCAAAGCTGCACTTGCTGACGGAAAGGATATCCACTTTGAAGATTATGACAGATCTTGCGGAATCCCCAACAGACTCCTTCTACCCAAGGGAACTACCGAAGGCATGGAATTCGCTCTGGTTGTTGCTGTCACTGATGGTTCTTCTGATGCTCAATCTGAGATCTTGGAGTCTCAAGGAGCTCACAGTCACTCCCAGTGCGGTGTTCACGGAGAAAAGTATCCCGATGGTAAACCCATGGGCTTCCCCATGGACAGGCGCATTGAGGACGAGAGAATTGTCCTTTCCAGCTCCAACATCAAGTACTCCGTTGTGAAGATCACTCACACCGAGTAAACTAACACAGAAGAGTACACATATATTCCTATAACTATTTTTCACGATGCATTCTTTATTCAAAATTTAATACATTTTAGCAGCGAATATTTTTTCCTTCTTATCCTCTGACATATAATATCAATTCATGGAATATACAAATTACAATTAAAAGAAAGAACAACTGAACGAGTTTCATTCACTTTTAAACTTCAAGCATTTTTATTTATAGCTGTTTTAAGTAATGCATTCATTGAGTTTCTAGAAATGTTTTAAAATGAAAATTATTATTCGATATTCATCTGTTTGGGGCACTATTTTCATTTGAAAACAAAAAGCCCTTTGAGCTCAAAGCTTCAAACTTGTACTGAAATAATAGCCTATTAACAAAACACTGAATAAGGATAAATGAAAGTTTAAATAACACCTATATTGTATTGGTTATCTATGAACAATTTAGGTTATAGTTCGTGATAATTGTCCAGAGTCTTGATATATAGTTTAGTCCCCGTGAAGAATGGCGATACGGGAACTCAGCACCAGCAACAGTGACTGTGGGAAATAAATTTTAAGAGATTTATAATATTAAACTTGTATAAATTGAAGATTAGGTTAAATTTATGGACTGTAAAAATTAGTAGCATTTTTAACAGAGACAGAATTTAATAATAGAATTTAATAATAGAATTTAACAGAATTTAACAAATAGAATTTAATAGAATTTAATAGAAATTTAATAGAATTTAATAGAAATTTAATAGAAATTTAATAGAATTTTAACGATAGAAATTTAATAGAATTTTAACGATAGAAATTTAATAGAATTTAACGATAGAAATTTAATAGAATTTAACGATAGAAATTTAATAGAATTTAACGATAGAAATTTAATAGAATTTAACGATAGAAATTTAATAGAATTTAACGATAGAAATTTAATAGAATTTAACGATAGAAATTTAATAGAATTTAACGATAGAAATTTAATAGAATTTAACGATAGAAATTTAATAGAATTTAACGATAGAAATTTAATAGAATTTAACGATAGAAATTTAATAGAATTTTAGGAGTGAAGAATCGGTAGTTTCATAGTTAGGATTTTTAGATATAAAAAATTGAAAACATTGAAAGTAGGATATATATAAAATGAGCCACCTAGTTGCCTTTATTTTTAATTTGGAACATAGTCTTATTATCTTATTATGAATGGAAATATATATACACAAACATAATTAATTAGAGATTCAAAACCAAATTGTGCGCCATGCGAATTAGTCTTACCTAAATCTCTAACAGATAAATCATGCCATAGCCGTCCTCCAGTCCATCGTGTCCCTTTCAGTGCCAGGTGTCCGGTTAACTAACGCCAGGTAACATGCCTCAACCGGCAACCGAGATGGCCTTCCTGTCTCCTTTAGCCCAACATATTTTAGCTAGTCTTCGAGACACGGATGTTTGAGGAAGTTGTTGTTAGTAAGGGATTGTGGAGGTAACTGACCTGTGTCAGCATCAGCTGTTTGAGGTTACCTTAGTCTGGTGGGAAAACCTCAGAACAAAGGTTAAGATTTAGAGCTAACTCGCTGCGCGTCCAATTTGGTTTGAATTTAGACAATAAATAAAAGCGCAACGAGGTAGCTCATATATGTGGCATAATGAATGAATTAAGAAATTAAAATAGTTAGAATTTATAAATGTAAAGGGAATATTTAATTAATGACATAAACTATTAAAACTTCAAAATATAATATATACACGCAACATATAATGAACAAACAAGATTAGAACAATAATTAAACAATAAACATATATACATAGATGTGTATTTGTGTACACTCCGAGGGGGGCGTTCACCTTTGAAAAAAATAAAGGTGAATCAAATAATACATAAATCACAATTTATGTATCGCAATAGCTCTTAAGTGTACGTATACATCGGTCTTTTGCTGCACGCTGAGGGCGGGTATTACCGGTAGCAGCTTCAGGTGCGTCGCATGGTTTCACTGCTTCCTCATCGTCACAGCCACCATCATCAGTCAGCAATGGAATGAGCGACGTAGAGTGACGTTTAACTAATTCTCTGGTACCTCCCTTAAAAATAGTTGCACCAGTGACTTCATTGTTGATGTTTGTAACAACAGACTGTACTATTCCCATTGGGTACTGAGAAATCTTAGTATTCGCCTCCCTCAGTAATACGATGTCTCCCCTTTTAATCAAATCATGTTTGACGGGCTTGTAGCGATCCCTCACGTCAACTGCTTGCTCAATCAAGGTGCTTAAAAATTCGCCATGATAGAGATCAATTAGAGATTGCCTCACTATCTGTAAATTCCTCGATGCATTTCTTGCAGAGTGAGGAGGACTTTCTGAACTCCAATCTGGATCGGCGTGATCAACATCTGCCTGTAAACTAGGGATCAAATTAATGGAAAGCATCTCGTGTCCCCGCACCAAAATTTCCGGGGTAACAACTTTGAGAAAGTCGTCACTCTCTAAATCCCTCAAGCTCTCTTTAAATGCGATAGGACGCTTATTGACCAAGTGAACAGTTTGGGCAATGAGGAATTCAAAATCTCTGAAATTCAAAATGTTATTCCTGATAGCACCAAATATGAGTCGTTTTGATAACTTAACGCAACTCTCTACCAACGATCCCAAGGAACTGTTACCTTTAAAATACTGCTCAAATATTATCAGAGATACATTATTCTCCTCAAAATACCCAGCAGATTCAGGATCCTTCAAGAAATCTCTAATCATGTTAGCGCCAGCCACAAAGTTACTTCCTAAATCTGTTACTACGTACGTTGGAACTCCAAACTCAAAACAATGAATCTGAAATCCCCGCAAAAACTCCTTAACTGTAAGATCAATGCAAAGTTTCAAGTTGATAGCCCTAGTATAGGTACAAGTAATGCACAGAATGTAAACCTTCGATTTTACATTGTTGACTTTCACCTGGTAAGGTCCAAAAAAGTCCATATAAATATGTCGATAAGGAATTTGAGGCGGATTTATTCTATTCTCCCTGTAAGGGCTTTGATTAATCTGAATTGGTCTGGCTTTGAACCTACGGCAAACAATACAACGCCTAATCACCTTTTTTACAACTGAAAATAAATGAGGAATGTAAACCATTTTTCTCAACTCACTTATCACGTTGTAAACCCCTGAATGAGACATCTTATCATGAAAATATTCCACAAATAAATCAGTGAGTCTACTGCGTTTAACTAGTAATACCGGAAATATAGCGAGTTTGCCTTTAACCATTCTCCCAAATTTGCTCCTAACTCTCAATAATCCACGGTTATCCATAAACACATTCAACTGCTTAACTAAATTAGGGATATCTTTCACAAGTTTACTACCACCCTCAAAATAAGAAACTATATCATTATACCCCTTGTATTGATCATTCTTGATGAGAAAGTCCGTAGACTCTTTATAGAAATTATAATCAGTGGCATGAGATAGCTGCGCTAATTTAGCACGATGCTTCAGTTTGTTAATGAACATGAAAACCTTACTGTAAATGCCACGTAATTTAATGAATGAGGAGGAGTTGGTTAGATTTTCTTCATATCTCAAATCATCGTGAGCAAAACTGGCAGATAGTACCTCTATGGGTTCAGATAGACTCACGTTAGGATTAGGTACAGTTACAGACATGATATCCTCTCTGCTAAGCTGGTCCTTTGTATCTATAAATGTAGGTCCTGAAATATAGCATGTCTGACTTAACATTTTATGAGAGAGACATCTAGTCATACAATCTGAAGGATTTTCCATCCCTGAAACAAAATTGAAAGTTATAGGAAATGTATCACACAGTTTACAAATCTTAAGCAGCCTATTCTGTATAAAAACAGATCGCTTTTGTGGTTTGTCTAATTTATTAACGTGTGCATTTATCCATGATAAGCATACCAAACTATCGGAATATACATACATGTCACTAATATCAATAGGACAAACGCACTGACTGCCACCTAGCTCATTGTATATATCCAATAAACACTCAACAGCTAGAACTATTCCCTGCATTTCTAACGAAGGGATACTCTTATCCTCCATTTGCTTGTTAACAATGCGATTTTTAGCTAGGAGAAAAGTAGTTTTATTAGTCTGAAGATCTTTGATGTAAACCACAACTCCGTATATGGTTTTACTACTGTCAGAAAATGCCAGCAGTCTGTACTTGCTATTTCTGTTGCCGACAAATCGTTCAATCTCTATTACTGGTGAAGAATTAGCTTGTCTGCAAATATTACACCACTCTCTCAGTAAATCTACGGAGAGTTTATCATCCCATCCTATGGAAGAATTGCATTGCAATTTGTGCAGAAACAAACGAGCTCTGTTTAACAACGGCCCGTTGTAGTTATAAATGTCGAACTGAGAAGCAACAGAGGATAATATGGAGCGCTTAGTATTAGCTTTTATATCCAAATTAATAGCTTTTGTTGCTAAGGTATCACTCTCTCTATTCCAATTTATTCCCAGCAACCTCACAGTACCGCTAGTTTCAGTATCTGCCATTTCATCAATGTCATTTTGAAGTAGTTTATCGTTACATATAAACTGTTGGAGTGGAAATCCAAATTCACCAAAAATAGGAGTCAATAAATTATAGTAATCTACTAATTCTTCCCTGCTAGTAGCAGTAACTGCAAGATTATCCATGTACGCTAATTGATAAATTAATTTCTTCATTTGAACGACTCTACGGTCTTCTCCCTCTATATTTAAAACTAAAATGTAATACAGGGCCAACATGAGGATAGTGGGGCTACAGCGTATACCAAAGCTCAGTCTAAGATGTCTGTAAGGAACTATCGTAAAATCCCTCTTAGTGACGTCACGGAACCAATAGAACAATAGACGGTTCATATCTACCTCACTCAATGCAATGCAATTGAATGCTTTGACTATATCGAAACACAACAAAAAAGGATCAAAACGCAGGTGTAACAGTGACGATGAGAGTTTTTGATTGAGTGAAGGTCCACTATGTATAGCCTGGTTATGATTAACCGTAAGTTTGAAATCTGGGTTTTGTTCACAAACATTGGACATATAGACTACTCTGACCTTCGTGGTTTCTCTATTCAATTTATATACACCAAAGTGAGCTAAAAAGCTGTGGTTAGGATTTTCATTTGAGAATTGGTCGAAGTTGTGAATCCTTTCCACAATTCCTGCTTTTTCCTGATCTTTGAAAGTTTGATCTACCATTTTTAAAAGCATATCGTCTTTAACTAATTTCTTTAGATTTGCTTTTAACACTGCTTTTGCTAAGTTACTGTTCGTACCTAGCAGGTGTGACACTGAGCTATTCCATAGTAAAGGCATCACAATTCTACCATCTGAATTTATGCTTAAACTATTTAAAGCAAACTTTACAAGGGAATCATTGAGCTCAGAATCCTTATCATTACAATTTTCCTGGTCATAATTAGTGTAATAGTCACAATACTGAGACAGCATAAGCTCCTTTGCTTTCTCTAGGTTTGACAAATTAATTTGCCCTTTAGACATATTAAATGGTTTCAACTTACTATCTTCATTTTCCTTTCCTTCATTCAAAGACACATCGATACAAATATTTGATGCGTGCAATTGCAAAGGGTTAAGAGGCAGATTATTAGATAGAGAAGTATTACACACCTTGTTTAGATTAGAGAGTAGTTCATTGGCGTCACCTCTCAGGAGTATGCCACATGGAGTAAGAGAGTACACAGATTTCTTATCGTCTCCAATAACTACATCAGTTTCGGGCACGCAGTATGCTCCCTTTGTACCTAAGATGAACTTCAAATTTCCAACATTCGTAGAATTACAATTAATAAACCTGTCTGCTAGGGGCAAATCAAGTGTATTAAATTTATCAACAATGGACCCCAAACAATTAATCGTAAAATTAATGTTAATATTAGGAATAGTTATAGCCTCAATAATGTATTCACATTCACCAAATTTAGCTTTAATCTGAACAATTTTACAAGTGTACTTATGTTTCACATTTATTCCATTCAATTCTACAGAAACATTATCCTCAATAATTTTTAAGTTCAATCTCTCAGCCAAATCTGCTTCAATAAAGTTTGCCTGACTACCACAATCTTTCAAGGCTCTTACATGAGTCTCTCCTATAAACATAGAAAAAGTAGGCAAAATACAATTAGAAGATACTGTACCTGGAAATACATCAGATAGAATTGCAGCATGGTTACTAGTTCTTACGGGTTTATCGTTACGTGATTCTAATGCATTTTCATCGCACAAGAAAGATTGGTGCCATTTATTGCAATGTCTGCATCTGTTGTTCAATTTGAATTTGCAGTTATTAATTTGGTGGTTAATATAACCACATTTAACACAGCCATTCAATTCCTTCAAACGTTTAATCTTTTCTTTAGAGTCCCTGTACTTATCACACCTGTAAATAGGGTGGGTGGAGGGTTCATTTTTAGTTAAGGGACACAAAATACACTGTCTGAATTTACCATCACCACTAGCATTATAATTAACTCTAGCAGCAAATGCATTAGTATAACCATCCGTAATTGGTTTCATATCTTCATTTTGCCTAACAGGTTTTGATTTTTTAATAGCAATGTAATATCTTTCGGCTGCAATAAAAAACGTATCCATAATTACGTTAAAGGCCGGTTTATTAGTATTTGTGACATTAGTGAGCTGTTCTTGAAAAAGCTCGTTCAAACCCTGCCAAACAAAGAACTGGAGAAAATCGTCAATAGTGATATTAAGTTTTCGGATATTTTCTGACAAAACCCTAACCTTAGAAATATACTCAAATGGTTCACCCTTCATGGTTAGCTTCAATTCAGTTAGCTGCTTAATAGTATTGAAAGTTTGAGTTTCCTCAGAAGCAAGAGCTTTAATAAGTAAACATTTAGCATCTTTATAACCCTGTTTGTCTGCCTCTAGTGAATTTACGAGAATTAAAGCCTTACCACTCAATTGCTGTTTTAACAGCAGCAACTTGTCGTACTCTGAGTACTGGTATTTATTAATAGTATCTTCAAATTCAGAAAAAAATCTAGTTAGATCTTCACCATCGGTACTCATGAATTTCGGTAATGGAGCGATAGGACTACGTAATGCACTCGGCTGATTATTAACAGGGACAAAATTATTATTAGTGGAAGGAAGGATAGACTTAAGATTAGACACACAAATAGTTAAGTTATCTTTATAATCCTGACATTTTTCTAGCTCATCATCTCCCAATTTACCATCTTTATCAATGCAATACAAATGAATTTCCCCGTTTATACTCTCCGTATCAGCAAGGTAACTCTCAATCAAATCAAATTTTTCTTTGATCTCTTGGACTGTCAAATTAATGAAAAGCTCACGTGAATTGAACAGTTCAGTAATTTTCTTTCTCAGGTGTTTACGTTTATTTACCAATATGGTAAACTCTTTAATATCTACCATTATTACGAATAATTTATGCTTTGCAAAAAACACACCATATAACAGTACACAATACACAAATGAAAGCACTAAATATAAATTTATAAATTAGAACAACATACGACGAAATCAGCCACCTCGATAGCCACCAGGAGCATGCACCCCCTATTAAGACACACAACAAAGACATACTGAAAGAAAACATTAATGAAGATTCAGGCACAGCAGCAGACTAGTCCCGCCGGAGGTTCCATGTACTGAAATAATAGCCTATTAACAAAACACTGAATAAGGATAAATGAAAGTTTAAATAACACCTATATTGTATTGGTTATCTATGAACAATTTAGGTTATAGTTCGTGATAATTGTCCAGAGTCTTGAAATATAGTTTAGTCCCCGTGAAGAATGGCGATACGGGAACTCAGCACCAGCAACAGTGACTGTGGGAAATAAATTTTAAGAGATTTATAATATTAAACTTGTATAAATTGAAGATTAGGTTAAATTTATGGACTGTAAAAATTAGTAGCATTTTTAACAGAGACAGAATTTAATAATAGAATTTAATAATAGAATTTAACAGAATTTAACAAATAGAATTTAACAGAATTTAACAAATAGAATTTAATAGAATTTAATAGAAATTTAATAGAATTTAATAGAAATTTAATAGAAATTTAATAGAATTTTAACGATAGAAATTTAATAGAATTTAACGATAGAAATTTAATAGAATTTAACGATAGAAATTTAATAGAATTTAACGATAGAAATTTAATAGAATTTAACGATAGAAATTTAATAGAATTTAACGATAGAAATTTAATAGAATTTAACGATAGAAATTTAATAGAATTTAACGATAGAAATTTAATAGAATTTAACGATAGAAATTTAATAGAATTTAACGATAGAAATTTAATAGAATTTAACGATAGAAATTTAATAGAATTTAACGATAGAAATTTAATAGAATTTTAGGAGTGAAGAATCGGTAGTTTCATAGTTAGGATTTTTAGATATAAAAAATTGAAAACATTGAAAGTAGGATATATATAAAATGAGCCACCTAGTTGCCTTTATTTTTAATTTGGAACATAGTCTTATTATCTTATTATGAATGGAAATATATATACACAAACATAATTAATTAGAGATTCAAAACCAAATTGTGCGCCATGCGAATTAGTCTTACCTAAATCTCTAACAGATAAATCATGCCATAGCCGTCCTCCAGTCCATCGTGTCCCTTTCAGTGCCAGGTGTCCGGTTAACTAACGCCAGGTAACATGCCTCAACCGGCAACCGAGATGGCCTTCCTGTCTCCTTTAGCCCAACATATTTTAGCTAGTCTTCGAGACACGGATGTTTGAGGAAGTTGTTGTTAGTAAGGGATTGTGGAGGTAACTGACCTGTGTCAGCATCAGCTGTTTGAGGTTACCTTAGTCTGGTGGGAAAACCTCAGAACAAAGGTTAAGATTTAGAGCTAACTCGCTGCGCGTCCAATTTGGTTTGAATTTAGACAATAAATAAAAGCGCAACGAGGTAGCTCATATATGTGGCATAATGAATGAATTAAGAAATTAAAATAGTTAGAATTTATAAATGTAAAGGGAATATTTAATTAATGACATAAACTATTAAAACTTCAAAATATAATATATACACGCAACATATAATGAACAAACAAGATTAGAACAATAATTAAACAATAAACATATATACATAGATGTGTATTTGTGTACAAAACTATTTTAATTGAAAAATATATATGAAAGTGAATTTAGAACTAAAAATAATAACTACAGAAATAACATCCTAAAATGGAAATTTCATTGTAACTTAAGGGAAACTTACAAGAGACAAGAGAAATGCAGTAGAAGACAGAAAGAAAAGAAAGAGAAAAAAGTTATTCCTAGTAATTACTGATAATATACTGTTTCAAATTGAGTTTGAAACAATGGACACAATACATATTTTTTATGTTAGATACCAGAGAGTTCCAGATATTAGTTCCTATATAAGAGATACACTGCTGAGACCTAGCTTTAGTGAACAAAGAAATAAATAGATTATAATTGTTGCGAGTCTAATAAGAATGGACATCTCTATAAATTGAAAATGTAAGCTGTTTACATTCTGACAATGAATAGACTTATACATATAAGAGCACACTAAAGAAATTTAAATTTTCAACTTTTAATATGCAGGAGGTGGTTATTAAACAAATCAAGACTACTAGCTAAATAATCCACACAATTAATGACTCTAAAAACTATTTTCTGACAAATAAACAATTTAGTCTGATTAGATTTACCGCTACCGAAATAAACTTCAGTAGCCTACAGAATATAAGGATAGCTAAGAGAATTATAAAGCAATTTTAATATTTGCCTAGGTAAGAAATATTAAACACTCCAATTGTCTTAGCCATTCTACTACAAATTAGGTTACAGTGTTGCGTCAAAGTTAAATTGTTGTCGACTAAGAGATCTTAAATTTTGTCGTATTTGAAGAAAAACTCGTAGTTGAGGGTCAATCATTTATTCCAACGATGTAAACATTATTCTGTAATAGAATAAGAATGTTACAAAAACTAATAAACAAATAGGTACAAACGAAATAAAAACAATAAGTAGAAATGAAGTGATCAAGTGTGGTCTACCTAATACGTACTGAAACTAGGTACCTATTTAACTAAATAATAATATAAAACGTACTTCCACTTTAAAATAATACTAGCTTAAACTTGAATACTTCTTAGTTAAGCTGAAACATAAATCAAACAATAGTTACCTCTTATAATTAGTTGAAACAACAATAAACAAAGCAGTAACACAGTTCTTGTAAGATATGATTACATACTGAGTAGGAAACTATAAATTCTAGAACTATTGTGGCATAGAGGATCTAATTTCGTACATCTTTATAATATCTAATTCTACAGTATTTGTAAAAGAAATATCAAAACCACTAAGTTATACACCTTATAAGACAATATCCTTCCTAGAAGAGAAAACAGTAAACTTAGTCTTATCCAAACCACAAATGTAAACTTTCCAATTCAGCATTTATTATGGAAACCACCGATTCGACTTCATTCTTGTAATAAGAATAGATAAAATTACAGTCAGCAGCAAACAGAATGAATTTGAACAACCATGCGCAGTTTAAAATATCATAGATAAATTGAAGAAAAAGAAGCGGACCCAATCAATATAGAGCATTGTGGCACTTCACATTCAACAGATTTTACATCTGATACACAGCCATCCAACAAAGTGCGTTCTGCCAGACAAGTAAGAGTTAAACCATTGACAACAGATACCTTAGTACTGCATCTTTGAAAGTAGGGGGTCTAGGCTGATTTCCGAAAACGAATTGACCGAAAACTAATTCGCCAAAACGGATTCTCCGAATACGTGTTTGCCGAATCCCGAATTGGCCGAAAACGGATTTTCCAAGAGACAGATTTGCCGAAGGACAAATTTTCCGAAATAAGAATTTGTCGAAAATCAAATTCAATGTGCATAAAAAATCCTTATTAATTTGACATTACTATTGCTATATAAACTTGTATTCCGATAATACCGTATCATTTTGATAAATTCATATATCAAACTGTATATATTGAATATCAATATGTATATGGCATTACTAATAAAGGGTTGATAGAAATCAATGTTTTTAACTGGAAAAAAAATTATACATGCAAGTGACACTATCGGGAATATCATAGCTGTTATGATATTCATTACTTACAATTTTATATTTAAAACGCAATAAATGGAATAAATATTATTAATGTCAGCCACATCACCTTTAGTATGAAATGCTATTAAAAACTGAATAAAAATAAGAATCCGTGCGTGCTTTATATGGCGTAATTACACAAAGAATTTTAGTTTAGCAATCACACAAAGTTGTTCACATGTACATAGTTTGTTCAACTCGCCGTGTTTGTGTTAATTTATTATTAGTAGATATTTAACGTCTGCTTCAACCATATCGTTGACTATATTGATGACGCCAAAAAAATTGAATACAAGGAACTGGAGAAAGCAGCCAGAAAGGAAAGAGACTCCATGAAAAAAATCACCTACCACAGTCTTTGACAATGCTTTTGGATGCAAAAAAAACACTCCATGAATGCAGTCACTTTCCAAGGAATGTGATGAAAAAGGAGACAAACATCGGTGACTGCACTCACGGATGGAATAGGAAAATGATAAGGTGATACTAAATGAGGCCTACGAGCCAACCTAACACAAAAGTCGAATACCTCTTAGTTTAAAAAGATAACCCTAGAGCACTTCTCTAAAACTGAAAGTAGCGTTAGAAATGAGACTCATGGTAAATATGGGTGTTTGTGCTAAGTTGTTCAACTTCAGTCATTTATTTTTAGTTTATACAGCACCTCTTTCTGGTTTATTTATATCCTAACCCGAGTTGTGATAAGTTTTTTTTTAATGTTTTAAAAATTTGCTATCATGAGAGTAGAGAAAAATTATCGTTTTCAATTACATATCCTGGTACCCATGCAAGGTACCTATTACATAATCCAATAATATATTAATAGCACACAATGTCAACCAATATACGATCTTGGGAGCTATCATGATACGATTTAGATCGTGAACGGACATTTCGTCCACGGACAATCCGTCCACGGACATTTCGCCCACGGACAATCCGTCCACGGACATTTCGCCCACGGACAATCCGTCCACGGACATCTCGTCCACGGACATTTCGTTCAACGGACATTTCGTCCACGGACAATTCATCCACGAAATGCTTTATTTTGTATTATAATTATAATGCGTACATATTGTATATTGTATATTATTTATATATATTCTGCAATATAAAAGTAGAAAACACCTATTTTTGATGGTTATTATAAATTTATGGTCTTTGCCTTAATTCTTATCGCAATCTTCTTCTCCTGCTCTTGCTGACCGGCAACAAGAAAATAATAACACTAAATACTTTATTTAATGATATGCAGGCAGGCCTCGATTTTATTGTGCCCCGGTCTTATAAAATCTGTGATAATAGCGAGACATATCTCGAACTTATTATAGTATCTACTTAAACATAGAAAACGGAGACTTTCTTTATATATTCACAATAACTACATTTTTTGCGGTGTATTTTCACAATAACTACCATAAACATCAATATTATTACTCAGATTAGCTTATTATATAGAAGTAATATTGGTTCAGAAATTAGTTTTTATGACAACATTTTTTTCAACAGAGACTATACGTAAAATACATACATGTATACATACTACTAAACAAGTGATTTATATTTAAATATGATATAAAAGAATTAGCTAACTATTGGAAAAATTTAGTGTTACGTTTAATTATATAAACGTCAAAACATCTGTGTTATCGGATTGTTCAATACTTCCAGACTCATAATAAAACCATATAAAATAATTAGTATTTTCCTCTATTATAATTATTTTATTCTCTTTCTTACGTTTCAAGATTTAGTCTTATTAGTACCTAGTTATTTCATATTTTGGATACTCATAAATCATTAATAAATGCATTATATTATAGTTGGTAAATAACTTATTGATACAGTCAATCCGTTTAGTATATCTAATTTTTTAATCGATAGATAAACATTTGTTATGTGTTCATATGAAATGGTTCTGCTTAAATCACTATAATAATATTATATAGTTACACCTGGCTAATAATGTAATAGTGAAAAATAGAATGAAATATATCCTATATACACTTTAAAGTACAAAATAGAGCATTTCGTGGACGAATTGTCCTAGGACGAAATGTCCGTGGACGAAATGTCCGTGAACGAGATGTCCGTGGACAAAATGTTCGTGGACGAACGAAATGTCCATGACCCGATTTAGATATTACTCTATTGTAAATTAGGCAGTATCTCTATTCATTAAGTATTTTATTATGATATGTAAATAAGGATTTACCCTGACTCAAGTGCCAAATTTTAAATAAGAGAAATATTTTCCATATATCATAAAAGTTATCCTAGTGATTTGATGCAATTAGGTTGTATTATTGCATAGGTATCATTATACTTGTAACTGAGGAAGAAATATGAATATAAATATTTCCTGTGTGCATAATCCTATCTCAAGAAGATCGTAAAAACCTAGATAAATTTAAAATTTAGAAATTATACAGTAGAAGTAAATTTAAATGCCTACCTATGATTCTTATGCATAACAGGCATATAAACCTAATAGGCTAACAATTTGGTATCGGTACATTTCTAAACATGGGGAGAAAACTAAATAGTTATAGATCATCCCTGCATTAAAATAAAGCAGTATAAACATGGATTATTCACAAAAAATGAATAAACACGTAAGTAACACACAATATAAAAACAAGTCAAACGCTCAAATGAAAGAAATGTAACATGCTCCCAAAACTGACTGACTGATTCTGACCGAATTAAAGCTTGAACGTCTTTAAAATAAGAAAAGACAAAGAATCATTTTGTGGAACAAAGATTAACTGTTACCACAAGATAGAAATCTTAGAAGAGAGAATAATTAAGGGATCATTTAGTGTATGATTTCTTTGTTTCGTTTCTTTTCTGTAACTTTAGTGTAATTTTACATTTTGTTATAAATAAAAATTTCGGTAAATTTGTCCTTCGGCAAATATTTAGTTTGGCAAATCCTCACTTCGGCAAATCAGTTTTCGACAAATTTGGGTTTCGGCAAATTTGTATTCAGAAGATCCGATTCGGTGAATTAAGGTTCGGCGAATTAGATTTCTGAGAATTCGGTTTCGGTGAATTTGTTTTCGGAAAATCCGCCAGATACCAGCTCGTAGGCCTCATTTAGTATCACCTTATCATTTTCCTCTTCCATCCGTGAGTGCAGTCACCGATGTTTGTCTCCTTTTTCATCACATTCCTTGGAAAGTGACTGCATTCATGGAGTGTTTTTTTTTTGCATCCATAAGCATTGTCAAAGACTGTGGTAGGTGATTTTTTTCATGGAGCTTCTTTCCTTTCTGCCTGCTTTCTCCAGTTCCTTGTATTCAATTTTTTTGGCGTCATCAATATAGTCAACGATATGGTTGAAGCAGACGTTAAATATCTACTAATAATAAATTAACACAAACACGGCGAGTTGAACAAACTATGTACATGTGAACAACTTTGTGTGATTGCTAAACTAAAATTCTTTGTGTAATTACGCCATATAAAGCACGCACGGATTCTTATTTTATTCAGTTTTTAATAGCATTTCATACTAAAGGTGTTGTGGCTGACATTATTAATATTTATTCCATTTATTGCGTTTAAAATAGAAAATTGTAATTAATGAATATCATAACTATGATATTCCCGATAGTGTCACTTGCATGTATAATTAATGTATAAACGTCAAACTAATAAGGATTTTTTTATGCACATTGAATTTGATTTTCAACAAATTCGCTTTCGGAAAATTTGTCCTTCGTCAAATCTGTATTTTGGAAAATCCGTTTTCGGCCAATTCGGGATTTGGGAAACACGTATTCGGAGAATCCGTTTCGGCGAATTAGTTTTCGGTCAATTCGTTTTCGGAAATCAGCCTAGACCCCCTACTTTCAAAGATGCAGTACTAAGGTATCTGTTGTCAATGGTTTAACTCTTACTAGACTGGCAGAACGCACTTTGTTGGATGGCTGTGTATCAGGGCTCTTTATTGATTGGGTCCGCTTCTCTTTCTTCAATTTATCTATGATATTTTAAACTGCGCATGGTTGTTCAAATTCATTCTGTTTGCTGCCGACAGTAATTTAATCTATTCTTTTTACAAGAATGAACTCGAATCGGTGGTTTCCATATCAAATGCTGAATTGGAAAGTTTACATTTGTGGTTACTGGTAAATAAGTTTAAGCTAAATTTGGATAAGACTAAGTTTACTGTTTTCTCTTCTAGGAAGGATATTGTCTTACAAGGTGTATAACTGCTATGTATTAATACCTCCATTTATGGCAACACTATATTGTATTGTTATTACTTAAATAATTGCCTAGTTGGCATCTCCTGTACAAGATAGCCAATGATATGTATGTACCATATGTAAATTGTCAGTATTTAATAAACCGCTATAGAGCTAACCAACTTGCTCATTCACCTGTGTTCAGTGTTATATACATACACTATAACTGGCGACGAGGATAAAAACTTCTTCCCTGTCCTAAAGGTGAATATGGCGGATGCCATTAAAGTTTTCCAGCCTACTATAGAAAACGTTGAGGAATTTCTAGATAGGTTTGAAGTTCAAAACGCTGCGGCGTTACTGAAGGCTGGTGACGATGACAGTAAGAAGGCATCTCTACTGTCCACTGTTCTACCTGTCAATGTTCTGACAGATATTCAGCGCCGTTTGAAACCAATTAGACTAACTCAAGCTACGTACAACAATATTAGAGACAATCTAATATCTTCTTACACAATTAAGAAGAGTGTAATTGGAGCAGCTGTGAACTTCGTGAATCGTAAACAAAAAGCTCACGAAACTATTGAGGAATACTCTAAGGCACTCAACGAGCTAGCTAGCAAATGTAGCTACTCTGACTGCTGTAGAGATCGACTAATCAGAGATGTTTTCATCAGTGGATTAAAAAACACTAAAATCATTTCTGCTTTGATTTCTGACTGCGAAGATAAAAAGTTTCAAGAATGTGTAGAAAAAGCTAAAATTATCGAACAGATAAATCAAGACGTTGAGGATATTAGCCCTGTATCCTCGGCATATCCTGCTAACAAGATTTCTCCTGGTAAGAAGTCTTTCGATCGAAATTACAGAGGCAAATTCAACAAGCCAGGTCCCAAGAATTACACCTGTTTTCGTTGTGGTGCGAAAGACCAGCACTTCACATCTGACTGCTTTGCCATCAAAATTAAATGTAATTCCTGTTCGAAAGTGGGGCATTTAGCTAAAGTGTGTCGAGCTCAAAGGTCAACTTACTCAAGTTCAAACTATTTGAGACCAGAAGAGGAGGATCATTCAGATTACGTGACTATTAACAACATCAGAGAGGGGAAAAATGAAAATGTAAGTGAATACAAAAGACTCTTATCTCAGAGCAATGTTTCTTACAACTCGTTGGATGATGTTAGCTTACCTTTGACTCCAATAGTACCACGTGCATCTGCAAGAGTAACTCCTGTCTACAATCAATTTGCAATATTTCAAGATATTGATTGTTCAGAAGATCAACAACAGTTTCCTGATAATCAAGATTTTGAGTATCTAAACCAAAGAAAGGGTTCATCAGTTCGAACAAAGCTCCCTGTGAACAACGTTCATCAATCTCGTACATCTGGCAAGAAAACTCCTAACCATTCTTTTTTAGGAATGCGTTCACGCTCACTAGAGTAAATTCTGATCCTGTAAGTGTCTCCTGTAGAGTCAATGATATTTCAATGAGTTTTGAGTTAGATACTGGATCTTATTTATCCACTATTAGTGAGGATAAAGTTGATTTAATAGATAATATTGTAATTAATCCAACTTCTAAATGTGCTAAGGGGTATGGAAATAATAAGATTAAATTTATTGGCGAAGCTAATTTAAATGTTAAGTTCAACAACAAAATTGTCAATCATAAATTTTTGGTAGTTGAACGCAGTTTTGTATCTCTGATGGGTAGAGATTTGTGTAACAAATTAAATGTTCATATTGCCTTTTGTTCGAATAATTCAATCTGTGAAACTGTTCATTCAATTAAAAATTGTGATATTTTGTCCAAGTATAAAAATTACCTATCTAAAGAATTCAGGTCGTGCATCAAAAGAAAAGTCTCATTCAATATTAGGAAAGATGCCGAACCTATATTTTGTAAAGTTCGTACAGTTCCAGTAAGATTTCGTGAATTAGTTAAAGTTGAGTTGAATAGGCTTGAAACTAATGGTATTATAACTAAGGTGTTCAATTCTAAATGGGCATGTCCCACTGTAAATGTTTTAAAGTCGAATGGACAGATAAGAATATGTGGTGACTATTCACTCACTGCAAATAAGTGCATGAACGTAGCTCAGTATCCGTTACCTTCTATCGAAGATGTAATTAGTTCAGTAGGTAATGCAAAAGTTTTTTCGAAAATAGATCTTGAATCAGCCTACCTACAGTTGCCATTAGATGATTCTGCTAAGCAATTTACTACTATCAATACTACCAATGGTCTATATCAGTTTAATTATTTGCCTTTCGGTATTTCTAGTTCACCAGGTATTTTCCAATCATTCATATCGGAAGTTTTAAGAGATATTGAAGATGTTGTGATATATCAAGATGATATTCTTATCATGTCATTGAATAAAATCAATCACGATATAGTTTTAGATCAGGTATTGCATGCATTATGTTCGGAAGGTGTTAAGTTAAATATAGGAAAATGTTCCTTTTATACCAATACTGTTGCATACCTAGGACATGTATTTAGTGATCAGGGTGTTCGGCCTAATTCCGATAAAGTTCTTGCTATTACCAATGCTTCTGTACCTAAAGATGTGAAGCAAGTTCAGTCTTTCATTGGTTTGTGTACTTTTTATAGTAGGTTTGTTTCTAACTTTAGTACAGTTATGGCTCCTTTGTATAAGCTTCTTCATAAAAATGTTAAATTTACTTGGGGTACTGAGCAAAATAAATGTTTCCATGATATAAAGAAGTTGTTCACTGAGGATAGAATTTTGAAAATATTTGATTCAATGTTGGAAACAGCATTAGAGACTGATGCCTCATCCTATGGGATAGGATCTGTTCTTCTTCAAAAACAAGGTAACGCTTGGTTTCCCGTTCAATACGCTTCACGTACACTTAGTGCTTCTGAGCGAAATTATAGTCAAATAGAGCGTGAATCGCTTAGTGTTATTTTTGGGTGTGAACGGTTTAGGCATTTTCTTCTTGGTAGAAGGTTCATATTGCGAAATGACCATAAACCACTTCTTAAATTATTTAATTTTAAGTCGGGTGTTAGCATGAATTGTTCTGCACGATTACAACGTTGGAAATTGAGGCTTTCACAATTTGATTATATTTTTGAGTATATAAAAGGTGACCAAAATGTTCACAGTGATTTTTTAAGTAGGCACCCATTACCTAGTTCAAGTAGTTGTGAAGAGCCATACGAGTTAATTTTTGTCATTGAATCTTTAAACGAGTCCCTTGTAACTGCATATGATATCAGCGCTCATACTAATTCTGATAAATTACTATGCAAATTAAAAATGTACATTAAATACGGATTTCCTGCTATTGTGGAGGATGAACTCAAAATGTTTAAATCTTGTGAGGGGGAACTTACTATTGTTAAAGATTGTATCATGTTCAAGAATAGAGTTTTCATTCCAGATAGCTTACGCAGTAAAGTTTTAAATCAGTTCCATGAAGGACATCCAGGTATAGTTAGGATGAAATCTTTATGTAGATCGTTAATTTGGTATCCAAAAATTGATTCTGATATTTCTGATCTGGTTAATTCGTGTAAACAATGTTTAAGTGTTCGTGCAAAGCCTCCTCAAAATAATACTGTATCATGGCCTGAACCGAAGAGGAAGTGGTCTCGGATTCATATTGACCATTTTTATTATCAGGGTTATGTTTTTCTAATAGTAATTGATGCTTTGACGAAATATATAGAATGTGAGATTGTTTCTGGTACCAGTTCAGGTGAAACTATTGAGAAGTTACGTTTTATTTTCAGTAGAAATGGCTTGCCAGACACTCTAGTGTCTGACAATTTTTCAGGTTTTGTTTCAGGTGAATTTAAGAAATTCTTATCTGAAAATGGTATTCACCATATGACGCCAGCACCTTATTGTCCTTATTCAAATGGCCAGGTAGAGCGATCTGTCCGTACTTTTAAGGAATTGTTAAAAAAGAATAGTAATGATAAATGTATTAAAACTAGGTTGGCTAATATTCTTTTGTATTATAGAAATACTCCTTGTACTGTTACTAATTTATCTCCTTCTGTTGCCCTAAATAGTAGAGTGTACGTTACAGTTAGAGAAAGGGTTAATCCAAATTTTGTACCTAGTATTAAAATTAAAGATATTAGATCTTTTTGTATAGGCGATAATGTGTTGGTTTTAAATTTACGTCCAGGTCCCAAGTGGTACCAAGCTATGGTAACAGAGAAGATTTCTATTAACATGTATTCTGTGTACATTAGAGATCTCGATGTGACTTGGAGACGCCATGTCCAACAACTGTTACCGTTTTCTGCTGATAAACCATTAATAAATGACTTTGTTCCAATTCCTGTTCTTGAGGAGGAAAATACTATTGCTAATAGTAATGAATCCACACCTCCTGTTCAGTCTAGCAGAAGTCATTTGCCTAGCTCAACTGAAGGAACTCATGAGAAGTCTAACTCTGGAACTAGCAATCCCACTCCTACTGTAGTCTTCACTCCCACTGCGACGTTCTACTAGAATTTGTAAACCTGTGGATCGCTATGGATATTGAATGTATTTTTTCTGTGATTATTATATTTTCATCTGTAATTTTCTAGGGAAGGAGGAGTTGCTATGTATTAATACCTCCATTTATGGCAACACTATATTGTATTGTTATTACTTAAATAATTGCCTAGTTGGCATCTCCTGTACAAGATAGCCAATGATATGTATGTACCATATGTAAATTGTCAGTATTTAATAAACCGCTATAGAGCTAACCAACTTGCTCATTCACCTGTGTTCAGTGTTATATACATACACTATAATAACTTAATGGTTTTGATATTTCTTTTACAAATACTGTAGGATTAGATATAATAAAGATGTAGGATTAGATCCTCTATGCCACAATAGTTTTAGTATTTATAGTTGCCTGCTCAGTATGTAATCATATCTTACAAGAACTGTGTTACTGCTTTGTTTATTGTTGTTTCAACTAATTATAAGAGGTAACTATTGTTTATTATATGTTTCAGCTTAACTAAGAAGTATTCAAGTTTAAACTAGTATTATGTTAAAGTTGTATATCATTATTTAGTTAAATAGGTAGGGTCGGGAGGGGCGAATCTTGCGCACTAAAAACTTTTGGATTTTGCAACTTAGTTTTTGCAGATAGACAAATAATATTTGACATGAAGAACTGCAATAAGGCCTTCTATACACCATCCAAAGGACAAAAAATTAGCATTTGTATAATCTGAGTTATTGACGAAAGTAGTGCGCAATTGAAATTGTCCTTGATGGGGCGATTCTTGCGCGCGAGAGGGGCGAATATCTGCGCACCCATTAATTCCTTTCCATAGTGAAAAATAGCACTATTGAGTGTCTAGATACTTACTATAAAAATAATTCCAATGTGTTTTAAAGCATAAGCAATCATATGATTAAAATTCAAAACTTGAGACAAACTTTTTTCGACCTGTTTACGTAAAGTTTGTAGAATGTATGTGTGACGTCATGAATGTTGCTTTCTATTCAGGATTAATTTATGCTTGTAATATTAGTTTATCCGAATTATGACACTATTATATTTACTTATTATATAACTATAAATATAATAAATAACTAGATGACGGGAACTCATAAAGCGCATACTTTTGCCACCGCTTATAAATGACCTTGACCTTTAACCTGTTCACTCCCAAAATATAAACAAATGATTCTGAATATTGAAGCATCGCCCCGCCCAATTTCAGACAATTTGGTTGAATTCTTTTGTGTTATAAATGACCTTGACCTTTATTTTTACCTGATTGCTCCCAAAATCTAATAAATTGGTTCCTGCCTGGATAATTACCAACGTCGACCATATTTCAGTTACTTTGATTGAATACATTTTGCGTTATAAATCAACTTGACCTTTAACCTGACCGCTTCCAAAAACTTACCAAACTGTTCCTAGATATTGACCAACCGTCTCATCAAATTTCAGACAAATTGATTGAAAACTTTTTGAATTATTGAGTTATAAATGACCTTGAGCTTTGACCGGATAGCTCCCAAAATTTTACCAGATGGTTCCTGGAGATTAGTCAGTCGATCGTCTTACCAAATTCAAAGTAATTTGATCGAAGACTTTGATCGAGTTATGTGAGCAACAAGATGACAAACAAAAATATGTCGCCCAAAAGATAACCTTACGCAATCTATGAAAGTAATAATTCTTTTTAGATGTCAAATATAACATATATAACCAATTTAGAACACATATCTAAAACGTTATTCAAATACTGTTACACTTAGATATTTACACTGTATGTCTCTGAAATTACGATAATAAGAATATAGAAGCAAATGGGTTTTTCGTACATCTATTAGGCTACGTGGAATATTCAATTGCCATTGTAAGTTCGGGGAGATACCCAGGCCAAGAGAGGGTCCATATGTACTGAATCCCCTAGACCTAAAGTTAAGTCGTTGAACTCTAGCTTCCAGTCTTTCAATTCTTTCAAGAAAGGTAAAAATGAATCAGAATTTGAGAGTATAATGATACTATGAAGGTAGTAAAATTTCATCCAGAGTTCTGTCCATAGTCTTGTAATAGGTAGAACATTCCACAACAATATTATGAGGTCATGTTTCTGGGCTAAGACCAGATCGTCGGCAAGTATTATTGTTTTACTGTTTTAGGACCAAAGGTATTACTGTTTTAGGACCAAATGTTCCCAGGATAGAAGAAGAAGTTTCAATCGGGTTATTAACAATAGCTTTTGACATTCTCTTTCAAAGAGGAAGAGTTCTTTGGTCTGTCTACAAGAAGGTAGGTTGACCCACCTAATTCCTTTGGTGTTTTTCAAAGACCAACGGTTCTGGTTCTACGCCAGAAGGTCTCTGCTACGTCCTTTTCTATGAAATCATCAGTTTCGTTGTCAATAGTTCCAACGTGAGCCTTAATAGTTATTCACAGAAGTGGATTATTGTGGTTATCCACAGGTGCCCCAGTGTCCACAGAACGTCCACACTATGATTTACCCGTGTGGCTCCTCGTCCTCAAACAAGGAACGGCCTTTTAGGCCACTATGCTTTTTCAATAGATTTTATTCAGAAATCTATTGAGTTGAAATATGGCGCTGAAGACGCCAAATTTCTTTGTGACAGAATCTTGGCAATTGACGTGATCACCACTCATGTGTCTTGTTTAAGTAGTGAAATAGTTCACCATCTTGTTGGAAGATAAATGATAAACATCAATCCAATAGCTGGAACCACAATACTGTTAAAAGAGGATTGATCTTAAGCCGTTCTCCACGAAAATCAGAGGAGACTCCCAAGTTTTCGAGATAGGGAAAATCTTGGATATCTTCTGATCATGAATATTGAATTGGGTTGGCTTCAATAATGAAGAGGTTCTCGTTAAAAAAATGTATTTCATACCTTGTCGTGTCCGCTTTAAGCTCTCTGAGAAGGACCTTTGTTCTCTCAAGTCTCTTTTGCTTTTGAAGAAGTGTGAGGACTTAGTGTTCTCTCATTTTGTAGGAAGACAACTGAAGATCCTTCGTGATGATGGTTCTAATTGAAGTCTGTATCACATTCATGTATTTAGCTATATTTTTTATTTGCACAAACATTCTTAGCCATTTTCTTCATTCGAACAAGTACTCCCACTTCTACACTTCTAGGACAATCCTCAGAAGTGACAAGGTCAACGAAGCTACTATTCACAACATGGTGCAATGTCGATTCGCAACTTTTAAAAGCATAATGATATCAGAGTTGGGTTTCACTGTACGATGGTTTAACCCTGTCATTTTATACCTGATATTTTCGATTTTATTAAAAAGAACCGAATAATAAGATTATATAACTATACTCAATAAAAAAGCAAATGATTAACATGTATAGTGATGTTTGGTATGTTTAACTATAAATTTCACAGAAAAGACTTATTAATGACTTTAAATTCACCCTGATTTACAATTTCATATTTCGACCTATTATCTGAAATATATGTGGAATGTGTATGTTTTTAGTTAAAAGTGAAGAAATACACATATAGAGCATAATATTAGGCATTAAAAACTGTTTCATGGCCTAAAAATAAATTTCTATAGTGCGCAATATTCGCCCCGCCATGCAAAATATGGTGGGGCGAATAGTTGCGCACGAAAAAACTTCGCTAAATAAAAAATTAAAAAGTCTAGAAACTTGTAATTTTAACTGAGGCAACTTAAGTCAATGATCATCATGCACTAAAAACTTCAGGTCATTATCTGGGATAGAAATTTTTTTATGAGAAATTTATTTTTTAGGGTAATTCGGTAAAATGAATTTTCGACTAGGTACTTTTCATATGGTCTCAAATGTGATTTATTTCAACTATGAATGAATGCCTGTAGGCTGTTTTAATTGTATACTGAGTTACTACATATTTGAGCCGGTCTATGACTATTTTTTTTTTTTTGGGCTAGCACATTCATAGCCCTTTAAACATGTGGTGCGCAAGATTCGCCCCGTGTGCTGCTGTGCGAGATTCGCCCCTCCCGACCCTACCTAGTTTCAGTGCGTATTAGGTAGACCTTACTTGGTCACTTCATTTCTACTTATTGTTATTATTTCGTTTGTTCCTATTTGTTCATTCGTTTTTGTAACATTCTTATTCTATTACAGAATAATGTTTACATCGTTGGAATAAATGATTGACCCTCAACTACGAGTTTTTCTTCAAATACGACAAAATTTAAGATCTTTTAGTCGACAACAATTTAACTTTCACGCAACACTGTAACCTAATTTGTAGTAGAATGGCTAAGACAATTGGAGTGTTCAATATTTCTTACCTAGGCAAATATTAAAATTGCTTTATAATTCTCTTATCTATCCTTATATTCTGTAGGCTACTGAAGTTTATTTCGGTAGCGGTAAATCTAATCAGACTAAATTGTTTATTTGTCAGAAAAGAGTAGTTAGAGTCATTAATAATTGTGTGGATTATTTAGCTAGTAGTTATGATTTGTTTAAGAACCACCTCCTGCATATTAAAAGTTGAAAATTTACATTTACAAATATCCGACCGGCTTTTTTCAACCGGACGAAACCGGTAATTGTGAAAGAGGCCTAAAGTAATTAGGTGCGCTATATCTCGTTATATTCACAACGTGTAGTGGTTTTAAAATTTTCGGTGAAATTATCGTGCGGCGATAGTGATTTCGGCAAAAGTGATTTCGGCGAAAGTGATTTCGGCGAAAGTGATTTCGGTGAAAGTGACAGTTACTGTAAAAATTACACTAGATTCAGATATTAGTATCTCGATAACAAAGCAATTTTGGACATTTTGCTATTCCTTTAAAAATGTTTATTTTTGAATTTTCTTTAAAGCTGTCAAATTTTCTCGGAACTGAATTTAAACCTCCATTCTCTTATTTCTCATGTAGTTAATGCATTTTTCCACTAATATGCATTGTACGTGATAAAATGCAAATCATCATTGGCATTTGGGAGGCAAATGGTTAAGTAGCTCTCCTTCCCTTATCGCCATAGAGACTGAAAGTTGTACCTTTATAGTAATACTCATTGCAAGGAAACTATTGATGTAAATACCTATCAATTAGTTATCTAATGTAGAAAAATGAATATCATGCTATAATAAATCAACAGATAGGGTATAAGTTCAGAGTTCGACATTAGGAAATTATATATAGTTTAATAAATTAATCGGTTGTTTTAATTATTATGTACTCTTTTCTTATATGATCGAAAATGTAGAACAGTCCGATAACTGGTAATTTACACTATTTGACTATTTCAATTATATGAATATCTTCAATTATTATTTTCTCAGTTTGGTTATCTAAAAATCGTGGCCGGACAATTGCAACACGGAAAATTGTAATCTTTTTCTGGTGTATTTTTATCCCATCCCATGTTGTACCTAAAATAAGTTTTTTTTTAATGTTTTACTAATTTGCATTCATGAGTAGAGAATATTTACCGTTATCAATTACATATCCATGTAAGATACCTTACATACATATTACATAGAATCCAGTAGTATATTAATAGCACATAATTTCAACCAATATACGATCTTTGGAGCTATCATGACACGATTTAGATATTACTCTATTATAAAACAGGCAGTATCTCTATTCATTATGATATTTAAAGAAAAATGTTCCTTGATTAGAGTGCCCGATTTTAAATAAGAGAATTAAATTCCCTATAGATCGTAAAAGTTATCCCAGTGATTTGATGCAATTAATAGAAAACGAGTTATTCGAATTTCGAACGTATTTCGAATTTTTTTTCAAAACATGCAACTTGTACAATTTTAAACCTACAGTATTAGGGTTTTTTGCATTCGATTCTCCAAAAGATTATCTACAAAACGGTCTCCTTTGAACTTTGATTTTCGAATTGGTCTTCGAAATAAATGGGAAAACATAGTTAAATGGATTTTTTTTCTAATTTAAGATTTTGAAAACAAATTCGAAAATCAAAATTCAAAGGAAACCGTTTTGTAGAGAATTCCCTGGAAAATCGAATGCAAAAAAAACCATTGGCGTAACTTAAAAATTGTAAGAGTTGTATGTTTCTGAATACCCATATTTGTAGTTTTTTTGAAGTACTAGAAAATACCGTTCAAAGTTTGATAATCTGATAAGTAGCATCCTACTCGTATGAGGTGTAGCGGGTAATTGAGACATATTCCTTTACCTGCCTTAGTGTATGTGCTATTAGAAGCACGTTAGATACAAGATATAGCGAGATAATTAATTATTACGAATTATAATTGGCTGAGAGACTGTTTTTAGAGTGCATATTGACTCCCTAACCCCCGCGTTATTTCAAAAGGTTATTTTTAAAAATATTATACGATGTTTAACAATATGGATTATTACAATATAATGTATTCTGTTCTTTGTTTACCAATAATCATTCCATTACAGATTCAATGATTTCAATGTTTTCTATTCGGCCCTTTAATTTATATATGAAGTTAATTCTTTTATTCACTTTGCAACAATCTTTTATGTCATTATTTTACAATTTCTATTTTCTATATTCATATATTTTGTAGCCTACATTAGACATTTTTTTCCGTTAGGCATTTTGTCCGTTATGCATTTTTGTCCTTTAAGCATTTTGTCCGTTAGGTATTTTGTCCGCCAGGCATTTGGTCTGTACGCATTTTGTCCTAGTACCTCGTTAAATGTCACTTTAGTTCTAACTCCATTTTATTTGATATCCATTTGACACAACTTGAATGCTGTCTGAAATTCTAGGAGAGCTATAGAACAGTTACCAAGAACTAATAATTATTATAAACAACAATCCCGAGTTGTTTGTAGAGTTGCACTCTGCAGCTAAAAACGTCAACCGAAAGATGGAGAAGTCCTTGAGATGGTGATAAGAGTGAAGAGGCAGATAGTGAAGGTATATAAGGGCCAGAGAAAGTCTTTCTAGACATGTTCAGCTGACTTACACCAGCAACATGAGAACTATCGTCTTCTGTCTCCTCGTGGCATCTGCCGCAGCTTGGCCTCATTTCTACCAAAATGATGAGGCGGAAAGCAGTAAGTTTACCTCATAATATATTATCCCTTTCATCTCTTTATACAAAGTGATTATGCATGCTATAAATTAGTATTGAAAAATACTAAATTTAATTAAGTAAATGTAAAGTTTTAGTATACATTTTAAGAATTTGAATATTCGAAACTATTTTTTTCTTCCAAATTTCAGGCACTCTGACTCAACGCCAAAATGATATCAACAGCATTTTGACCAGAGTCACTGAAGATCTTTCTGGTGACGCTAAGACCTTGGCTGACAACTTCGACCCTCTTGCCGATACCTCAATCTATAAGGATGACGGAGTGGCTGCTAAGAAGCTTGTCCAAGAGATTAAGGATGGACGTGTATTGCAGAGACGCCATTGGTTCTCCCTCTTCAACACACGCCAAAGAGAAGAAGCCCTCATGCTTTTCGAAGTCTTCATGAACTGCAAGACTTGGGATGCTGCCAGAAACAGTGCTGCTTACTTCCGCCAAGCAATGAATGAAGGAGAGTTCGTGTATGCACTTTACTCATCTGTTATCCACTCTGAGCTCGGAAAGGGTATTGTACTCCCTCCTCTTTATGAAGTCACACCTCACATGTTCACCAACTCAGAGGTCATCACCAAGGCCTACACTGCTCAGATGACACAAACCCCAGGAAAATTCGCCATGGAATTCACTGGAAGTTTGAGGAACCCAGAACAGCGTGTTGCTTATTTCGGTGAAGATATTGGTCTCAATGTCCATCACGTTACTTGGCATATGGACTTCCCCTTCTGGTGGGATGATAGTTACGGTTACAGCCTTGACCGCAAGGGAGAACTTTTCTTCTGGGTACATCACCAACTTACTGCTCGTTTCGATGCTGAACGTCTTTCCAACGGTCTTGACTTGGTAGATGAACTCTATTGGGACAGACCAATTGTTGAAGGATTTGCTCCACACACAACCTACAGATACGGAGGAGAATTCCCAGCTCGTCCTGATAATGTTAACTTCGAAGATGTTGATGGTGCCGTTCGTGTTCGTGACATGATCATCCACGAGAGCCGTATCAGAGATGCTATTGCTCATGGATACATCACCACTGAAGATGGATCTAAGATTGACATCAGAGATGTAAATGGTATCAACGTATTGGGAGACATTATTGAATCATCAGTGTACAGTCCTAATGCTGGATACTACGGTGCCCTCCATAACGAAGCTCATATTCTTCTGGGAAGACAAGGTGATCCCCACGGAAAATTCAAGCTTCCACCAGGTGTTATGGAGCATTTCGAAACTGCCACTCGTGATCCCGCCTTCTTCCGTCTGCACAAGTACATGAATGGCATGTTCAAGGAACACAAGGATACTCTTCCTGCATACACCAAAGACGAACTTGCATTCAACGGAATTTCACTCGAAGAAGTTTCAGTTGATGGACCTCTAGAAACATTCTTTGAAGATTACGAATTCGATCTATCGAATGCTGTAGATTCTTCAGACAAAATCGAACGTGTTGATGTCAGTGCTTCAGTTAAGAGATTGAACCACAAGGACTTCAACCTGAAATTCGAAATCAACAACAATAACGATGCTGAACAACACGGAGTCGTCCGTACTTTCATCTGCCCAAGGAAAGATGCCCATGGTGTAGTCTTCAGTTTTGAGGATGGTCGCTGGAACTGCATTGAACTCGACAAATTCTGGACTAAATGTAAGTATCTGAATAAAATTTAAGATATATGTATATCGCTAATTTATTCTCCATATGACTAATGAACTTTTTTTACTTTAATTCAGTGGCTCCAGGAGTGAACAGCCTCTCCCGATCATCAAAGGATTCATCTGTCACAGTCCCAGATGTGCCCAGCTTCAAGAAACTCATCTCTGAAACCAAAGCTGCTCTTGCTGACGGAAAGGAAATCCACTTTGAAGATTATGACAGATCTTGCGGAATTCCCAACAGACTCCTTCTACCCAAGGGAACTACCGAAGGCATGGAATTCGCTCTGGTTGTTGCTGTCACTGATGGTTCTTCTGATGCTCAATCTGAGATCTTGGAGTCCCAAGGAGCTCACAGTCACTCCCAGTGCGGTGTTCACGGAGAAAAGTATCCCGATGGTAAACCCATGGGCTTCCCCATGGACAGGCGCATTGAGGATGAGAGAATTGTCCTCTCCAGCTCCAACATCAAGTACTCCGTTGTGAAGATCACTCACACTGAGTAAACTAACACGAAAGTGGGCACATCTTTTTATTAATTCTTATTATTATTTTTCATGATGCATTCTTTATCTATAATTTAATAAATCTAAAGCAAGGAATATTGTTTCTTTCTAATTCCCTGACAAGTGATGCCAGGTAATCATGGAATCTTTTTAGAATTATAAGTAAAAGAAGAAATCATCTGAGATTGTACTCGCTCATAAACTTTAAGCTTTTTGATTGAAAATATGAATATAAATGTTTCAAGTTAGTGCTTTAAATGGGTTTCTAAAACAAGTTTTAAATTGAAAATTCTTATATTTGGGGCAGTATTTTCATAATATTTAACCAATTCTAATTCTAATTACACTGTAGACAGATTTCAAGTTATAACAAATATACAAAATAAAAAAATCTAATCAACTAAAATTAATTTGAATTATAATTACAAGAGTTCAATAGTAAAATAGTTTGATATAAATAAATTGAGAGGCGATATTGCTCTTCATGTTAGGATAAGGAAGTAAAATATCTAATTACGAATTAATAAATTGAAATAATGCTTATTTTTCATAGTGTCCGGCAGATTGGTCGGAAACGAATTTTCCGAAACCAAATTCTCCGAAAACTAATTCGCCAACCCTAATTTGCCGAACTGGATTCTTCGAAAACAAATTTGCCGAAACCCTAACTTGTCAAAAACTGTTTTACCGAATGAGGATTTGACGAAGGACAAATTTTCCGAAAGACAAATTAAAAAAAAATTAGTCTTTCGTTTCAAGCTACAAAAAATGAATGAAATTGAACAACTTAACCCTAACACTAATGTTTACTATGCTTCTCATTTTTTTAAAGTCACTTTCAGTTTTAGAGAATAGCTTATAGGGTTATTTTATTAAACAAAGAGGAATTAGACCTTTGTATTAGGTAGGCTTCATTTACTATCACCTCTTAATCTTCCTCTTGTCTCCTTTTTTATCACATTCCTTGGTAAGTGAATGTATTCAAGGAGTAGCTTTCCTGCATCCATAAGCATTGTCAAAGACTATGATAGGGGATTTTTTTCATGGGGCCACTTTCCTTTCTGACTGCTTCCCACAGTTCGATATATTTATTTGACGTCATCGAAATAAACAACGATATGGTTGAAGCAGACGTTAAATACCTACTAAAATTAAGTTAACATAAGGCGAGATAAATAAACTACATTTAAACAACTCTCTAGTGATTACTAAATTAAAATTCTTTGTGTTATTACGCCATATAAAGCACGCACGGTTTCTTATTTTTATTCAGTTGTTAATAGTATTTCATTCATAAGGTGTTGTGGCTGATATTAATAATATTTATTCAATTTTTTGCCTTTAAAATATAAAATTGTTAGATATAAATAACATAATTAATAGTTATGTTTATATCTTCCCAATATACATCTGGCTTCAACGATAGTGTCACTTGCATGAATAAATTTATTCAAGTTAAAAACATTGATTTCTATTAACCCTATATTAGTAATTCAATATACATATTAATATTTAATATATACACTTGAATATATGAATTTAGTAAAATGACACGGAATTAGCGGAATACAAATTTATATAGCAATAGTAATGTCAAATTCATATAAGAAATGTATTTTTTTAGGCATACGAAATAATGATGAGAACTACAAAGTCCAACAGAAGCTTCTTTTTAAATATATTAAATTTGATTTTCGACAAATTCGTCTTTCGGTAAATTTGTGTTTTGGCAAATCTGTATTATGGAAAATTCGTTTTTTATCAAATTTGGTATTCGGCAAACACGTATTCGAAAAATTCGTTTCGGTGAATTAGTTTTCGGAAAATTTTCTTTCGGATAATTCGTTTTCGGAAAATCAGCCTATAACAGTTTTTCATAACGGCATTTTTTCTTTTGTCTTTCAAGTCGTCATCGGCAACCAATTTAAAATATGAACACATATAGAAATTCGTCCCACTCTTCGAATTTTGAATTTTTTTATTCATACCATTTGGAATTCGTTTAACAAATGTCATCTTTCCTTATTTAGTTATGCATTAAATCTATGTTTCTTCGATTAAAGAGATACAAGTCTTAATTACTTGCCACATATATCTACCTTATATCATTCTACCTGATTTATTGGCGATCCTTAAAAATTATTTTCCGTTAATACTCGTTGACAGTATTTAGATTGTCATTTCAATTTTTTTGTGTCTTTCATTTTCTATCTTTTAGTGAGGTAGGGAGAGCTTTCAGTTATTCCTAATCCATCAAAATGTACCTACATGTTCGAAGTCACGAAGCTGGAATTGAATTGGTTAGGCTTGAATTCGAACTGCTATTACTTCAGTATTAGACATCGATTTAGTAGGTTTTTTAGAATGACATGTTTATATCTTGAAAGAGCTAATAATATTACAAGATCTATCAACTACTTAATAAAGGGATAGTAAAGTCAAAATCAAATAATCGCCCAAATTCGTTTCTAATCGATTCAGAATATTTAATTATGTAATATTTGAATGCTCGTTTATTTTCAAAATGTTCATATGAAAAAGATTTAATAAAATTAACGACACCTAGAGGAAGCATTTGTACACATTAGTATGTACGTGAGTATGTTTGTTGTTTCCATTTTATTATATATATGCAGTAATCAACCTTTGTTTGCGTCAAAAAGGTTAAAATATTAAGTGAATTCGTAGACAAGAAGGCGTAGTTTTAAAAATAAAGCCTTCTCTTCACTTGAACTAGAATCTAGGTAGAAACTTAACTCAATTGGTTTATTTACAAGATGGCGCCATCTACTGTGAGCATTTGCTAAGAAATTAATTATATATAAAATTATATTTTTCATTATTAGATTTATTGAGCATTGCAATGTCACACGATATACTTTATTCTTACTAAGCAATCGTTTAACATTAAAATTGTTAAAACCAAAAAATGACTGTACTGCCCCTTTAAGGTTTTTAGACTATTGCTACGGAATTTTACAGGAAGGATGTTCAAGGAGTTTATGGTCTATCATTCTTTTCATATATATTTTAAAATTTCGGTTCACTCTACAGATATTTTCACAAGCTTGTTGATTCTTATTTATTTCTTCCATTTTATTTAACCTTGTAAGGGGTTTCACGAAAATAATATTGTTCTTGTTCTGCAAAAGATAGGCAGGGTCATCACATATATTCTGGTTTCAATCTGTCTTCTTGTTTCATTCCATAAAAATTTGGTAGGTTACCGTTTTTACTAATGTACTACCTATTTTATTTTAAGAAACTAATTTTATTTTTGCTTTTCTTGTAAATGCACATTTAAAAGTTTCATAAGTGCTTTCATTATAAACTGCGTTTATCGCTTTATTGCAGATCACTATTTTGTGAATAATTTCAATAATATTGATCGCACAGTAGTGAAACTTTGGTCACTGGAGGATTGCTTCTATGTTAGTATCTTGCTGAAATATTTTTTCAATCCATGAGAAAATTGGAAAGTTATGAACGTTTATGTATTTTGAAGTCATTTTAACTGTTCATCGCTTTATTGCAGCTCTGTGAAAAAGCCAAAAAATGGGCGATTAACTTCTACCGAGAGGGTAAAATTGTAGCAGGTCCTGCAGAAGGGAGGACTCTTCTATATTTAGCTTTATAACTTGGAAGGGATAAGAGAACAATAGTTTATTTTGTGGAAAATTCCGACACAAACCCAAGGAGAGATGAGGGTAAGAGAAAAAGAATTTCCCCTCGAAATATGTGAAAAATACGCAGGCAGGTCATAAGGCAGGTCATAAGGCAGCTAAATGATACTAGTGCCTCCATTTTTGACAAGGCTGTCATTGGTCTTACGTCAAAACACTCCTGATGTAATGTCTCAAATGAAACGGTCGGAAATGCTCAATGGGGCTTAAGACCAGAGAACAGGGCAATCAAGTCATGTGAGTCTCTCACTTGATGCCCAGAGATGTGGGGAAAGAAGTTGTAACCCTTCAAGCATGAGTTTGTTCGAAGTAATACAAGAAAATCATCTTTTGCCAACGAGATAATTGCAAACTATTAGGACAAGGGAACAAGTACTCAACAAAAGAGGCAATGTAGGATTGGATTGTTAGGTTTACACCCTCTGGTACTCGGAGAGGGTCAATTAACGTTTCAACAATGATGCCCGCTTAAAACATAAAGCCACAGCCTCCTTGTTGACCACGAAACCAGTGTGGATAAACAGCTCCAGTAGGATTCAAACTTTAACCCATCCATCCAGACAATCAAGTGTGGCTCTTTCCTCATCTGTTAAAAGAACAAGTAGGAAGTTTGTTTTCATGTAATTCTGTGTACATCGAATGCCTTTTTCCTTATGGGTCTTGTCCATAGGAGGCCTGGAAATGGGCTTAACGTTCCTCTTCGTCTCATTTAAGACACTGTTTGGACGAATAACCAATGACAGCCTTGTCGAAAATTGAGGCACTAGTGTTATTTGGCTGCCTTATAACCTGCCTGGGTAGTTTTTGCATATTTCGAGGGAAAAAGCTTTTCCTCGTACCCTCATCTCTCCTTGGGTTGGTGTCGGGATTTTCCACAAAATAAACTATTGTTCTCTTATCCCTTCCAAGTTATAAAGCTAAATATAGAAGAGCTCTCCCTTCTGCAGGACCTGCTACAATTTTATCCTCTCGGTAGAAGTTAATCGCCCATTTTTTGGCTTTTTCACAGAGCTGCAATAAAGCGATGGACAGTTAAAATGACTTCAAAATACATAAACAATCATAACTTTCCAAATTTCTCATGGATTCAAAAAATATTTCAGCAAGATACTAACATAGAAGCAATCTTCCAGTGACTAAAGTTTCACTACTGTGCGATCAATATTATTGAAATTATTCACAAAATAGTGATCTGCAATAAAACGATAAACGCAGTTTATATACCTTGGGAAAATTTCCATACCTGTACTATTTGTTAAATATCTCTTTAGTTCTAATTCCATTTGATTTAATATTCATTTATCACAATTTGGATGTTGCTATAAATAAAGCTACAGTACAGTTACCAAGAACTAATGATTATTATAAACAACAATAACGAGTGGTTTGTTGAATTGCACTCTTCAGCTAAAAACGTCAGCCGAAAGATGGAGAAGTCCTTGAGATGGTGATAAGAGTGAAGAGGCAGATAGTGAAGGTATATAAGGGCCAGAGAAAGTCTTTCTAGACATGTTCAGCTGACTTACACCAGCAACATGAGAACTATCGTCTTCTGTCTCCTCGTGGCATCTGCCGCAGCTTGGCCTCATTTCTACCAGAATGATGAGGCGGAAAGCAGTAAGTTTACCTCATAATATATTATCCCTTTCATCTCTTTATACAAAGTTATTATATATTTTATAACAATAGTTTTCATAATAGTTTTCATTGTAATTTTAATATTCTTCGAATAAACATCTTTTTCGAAGTTCAAACACTAAAAGTACGTTTTGCATGCAGCAAAACGTACTTTTAGCTGAACGATCATTTACTGGGTGATCATTTACTGGGCGATCATTTACTGGCCGTTCATTTGCTGGGCGATAATTTACTGGCCGTTCATTTGCTGGGCGATAATTTACTGGGCGATTATTTACTGGCCATTCATTTGCTGGGCGATCATTTACTGGCCATTCATTTACTGGCCGTTCATTTACTGGCCGTTCATTTACTGGGCGTTCATTTACTGGCCATTCATTTACTGGCCGTTCATTTACTGGCCGTTCATTTACTGGGCGTTCATTTACTGGCCATTCATTTACTGGCCATTCATTTACTGGCCGTTCATTTACTGGGCGTTCATTTACTGGCCATTCATTTACTGGCCATTCATTTACTGGCCGTTCATTTACTGGCCGTTCATTTACTGGCCGTTCATTTACTGGGCGTTCATTTACTGGCCATTCATTTACTGGCCATTCATTTACTGGCCGTTCATTTACTGGGCGTTCATTTACTGGGCAATTATTTACTGGCCGTTCATTTACTGGCCGTTCATTTACTGGGCGTTCATTTACTGGGCAATTATTTACTGGCCGTTCATTTACTGGCCGTTCATTTACTGGCCGTTCATTTACTGGGCGTTCATTTACTGGCCATTCATTTACTGGCCATTCATTTACTGGCCGTTCATTTGCTGGGCGATCATTTACTGGGCGATTATTTACTGGCCATTCATTTGCTGGGCGATCATTTACTGGCCGTTCATTTACTGGGCGTTCATTTACTGGGCGTTCATTTACTGGGCGTTCATTTACTGGGCGATCATTTGCTGGGCGAATACAGTGAAATTGTGCTCAGCGATGATCGCAACAATCGCTGTCTGCAAAATCTTCCTTAAAGAATAAGTAAGATTTTCTTATTTATATATACCTAGTTGATTAATAGATTCTCAAGATTAATTCTTTTTCGATTACATATAATTAATCTATAAATAAGTTAATATCGAAAAAATTTATTTTGTAATTGAAATACATAGAAAATAAACTTAATTTTTCTTTTTTCCATAAAATAAATTTTAACTCAATAGATATTAATTTTTCTTTATTCTCGTATGAAACATCAATTCTTCAAAACGTGAATTAAATGCTAAATTTAATTCATTAAGTGTAAAAGCTTAATATGTGTTTTTATTAAAAATTTAATATTCAAACTGTTGTTTTTTACCAAAATTCAGGCACCCTGAATCAAGATCAAGAAATCAAAAGAGTTTTGTTCAAAGTACTTGAAGCACTTTCTCCTAAATTTAAAGGTACGTTTTGCATGCAGCGATTGTTGCAATCATCGTTCAGCAATTATTGCTGAGAATTGGAACAATACTATTCATATGGAGTTATTCACAAAAAACGATTATCACTGAATTCAATGTATTCTGATTGCTGAGCGATAATCTCTGCATGCCAAACGTACCTCAAGACCTTGACCCACACCAATGAATTTCTAGATTCTAAGGGCTTTTTATTTTCATATTACATTTGGTAAATCTAGAAATAAATAATATAATAATCTTTTATTTTGAACTTGAAATATCTTTTAAAATAAATTTTAACTCCAGGGTTATTGATGTTTCTTTATTATCATATCAAACATCACTTCAAAGTAATGTTTAATACGAAAGTACTCTTATCAAATCAAAGCTGAAGTTAATTCATTGAATGAAATGTTTTATAATACGTTTTAATAATTCAAATATTAATCATCGTTTTCTTCCAAATTTCAGCCACCCTGACTCAACGCCAAAATGATATCAACAGCATTTTGACCAGAGTCACTGAAGATCTTTCTGGTGATGCTAAGACCATGGCTGACAACTTCGACCCTCTTGCCGATACCTCAATCTATAAGGATGACGGAGTGGCTGCTAAGAAGCTTGTCCAAGAGATTAAGGATGGACGCGTATTGCAGAGACGCCATTGGTTCTCCCTCTTCAACACACGCCAAAGAGAAGAAGCTCTCATGCTTTTCGAAGTCTTCATGAACTGCAAGACTTGGGATGCTGCCAGAAACAGTGCTGCTTACTTCCGCCAAGCAATGAATGAAGGAGAGTTCGTGTATGCACTTTACTCATCTGTTATCCACTCTGAGCTCGGAAAGGGTATTGTACTCCCTCCTCTTTATGAAGTCACACCTCACATGTTCACCAACTCAGAGGTCATCACCAAGGCCTACACTGCTCAGATGACACAAACCCCAGGAAAATTCGCCATGGAATTCACTGGAAGTTTGAGGAACCCAGAACAGCGTGTTGCTTATTTCGGTGAAGATATTGGTCTCAATGTCCATCACGTTACTTGGCATATGGACTTCCCCTTCTGGTGGGATGATAGTTACGGTTACAGCCTTGACCGCAAGGGAGAACTTTTCTTCTGGGTACATCACCAACTTACTGCTCGTTTCGATGCTGAACGTCTTTCCAACGGTCTTGACTTGGTAGATGAACTCTATTGGGACAGACCAATTGTTGAAGGATTTGCTCCACACACAACCTACAGATACGGAGGAGAATTCCCAGCTCGTCCTGATAATGTTAACTTCGAAGATGTTGATGGTGCCGTTCGTGTTCGTGACATGATCATCCACGAGAGCCGTATCAGAGATGCTATTGCTCATGGATACATCACCACTGAAGATGGATCTAAGATTGACATCAGAGATGTAAATGGTATCAACGTATTGGGAGACATTATTGAATCATCAGTGTACAGTCCTAATGCTGGATACTACGGTGCCCTCCATAACGAAGCTCATATTCTTCTGGGAAGACAAGGTGATCCCCACGGAAAATTCAAGCTTCCACCAGGTGTTATGGAGCATTTCGAAACTGCCACTCGTGATCCTGCCTTCTTCCGTCTGCACAAGTACATGAATGGCATGTTCAAAGAACACAAGGATACTCTTCCTGCATACACCAAAGACGAACTTGCATTCAACGGAATTTCACTTGAAGAAGTTTCAGTTGATGGACCTCTAGAAACATTCTTTGAAGATTACGAATTCGATCTATCGAATGCTGTAGATTCTTCAGACAAAATCGAACGTGTTGATGTCAGTGCTTCAGTTAAGAGATTGAACCACAAGGACTTCAACTTGAAATTCGAAATCAACAACAATAACGATGCTGAGCAACACGGAGTCGTCCGTACTTTCATCTGCCCAAGGAAAGATGCCCATGGTGTAGTCTTCAGTTTTGAGGAAGGTCGATGGAACTGCATTGAACTCGACAAATTCTGGACTAAATGTAAGTAACTGAACAAAATGTATGATATGTGTATATTGTAGATTTATCCTTCATATGACTAATGAAGTTTTTCTACTTTAATTCAGTGGCCCCAGGAGTGAACAGCCTCTCCCGATCATCAAAGGATTCATCTGTCACAGTCCCAGATGTGCCCAGCTTCAAGAAACTCATCTCTGAAACCAAAGCTGCTCTTGCTGACGGAAAAGAAATCCACTTTGAAGATTATGACAGATCTTGCGGAATTCCCAACAGACTCCTTCTACCCAAGGGAACTACCGTAGGCATGGAATTCGCTCTGGTTGTTGCCGTCACTGATGGTTCTTCTGATGCTCAATCTGAGATCTTGGAGTCTCAAGGAGCTCACAGTCACTCCCAGTGCGGTGTTCACGGAGAAAAGTATCCCGATGGTAAACCCATGGGCTTCCCCATGGACAGGCGCATTGAGGATGAGAGAATTGTTCTCTCCAGTTCCAACATCAAGTACTCCGTTGTGAAGATCACTCACACCGAGTAAACTAACACGAAAGTGGACACATCTTCTTATTAATTCTTATTATTATATTTTCACGATGCATTCTTTATCAATAATTCAATAAATCTAAAGCAACAAATATCGTTTCTTTTTAATTCTCTGACAAATGATACCAAATCATAGAATCTTATTATAATTATAATTAAAGGATTAAATCTTCTGAGATTCTAATCACTTTAGAACTTTAAACATATTTTTAAGAAAATTAATTTTTTTATTTGATATACTTATATTTGGGACGGTAACTTACATGACATGTAAGCAACTCTAATTGTTTGAATGAATAATTAAAAACTAGGTATTTAGGAATGAAATTATTTTCAGCTTGGAGAATAAATTGAGAAGAGCGAGAAATATTTTTCATGTAACAGTTAGAATGATAGGAAGTAAGATGGAAATTCATAATTAATAAAGTTACGTAATTTCTTCAAAAGCTCCTTTGCTTCATTCTCAGGACGGCTTTTTTCTCTTGCCTTTCAAGTCGACATCGGCAAGCAATTTCAAAATGCGGAGACAAAGATAGAAATTCGTCACACTCTTCGAATTAATATTTTTATAATTCATACCATTTGCAGTCCGGTAAATGAGTCTCAGTTTTCCTTATTTAGTTATGCATTAAATTAATTTTTTTGTGATTCGAGAGGTACAAGTCTTAATTACTTGTCAAAGATCTTTACCGATTCTGTCGTTTAGAAATCATCTCACATTACCTATGGGATGAAATCCTTTTCAACTTTTATTTCAAACTAATCAAGGTATCTTCTTTTAAATTTTTGGAAAGTAAGATATCCTAGTGACTAACACAGTTCAAAATCTCTTTGCTGAAATTGTGTTTTATATATTATCTTTTTTCAGAATCCATTGGTTTCTTTCTCTTCACCATAGTTGTTTTTTTCCTATTCATCACAGTTGGTTTTTTTTAGATCTTCACTATAGTATCGACCAAATCTTTTAGTTGAAAGAGGCATTCTATACAAGAAGGATTACTTTTTTATTATTCTACCTGATTTCTCTGCGATACTGACGACTTATTTTCTGTTTATTACTCGATAGCAATATCAGATTCTTCAGCTAATAAATCCTCCTAACTTTCAGTGAGGTACGTAGATCGTTCAGTTATTTCTAATCCATCAGAATGTATCTTTTCAAGTTCACGAAGCTTGTATTAAATCGGTTCTACTTGAATTCCAATTTCTCTCACGTCAATATTAGACTTAGCTTCAGTATCTTCTTAATTTTATTAATGTTTTTATATCTTCAAAGAGCTACCAATATTACAAGATCTATCAACTAGTTAAGGTTTTTAGACTCTCGTTACATAATTTTAAAGAAGGGTTGTTCCAGCATTTTATGATCTATCTCGAACTTTTTTACTTTGTAATCTATCAATTTACTAGCTTTTGTCGTGCTAATTGTTCTCTTTCATAGACTTTCCAACTTATTAGGACCTCTACCTTACTGATTTATACGTAAATGATGCACCAACTTGTTACGAAGCGTCCCGCATATCTCTCTGAACTGTTCTAACTGAAATTGGATCAGTTGGAGAAATCTTTAGTGGAGTTACAGTAGTTAAAGATGATTTTTAATATTTATTTTACTCAGAATTTTGCTTCATGCTGTTCCTTGGTTATTCAAATTTATATGATTATTAAATTCCTTGAGAACGTTGAGCAGCGTTCACCTGTATGGATACATTTTTTATGGGGTATTTTTATTTAGCAAGATAGTCAGTTTAGCAATCTCTCAGAGATGTCTTAATTTCATGATCTGGTATTAAACTATCTATATTTTCCATGGATGATGTGAAACTTTTAGATAATTTATCTTGAGTGTATCCGATATACGTTGATGATTAAATTTGTTATTCTTACATAACATCCTTATTCTATTTTGTTTGTTGATCTGACAAATTATCGGAAAAGGATAAATCGCCATCTATCGATAACACTTGGTTTTAATAATTCTTCTTATTGTGTTTTTTATGATACATCTAATTACTTAATTCTTTTATTGGATAGTTACCAGTTAATTGATACCATCCATCATTATCTTTTACCCTTTATTCAGAATAATCTGAATAGTAAACACTAGAAACTAGTACATCTTCCTCATCAAAGAATGGTTTACCTTGTGATGTTTTCATTGGATGAGTAGTGTCCACTGCCATACTTTATGTTTAACTACTTTGAGTATGATTTCTCGATAATAACTCTTCATAGTTTTAATATTTCTTTTTAGATTGTTAAACTTAGTACTCCTTAACGCTTTCCTTTGGTAAAGGATACTAATTTGACTCTGGTACAACCCAAACAGATGGAAATTATCTTGTTTATTTTGAATATTAGTCAGCATCTTTGCCGGTATCACTTTCTACAATGTAGTCATATGTATTTCTATTGCTAGTTGTGCTTTGAACATAATTTTTACTTTAAGATTTACCGGTTTCTGTTCTCGTACCTTTCTCCTCAGCTATCGGTTTTGCTTCAGCTTTACCACAAGCCTGTCGATTCCTTTGTTACTTTCTCTATCCATTTTATTAGACTTTGCAATATTTTTCACAAGAGTGCTAATTGTCTTGTGTCTACATTGTCTTATTCTGCAAAAATTAGGTAGGTTCTTCACTTGAGTGCTGATTTTTACCTTTCCTACTTGTCTTATTCTGCAATGGTAAGGTAGCTTCTTTATATATATGCTGATTTATATCTCTTCTACTTGTCTTATTCTGAAAAAGTTAGGTAGGTTCTTGACATAAATGCTGATATATATCTCTTCTACTTGTATTATTCTTTAAAATTTAAGTAGGTTCTTCACTTGAGTGCTGATTTCTACCTTTCCTACTTGTTTTATTCTGCAATAATTTGGTAGGTTCTTCACATAAATGCTGATATATATATCTTCTACTTGCCTTATTCTGCAATAGTTAAGTAGGTTCTTCACATAAATGCTGATTTCGATCTTTCCTTCTCGTTTAATTCCACAAATTTTCGGTGGGTTCTTCACATTAAGGATGATTTCCAAGTTTCCTATCAATTTAGTTCTAAAAAACGTAGGTAGGTTTTTCTGATAAATGCTACTTTCCAAGTTTCCCATGTGGTTCATTACATAGATCTTTAGAGAAATCTTCACACCTTTATTAATTGTCAAATTATCTAAACTTATGGATACCAAACTGCTGCTATTCACAACTTTTAAGTTGTTCTATTTGTTTCACTTGATGATCACTCTGATCAGAACTCTAAAGTTTCCGATATTCTTTAACATTTTGCCTGCTTTCCAGATGACAATGTAATACTTTTTATTCAGGTTAACTGTATTTATATTAATCTCCATTTAATTTATTCGATTGACAGTCATATTTCCCTTTCATATTATTTACCTGTTATTATAAACCCCTATTTTTCAATTCTTCTATTCCATTGGTCGATGGTAAATTCTAGCACTAGCAATAATCCTTTCTTTAATATTCTTAGCAATCACAACGGTTAGCATTAATATTGAATTACAGTGTAATATCGTTCTGTAAAGTATAACAGTTTTTCGTTTCTTGTTATACACAGTTACACTCTTTTTCACCTTCTTTGATTTCCAGCTACGTACAATTGCATTGCTTTTCATTAATACAATATTAAAGTGTATTTTCGTCCTCTTCCTAATAACGTTAATTCTTCTGAAGCTGATGATATTCTTTTCCGTCATTTGGATCAACCATCATCTACTAGTGACAGCAATGGTGATCTTTGAATTTTTCTACATTAGCGTCTAAAGAACTATTTCTCCCTTCCATGGAATTACATGATGGCGAATTGTTTTACTTTTGAGAACATCCACAATTACAATTATACTACCTAGATTCGATTGCTTCTCCACAATGTTACTACCTAGTTTCGATTACTCCTCCACAATGTTACTATCTAGTTTCGATAGCTCCTCCACAACATTTCCTTTAATCATCTTTTTAGGTTCTTGTACTTTCAAATCCACAATTTCTATTTTAGATCTTCTTTGACTAGCTTTTCTACTACCAGTGATGAAAATGGTGATGTACGTCAACTTATGGCTGTTCGACAGTTTCACTTTTCTGATTCTGCAGGTCTTCGTGCAGACTTGGCATTTACCTGAGATCACAGTTTGATATTGAGGATGAACTTTGAAATTCATATTTCGGTCTCTGAGGAAGAGACAACGACAAACTAGATAATTGTGGTCTTCGGACAGAAAAAAGTTATACATCAGTCCACATATCTGAATCACTCCATCTTTTCTTGGTAATTCGTTATTTCTATCTCTACATTACTAAGTCCTTTTCTTTTTTAATACAGAAATATATGAAAGTTTTTGAAAATAATATTAAATGGATAACAGGGTTTCTTGTTTCAATTATTCTTCCGATTAAAATCTTGCTTTTTATAGATAAGGCACGTTGTATGTATGATACCTAGAATTCAATCTTTGCAGATGTTCGTTATAATATCAAATTTATATTAATTAGCAATGCCCTACTATCTTTTGGAAGAAATACTGAATAAAATGCTTATTTTTTTATTTTGATGATTCTTTGATAAATCGTTTGCATAGCGTACACTAAAATATATTTTATAAATCAATTAAGTTTCTGACAGCATTTCTCAACCAAGAATCCGCAGATGGAGATAGTTATTCCGATGAAGTAGACGAAAAAGGCCCCCTGTAGATGAGTCAGGGTTAACACCCCGGCACCTTCCTCCTCCACTTGAACTGACGAAGAGGTTTCTTCGTCAGTGGAGCGTCTTGATGCTACCTTCAGCACCTCATCTCCTTTCCACTTGTTAATCAGACCAGCTTCTACCAAGCGGAGTAATCTGGCAAGAAGACATTAGTTTAGACTGCGTACACACTGAGAACTTCCCTTAAGATTATGAATAATGTGTCCACAGATTAAGGGAAAGAAAGATTTGTAACATTAATGCAATTTTCTGTTAGAGATACTATCAATAACCTTTTCTGATGTGTCCTAACCCTTCCATTTTCTCAATAATTAGAAAGGTCATAAAGATTATCTAACCTAATCCCTAAAATTTAGAATAACATCTTTCCAGAGCGTTAAATAGTTTCGAGCAGTGATTCATTCTGTAGGTTTAGTACCGAGTTCCACATTTTGTACTCACAAAGCGTCTATAGCGTATTTATAAGGAGAGCCTCTGATGCAAGCGATGCCATAAGCTTGAGGGTAGAAAGACTGTCTGCTCAGGTGAAAAAGATGGCGTCCACGAATCGTGGCTCTGATCTCGCAAGCTAGAGTCGCTTCCACGAGAGCTGACTTCCTAAACATCACCTGTAGAAGTTATTAGAGATGAAGTATTGATATCACCTGTAGGAGTTACCATATATAAAGTAGCATAAGTGAGAATTATCAATGTAAAAAGAAGTGAGATTTATCAGTGTAAAACATACCGTTTCAACGCCATCATCTATAGAGTAAACTAGGCTTCGGTCCTCATCGAATCTCCTGCGGATATCGGAATAGAGTCCTGATTCTGCAGACTGATGAGGAAAGATAATAATGTATTTTAATTGAAGCATTGTATTACTGAAAAGAGATTTTACAAACCTCGAATAGTTCATGGATGCTGCTTCCTTCTGTCACGACAGGCATGACATTGTCCTCTTTGATGCTCTCCAAAAGATCTACCAAAGAGTCGATAGCTCTCTCGTAAGATGGCGCTGCTAGCACTGCAGTCAGTGTACCGGCATACAAAGCTAGAAAGTCACTCAAAGTAAATGGGAAGTTAGTTGGCCAATTATATATATCTGAAGATAAGATCAGTTCATGATCACCTAAGTTAACACCCAGTTCCCCTATATGAATTACTTAATATTTTCTAACTTCTATGAAATGATTAGTTCTAATATAATTCATACCATAAATAATGTAGCCAAAGAGGTACCAGAAGACAAATAGACATCTCAAAGCTGATCCTTCGGGTTTCTCCCTATTGTCCTGAATCATGAGACTTCTGAAGGAGTTGAAAGTGAAGAGAAAAGGCGATATCAAAAGACTTGAATACTGTCCTTTGACGCTGCTTTGAACACTTTTCTGTCTTTCGTTATACTGCTTGCGCTCGAAAATTGAAATGAATGTCATGAACGGACCAACAGCTATGATAGAACATACAAGAACTATCCACACCTGTCAGAAAGAAATATAAATTAATTTGGTATATTGGAATATCAATAAAGATATCAAGATGATCTGTTTACCAAAAATGTGAAGGGAGAAAAGACAGCGAAGGCTTTGCTTGATGGTGCTGGGGCTTTCGACAATACTGTCGAAGATTCCAAGTAGTAAGGAATCGAGAAGTCAACTACAGTCTCCCGTGCTCCTACAGTTAAAAACATTTTGGTAAATTCGTAGTTTTTATGACAAAAATTTCAGAATATCTTATTTAGAGAAGCACAATATCAATAAATTATACCTGTTATGGTAATTTCATCAATTGCCAAATGTGCTTCTCCTCTGGCTACTTGACCAATCATCCCAGTGACGTTTCCGCCTTCAACAGGACCACCCCATTGTCCATCACTTGGTGAAACTATTTCGTACCTTCATTTAATTTTATTGACTGAGAACCTATATACCGAAATATTTCTTTTGTTCGTCAGCGACCGAATTACTTACTTGAAATCCATGACTTTACTCAGAGCTTTGACAACGCTGACGTCGATGCCAGAGTCCGGAAGAATCTTGGATCCCTCTTCCTTGAGACCAAAGAATGGCCAATTGTCCACAACGGAGATGCGGAGAGTGCGACCATTCAGTTTCATTGTCTCAAGATTCTTATGGTTTGGGTATAACGATTGGAATGACACTTTTTGGAACATTTCAAACTTGTTCCTTGTCGGTACTTCCCAGGATTGAATTTTGGCCAGTCTTTGCATTATAAAAGAGATTTAATATAGATAGAAAAGTTTCATATTAGACATTATATGTACCATTTTGTTGGTCTAAATAGACTGTACCTAGATTTGTTTCTGGAAAAATATTTGGATTGGTAGAGAATTGTGTCTCCTTTAGATTGTAAAAGTAGAAGTAGCTGAGCGGAAAAATGAGAATTTATTAATAAGGAAAACTTGTAAGTTATGATTTCATTTATTTACTCATCCTCTACGAATAAATGATTTAAATCATACTTTCCACTCTCGAATTATATTTAAATTATAGTGAACATTCTATCGTTTCCAATATTTCTGATTATGTTTTTACCATTCAATATAACTTATATTGTAATAAAATGTATTCAACAGATAATATTACAATACGTTGAAAAACAAGTAAGTAAATAATAATTATAATTATGTTATGAATACATTCACATCAATAACTAACTCGGGAAGATATAAATATCCATTCATTCATCAGAGAAACAGAATATTGTCTATCTACGTCAATAATATATTAAATACACTATATAAAACGAAATAATGCATTCTTTTGTGTTCATATGAAATGATTCAGTTTAAATCACTACAATAATATTGTATAGTTATTTACCTGGCTATTTATGTATTAAAGTGAAATATAAAGTATATACACTGTACAGTATAATACAGAGTATAGCATATTTTGGGCAAATTGTCCGTGGACGAAATATTCGTTGGACTAGATGTCCGTGGACGAAATAAACGTGGAATTAATGTCCATTGTACGATGTGTCCGTTGAGCGAAATGCTCGTGGACGAAATGTCCGTTGGATGAAAGAACCGTTGAACGAAATATCCGTTGGACGAAATATCCGTTGAAAGAAATATCCGTTGGACGAAATGTCCATTGGACGATAAATCCGTGGATGAAATGTCCTAGACCCTGAATATACATCCCCTGTTCTAATTTTAAGATGTATGTCCCTTTTCCGTACCTGAGTTCCCTCCCTAACAGAAGATTCCACCTCCACCACTAACTTCCCTTTCTGGTCCTCCTCAACGTCAACCAGAGACAACCAAGTTACTTGCGGGTTCTCCAGATCTTTCAGTTTGATCTGCAGAATTGGAGTAATAAGCATTATTTTACATATAATATGAGCTCCATCCTCATGGTGCAACGTTCTCTAGTGAAACTCAATTAAATGTTTTGTAATTATTACGAATATTTCCGTAACTCCCAGCAATCTCGTGATGCAGCAAACAGAAACTCAGTTTCCAACATCATGGAAACACTCACTTAGGCCAGTACACAGTACTTGGTACACTGTTTTGAGATAGGTAAACTCGGTATATATTATTTTATTGTGCTACCGAAGGGGATTTTTGAATTATTCTGAAACTGAGCAACAGTTGTCAGAGAAAAAAGTAATTTTACAGGTTATACATGATACCTGCAGGTATCATCGATAATAATTAAAATTAGTAAAATGTTAAATAATATTTCTTAATATGATCGAAAATGTGGAATCGTTCTTTAACGCAGAACTCTAGATATTTTGAAATTAATATCCATCTTTAGTTTGTGTATTAATTGAATATATAAAAACCTGAAGGAGCATTTTGAGAAGTTGTTCCTGATGGCAAAAGGACACAATGAGATGTTGCTGCTGCAGAGCCATTCCTCTTGGTGTCAACATCTGCGTGATGTCCTCCAGATCACAAGACATGACCCTAGTGTCTTTGCCCTGGTTGTGAAGAACTGATATTGTGGAGGTAGCTAATGAATCTGAGGAAGAGGAAAACATATGGCTAGGTACTGATATTGGAAAAATGTTTATGTACTAATTTAAAATATCTACAAGCATTGCAAATTGTAAAGTTTATTTTTGGAAATGTGAAATTTAGTAATCAGAAAAAAAAAACATTTGCTGATATAAATTTCTTCAAATTATGTATATATGTCGAAGCGTTTAAAATAATGAATATAAATTGAAAATAATCTAACTTGAACAATAAAAATTTTCTGTATTAAATTTTTCACTGAAATTTTTCTCCAAAAGAATCGTTAATCTTAATTTGCCCTAGGATTAATCCAATCAAACTATTAGTTTTAATCACCTGTTGCCATTTCATTGAGTAGCACAACACTATGAAGACCTTCATAGGACTCCACCAACTGTCTCAAAATAACCGCAACATGTGGAGGGTAAACGTGATCACCTGTAGAAAAAATAACCTTATCCTCTAGATTCTAAAAGTTCAAATCACTGGACCATAGAAGATTAAGATGGGATCTAACTAATCTTAGATGGGTCTTCTCCAAATTTCTTTGTAGAAATAACAAATGTCAATTAAACTTCATGTTTAAAAATCATTGGCCATAAAAAAATAAACAGTGACCTATCTAATCTTTCATGGCTCTTCACGAACTTTCTTTACAGAAACCAAAAAATAAACTTTTACCTTTAATTCTCGAAAAGAGAAGTAGAAACATTAAGACGAACATCCCGATTCCACGAACACGCATCTCCATAAAGAAGTGTCCAGTGCTGAACTGAAGGCTTCGAACCGGAGGGCTTCGACCAGCTTATGCTTGGAACCTCATCGAAGAAGAGAATTTATAGGTACTGCTCGTACTCTATAGCCCGGCAATAGCATCGATGACTTGTAAAGTACCTACCTCATCAATTAACTAACGACAGCCGTAACTGGATGGCGCTAATGCATTCTGAATGTAGGTTTCGAACGCATTTACCGAACAATAATAGAGAACTTAATTCATCTTGAATATATCAGAGAGCATATCATCTTTTCACTATAGAATGAGAGCTGCTATATTCATATAAACGTACCTTAATTCTTTCGTTACCGAATGATTTTTTCCATATATGCAAATGATATTTTATGAAATATTTACAAAAACGAATATTGATCCATTCAATTATATTGGGTCACATACCAAAATGTATACATAATATAATGTATTGTAATAATATAACTCTATCAGTTAGAAATAAATATATAACCTATTAAATATAACTTTAAAACATATATGATAAATACCATTGGGACAAATGACCCATAATTTATGGGACAAATGTCCCATAAATTATGGAACATTTATTACCCCAACGGTAGCGAAAATGTTAGAAACATAAGAAGGAATCCGTGCTTTTCGGTAATTGCAATTTGAAATATTAACGTCATGGACTACTCCTATATTCAAATCTAGCATTCCAGACATCGAAAATCCAATATCTAGATGCAAATGTTGCCTAACTGAATTATTAATCCATCTCGTTACTGATGTCTCTATCTCTAATTACTATACCGCAAACAAATTAAGAAGATGTTAGCGTCACGACTCACGAAACAACCCTTAGCATAAATAATAAATTAACTTTCTTCACGCCTATCCGTAATTTGTTATAGGGAGGAGCGTGAATATTGCCTCCCAAATGTTACGCAGATACTAATTACTTTTTCCACTTCTAGAGGTCGCGCATTGCTAATTGGAAGCATATTATATCAGGTATTACTTCGTTGTTATAAATGTCAATCAATTAGCGGATAATAGGTCAGTGAATATAAAAAATAGAACAGTATACTATAAGCTTGAAATTACTGCATTTACGGAGGCTGTTTTGACATCATCACTGCTGAGCCAATGGGAGGTGATAGCTGCATGGAGAATGGGGGTCAATGGAGGGTTTATATTATGACATCATCACTGCTGAGCCAATGGGAGGTGATAGCTGCATGGAGAATGGGGGTCAATGGAGGGTTTATATTATGACATCATCACTGCTGAGCCAATGGGAGGTGATAGCTGCATGGAGAATGGGAGTCAATGGAGGGTTTATATTATGACATCATCACTGCTGAGCCAATGGGAGGTGATTGCTGCATGGAGAATGGGGGTCAATGGAGGATTTTTATTATGACATCATCACTGCTGAGCCAATGGGAGGTGATAGCTGCATGGAGAATGGGGGTCAATGGAGGGTTTATATTATGACGTCATCACTGCTGAGACAATGGGAGGTGATAGCTGCATGGAGAATGGGGGTCAATGAAAAGATCTTAAAGGTCCCCTCCAAGCAAATATTTTTATTGCTTTATTCAACGAGGCTAATGTTCCTTATAATTTTGCTGCAAACTGCATCAAATTTGGTAGCGTATTTTTAATTTTATATGCTTTTAAAGATTTTTAAAATCAAAACTCTACAAAACCTATTTTACTTCCGACTTACTAATTTAAGTAATTTTCAGCCTGAAGAAAAAGAATGTACACAATTTGTTTTGATTGTCAACTAGGTATTAGGTTTAACAAATCCATTTAATATTCGTGTAAAGGTATAAAATTGATTGAACTTATTATAAAAACGTTTATTTACTTTAGGAAACAATTAATATCTAAAATAATTTAAATAAAGGCCGAAAACGCTTGGTTTGTTTATAAAATTCAAATTTGTAATCAAAACAAAGAGTGTACAATCTTCTTCTTGAGCATCAGATTAGTGATTCGCTCAATTGTTGCTCACAGAGTATTAAAAAACTTTAAAAGCAAATTATAAAATATTTACTGAACCAAATTGTATGCAGTTTGCAGAATAATGATCGTAGACCTTAGTTCTATTATATTATGTAATAAACTCATTTTTTTCCTGGAGCCCGGAGAGGACCTTTAATGGTTCTAGGAAAATTCAGTCTTGGAAAATTGGGTCTCGGAAAACTTGGTCTCAGTTATTGAAGAGCAATAATAGAAAAGTTGAAATTATGAGCACTAAAATGTGTAATTTATTTATTCAAATGAGAAAACATCATTTACCGTTGTAAAATTATATATAACATTTGTAATTTTGACATATATTTAACATGAGATTGAAGCAGAAATTCGGTCTTGGAAATTTCGGTCTCAGGTATAAACTCTATAAACAACGGTCTGTCGAATCGATGGAACAATCCATCGATTCGTTATCCCAGCAATCGAAAAAAAAAATCGAATTGATATACGTTGTTTACAGGGAATAAGACTTATGAATTAGATGTATCGGGGGGCGTGTTGCCCCTGAACCCCACTGCCAGGTCATTAAACAATTATGAAGTGTGCAGTACCTACAACAAACTAGCGGATGTAGTAGACTGAATAACGGTCCTTTATGTTGAGAGGTCATTTATAATTCTGAGACCGAAATAGCTGGCCATGCACCCTAAATATAATACGTCAGAATAAATATTCAAGGTGGCGATTAATGATGGTTACATAACTAAATTCCCTGTGTGTGTACTGAATGACCAGAATGCGTTAATACTTTTCAATATACAATATTAGGCAGGTAGGTGGTTTTGAAATGCATGAGGCAATTGAATATTCTATAGGCAAATACATGCGAGCTGTCTAGTGTCCACAGTCGGTAATAATGTACACTGTCGTTAATAATGATGAATAATTGTCAATTATTCGCAGTTGCACTTAAATCATAACTAGAGACATTTTCAAGGTTAATATTAAAAAAAATGAAATCAATGTTAATTGTTTTAGATAAATTGCACCCCATACAAAAGGATTTCAGTTACACAGCGTCTAACATTACCTAAGTGAAAATTAAAAAAAAAATTAGTTATTGGTTGTAATAGGCAAAAATTTACTATTTAAATAGTTCTAAGCTCAAAAATCATAAGTTACAAGTATCAGTCATGAGTTACAAGTATCAGTCATAAGTTACAAGTATCAGTCATAAGTTACAAGTATCAGTCATAAGTTACAAGTACCAGTCATAAGTTACAAGTATCAGTCATAAGTTATAACTGTAGGATTGTGACAATATGCTTTTAAAATCATATATCCTGAAAATATTATAGACGGAGAGAAATAAACAGTATTAATTGAATGGTTCTAAATCAGCGGTATTTAGTATTCAATACCATTGTATTTCGTTTCGTGTATGATATTCATAAGAAGATGTATGATATTTTAAATGTATATTGTCACAACCCTAGTTATAAGTATCAGATAAACTGATAACATGCATTGCATTTATCATGCATAACTTATCGAAACTCACCAGGAGCTGACAATTCTATATTGATTAGTGGCAGTGATAACATTATCTAACAGTAATTCCAAAACAGCCTTTATTTCGGAAAATTCATTTGAAACTAATTTAAAGATCCCCTCCAAGCAAATTTTTTTATTGCTCAAATCAACGAGGTTAATCTTTCTTTTCATTTTACTTTGATAGCATATTTTAAATTTTATATGCTTTTAAAGATTTTTATAATCCAAACAAACCTACTTTACTTCCGACCTTCTAATTTTCAGTTTGAAGGAGAAGAATGTACACCATTTGTTTTGATTGTCAACTAGGCATTTGGTTTAATAAATCTATTTATTATTAGTTTAAAGGTTTAAATTCGGATAAACTTATTATAGAAACGTTTATATACTTTTATAAACAATTAATACCTTAAAAGAAGGCCAAAAACACAATGTTTGTTTAAAAATCTAAGTTTGAAATCAAAACAAAGAGTGTACAATCTTCTTTCTCAGCGTCAGGTTGGAGATTCGCTCAATTGTTGCTCACACAGTATTAAAAAATTTTAAAAGCAAATAATAAAATATATACTGAACCGAATTGTATGCAGTTTGCGGAATAATGATCGTAGACCTTAGTTCTATAATCTTATGTAATAAACTCATTTTTTCTCTGGAGCCCTCGAGAGGACCTTCAAAGGATCCTTCTCAGTTTTGCACAGCAATTGAAAAAATGTTACATATATCCCTAATTTAAGATATTCATATTCTTAATAAAATCAGAATAATTTCCTAATAAAATTAAAATCCTAATAAATCGAGGAACAATCAGAATGGATAAAAATATGTTTTTAGGGGGGGGGGGGGGGGGGGTGGCGTTTTTAGAAATGATTATTTCAACGCTTCAAAATTCTTTGGTTCAAGCAATGATAAAAATAGCTTCTGATTTTTTTAAATTATGATCGAAAATGTGGAGCTTTCCAATGACTGGGAACTTACCCTACTTAATTCAAATTTAAAATATTTTGCCAGGTTTAATAAATCAGTCGTAAGGGAAAATAAACTACAAAAAATAAAACAATTTATACATACAATGTAAATATAAACGATAAATAATATTGAGACCTAATGTACAGGACAATTGTGGAAATAATTTAATTAGCTATAAATATCTAGACTTCGCGACTAAGATTAGCTGCAATATTTGAAGGTTTGTATTATATAACATAAAATAATTCTATTAACCTTCATATATAAATTTTTTAAAACCAATAGGTTCATATTATTATAGGGGAGATCGTTAAAAATAATAACTAAATACCATTCTCAACATTATCTCTCGTCTTTAACCATGAATTTCTTTATGTATTCAGTAAAGTCCTGGTTAATTTTGTCTTTATTTAACGCTAGCGACTCCGCCCACTTCAAATCAGCTCTAAAAGTTGCCAGACTGGCTGGATTAGTGCCAGGCGTCACCACACTCTCCGGATAGTATTTTTGAAGCAAGCCCAGCCAATCAGAAGCCGAGGCACCAAGTGAAATAGACTTCTGAAAATAAAAGAAAAAACACTAAATTCAATATAATAAGAAATTCAATATAATAAGAAGTTCAATTATAAGGAAACTCTTCTTACATAACTTTATAAACAGTGCAAGATGAAATTATTAAGAAATCGTACGTACATCATTGACAATAGCTTTCGCAACGAAAGCCACATCGGTAGAGACTATAATAAGGCTGTTCCTCGTATCCAAGAGAGTGTAAGAAGCCTTCAAGATGTTCCTATGGGAAGCACGGGGAGACACAATGACTTGAACTAAGGCTTCACCATCAGTTAAAGAGCTGCTAAGAGAACCCAATGCGTCCAACTCCTGCAAAGTAAAAATATTGCAGAATTCGTTACTTCACATGTGGACTGTAACTTCTCTTCTTCCGGACTTTCTGTATCTAAAGTAACGAGTGAAGTAAAATTTACCCATTTCTATATCTAACCTTACGAATGATGTGTCACTTCTCCCTTGTCTGTATCTAGCCTTACGAGTAAAGTGTAACTCCTCCCCTTTCCGTATTATAACCTTACGAATGATGTGTAACTCCTCCCATTTCTGTATCTAATGTTAGAAGTGAAGTAAAACTCCTCCCCTTTCTGCATCTAAACTTACGAATGATGTGTAACTCCTCCTCTTTCTGCATCTAACCTTACGAACGAAGTGTATTTCATCCCCTTTCTGCATCTAACCTTACGAACGAAGTGTATTTCATCCCCTTTCTGCATCAAACTACGTGTGAACTATTAACTAACCTTACGAGTGGCTCGTAGCTCGCCTTTTTCCTTCTGCATCCTGAAAACTTTATTAATATTGTTGTTGAACTCTTGTATCGGTGCCTTGGCTTCATAAGGCAGACCTTTCTTGAGGAGAATCTTGGCCCACTTTTTAGTCTCATCTTTGTAAGAGTCTGAACTGAAATGAGATTGAGTTAGTTAGGTAGATAAATCATATGAATACATCCAGTTTAATTTACCAAAAACATATTTATAACTTCAAGTGAACAACAAAGATTATCAAATGGTTCAAGTAAATATTTTAATTCAGTTAATCCAATTTTCTTACGGGTTTTCCATGGCTGTCTCCAACTTTTCGTCAAGTTCTGACAGGGCGGTTTGTCCCCTAAGAATCAAAGTGTCTGCTATTGGACCACAAGTAGCTCTGATGCAACGTACACCAACACCTTCACTGCTACCCTGAGAACAAACACAACTGAGAAAAGACTGGAAATAGCAGGCAAAGAATGGAGTAGATAACAAGAACAGCTACCAAATTGATGAACAACTTAGGTAACTTTTTCTTTCACTTGATATTAGGTAACTAACTCTTTCATTTTATATTATGCCTAGGTAACTATGACTTACCACATTAGTGATAACAAACTGGTGCAGATCAGCAGTGTTAAGCATGTGCGTTCCGCAACAGACTTCAACTGAGGCACCCTGCGCTGCTGACGAAGAGGTAGGTACTGCTGACGAAGGTACAGTGACCACACTCACTGTGTCTGGATACACGGAGCCTGCCAGTAGTACCAAACCCTCCTCCTGAAGGGCGCTACTGAAAGGCATCACTCTCCTCTCTATCGGAACGCTGTCTTTTATCCAACACTGAAGAGGAGACACAATTAACAAACTAGATAGACTAGTTAGTAGTAGACATAAAAAACTAAATAATGTTCTAACTGGTAGCTAGCTACTCTCAGCTCTTATGAATGTACATTTTTTTAGGTAGGGTAGCTATTTAATAATTAGCTATTATTTAATTCATTCATAGATGGATCCAATTAAAATAGCCAGAATAATTATATGTTTTTTTCTTATTTGATTGAAAATGATTGAACTCAGAACTTTAAAAGGTCAGATCCTATCTTGCTTATCACCTTAATATTTAGCTATCTATTATTAGCTACCTGAACAATTTCCTGTGCCTCAAGTATGTCAGCAGAGGCGATTGACTTGTAAGAACCAACATCGAAAGAGAGATAATTGTGAGTGATGTACGAAGAAAGTTGCTGTGTGGGTTCACCTTCAGAAAAAAACATAATTATAGTCAACTAGCATTATTATTTGAAAAAGATATATTGTCTATCTATTACAAGAATGTATATTTGACTTTATAAATATTCTAACTAGGGTCGGGTTTATCAATATTAGCTACAAGAGCCATCTTTAAGAAAAATCACCGCAAGCAATTTGCATTCAGAAAAGTTTAAGCTAGAGTTGTAGAACTTACCTGTAACCAGAGAAAAAGCTTTATGCAGCATGTGTGTAGCTGTGTGATGGCGAGAAAGACCTAGTCTCCTTTCAGCGCACACTCTGCATCTAGCGGCAACACCGGCACACACTGCGGCAACATCTTCCGACTTGCTAGGGTCACAGTTGAGTTCACCCCAATGAATGATGTAATCACCAGCAGTTTCAACATGTTTAACCGATAATATTGACCCATTTACTAAATGGATGTCACCCTGATCACCAATTTGACCACCAGAGTCAGTGTAAAAATTAGAATCTCTGAGCACGATACCTATTTCACAAGAACCTTTCACTTCACTCGACACTTCACCATCTTTAATCACAGCCAGAACACGAGTTTCTAAATCCGGGTACACGTAACTAAACTCATCGTTAACTCTAACAGCATTCTCATCACCAGTCAAATTACTACTCAGAGTTCTAGAGTAGCTGTAAACAGAATCTCTGTTTGTCACAGCAATATCATCGCTAGCTAAGTCAGACTGTATTCGAGACAAATTTGCACATCCCCATACATTTTCTCGGTGGTTTAGTCTCTTCAAACTGGTCTGCCGTTTGGTTCTCCGCAACTCTTCAAAGTATTTGACATCATCTATTTTCTTGTTGTATAAACGACCTATTTCTTGCAGCAAATCTAAAGAAAACCCAAACTGGATACTGGCACTGTAAAAAAATGAGGAAACTATTAATATCATCATACTTTAAAAGTAGTACAATACAGAAAACAATAAGCAAGCTAGCTTTTTTATTGTAGCTATTATTAAATAGCTACTACTAAAAAGATATATTAAACCAAGTATAAAAGTTGTTGTCTTAGCTATGTTATATAGTCAAATTGATGGATATAGATAATTTGAAAAAAACATCAATATTTGTATCTATGTAGCTACTTATTCATACATTAATCAATTAGCTATAGATATCTAAAAAATAATTATTGAAGTAAATACTTAAAGCTAAGACTACATTGAATGTTACAATTTACAAATAACAACTTCCGAAAACTCATTAGACATGTTCTAGAATATCTCAACTAAAGCTAGTCGCAATCTCTAAAGTCAAATTGATTTCATTTGAAAGTATAATTATTGTCAATTGAAGTAATGGATTTTGTCCTTGGAAACATCAATTTAAAAATAAAACGTGAAAGAGGAGTAATAATAAAAACTGCCATTTCTTTTCAAGCTTTTGTTTTATTCTAAAATCATATTTAAATTTTTAAATGAATCGATAGCTTGAAAAGAAAAGGCAGTTTTTAGTATTACTTCTGCTTTACATTGAAAGTAACAAAGTTAAATTACTCACCGCACAGCTACTTCCGTCTCAATGAAGTCCCCACTCTGCTTCACCAGAGGCACCACCTGTCGCAGTGCCATGACTAGGGGCAGGGAGGAGATAGACTCCAGGGCACAGAGAGGAGGCTCCTCTGCTGTGAGTGCTTGCCAAGCGCTGGGAGAGAAAGGAAGCACGCATTTGATGAAACGATCATAATGGAGTAGAGACGAGGATTTTTAAACAATTTATGTCCTGAATTATTTTGGGAGTGAAAACGAGAATTTTTAGGATATTCTTGTAATGCAGCTGTAAGTAAAGAAAATATTAAACAATTAAGAAGATAAACATTTCTTAAATTTTTTGAAATGTTAAAAAAATTCACAATTGTGTTTAAACTAATGTACCTAAGCGTACCCATTTGCTCTAATTTATGAAATAGTTTATACGATCGCGTAAGTAAAATATCTCAAAAAAAGCGCAAAATAGATCACTTGAAAAGAAAAGAGGACATAGCAACATATCGCTTGTCAAGTTCTTCTTCTTAGTACTAGAGATCGTAAAGAACAAACAAAAGAACACTTAACTAAATTAATTACCTAACTAGCTGCCACTTACTCCCTAACTTACGGAACAAGAGCTGCCTCAGACTGATAGTAGTGCTGCAGCTCCCTCAGCAGTACATTTTGTACATGAGGCAGAGAGGAGGTGAGAGAGGGGTGTCTTTGAGACAGAGACGTCACTACTGAGCTACTGAGGTGCTGCAACCAGTGCTGAGGAAAACATTGGCGAAAAAGAGTCAAGTTAGTAGGTACTACTGGCTACTTTATTGAACTTTATTTATTCACTGTGAAATAAGGGGAAAAGGAAATATATCCAAAATTCGCACTCAATTTATTTTGACGAGAATTTTGTTGAAATTCAAATTGGCTATTAAATTGTTACATTTTCCATGATTTGATAGCAATATCTTGTAAATAAAAAACTATACTAATCATATACGGAAGACATTAATAATAATAAACATTAAACAACTCCTCACCTTTTGGGAGCTTCCGTCACTGTCATCCAAATTGAAATGAGTTTTAGCTGTTGAAAAAAGTCGGCGCAAAATGTGACGCAGAACGTGACTGTGGAAGGTAGCTAAATGATATTCATCAGATAAATGAAAAAACACGAGGGGGTAAGTTCCGAATTATTGGTCAGTTACATATCTTCAGGCATAAGATAAAAGTATATAAAAATTATTTAATTTTCATAATATAGCTAGCTAGTAATTTCTTATATGACCGAAGATGTGGATCTGACTGATAATTCGGAACATAACCTATATTTATATTCTACAGTGATAAACAAACTAAAATTTAAATAAATAGACAGCTAGAAATAAAAGAAATAATTAACTACCTAAAATTTACCAAAAAATTAGTTAAATTTTGCTTACAATATTTTCAAGTTAATTGTAACTACAGCAATTAATTCACAATGTCCGTACTTATTTGTCGGCAAGCAGCCATCACTGACGGCAACTACGGACATCCTAGCGTGATCAGCAATGACTCTGTAGGCCGTGTCTAAATGGCTAGCACCAGCAAAAGATCCAGCATAGGGAGCAGCACCAGAGACCTGAAGATGGAAAAGTTTACTGTTAAGAAATAAATGGTAAAATGAAAGTAAGAAAACAGAGGAATAAATATTTAGTATAGGTTTAATGTCTGGAACCAATGGCCATATTGCTGATATCAAAAGGAAATTAAGTACAAGAGACTGGAAGAAGCAGTCAGAAAGAAAAGTGGTTCAATGAACAAAGTCCCCAACCACCAGTCTATGGCAATAATTATGAAGTTGATTAAACTAACTGGTTTGAATTCTTAATCAATTTTGTTAAATGAATATCATGGATTAAGATTTCAGTGAAATAGCTGCCACCTATGATATTATTATTGGAATAACAATGAAAATATCCTTATCAATATTTCATAAATATACCTACCTAGAGCTTTACAGGTAAACAATACTCCATGAAAACACAAAGAAAATATATAAAACAAAAATTACAGCTCCAATTTTAAAGTGAAACAGAATGAAATTGAAATAGTTGTTAAGTTTTGTGATACTTTTTAAAAGAAAAAAACTTAGTTACAATAACAGCCTTGAAACAAAATGAAATAACAAAACATTTTTATGGTAAAATATTGCCTTTAAAAAAATATTCAACACAAATCAACATTTGAAAAAAAAAAAAAATTCCATTAGCTTCCAAATATCAAAAATGTGTTCAAAACTCACAGTGCGAATAGTTTCAAAAAGAGGCTCAAAAAGATCTGTGTCGTAATTAGATCTTTTCCCATTGAGTGTGGCAGTGAGTCTTTCCAGACCCATACCAGTGTCTACATTGTGCCTGGAGAGTTTGGTGACACTTTGGTCCTCGTGTCTGAAAGTTATTGAGTTTTAATTATAAAGAGAAATGTTGTAGCTAATTGGAAAACAGTTTCCAAAGAAGAAATCAATCAGAAAATATTTGGTATTTTGTTGACGGAATAAGAATTCAACACATTAATTTATAGCTATTGCAGTAGGAACTCATTTGAAGAAGAATTAGCAGCCTCAATTAGCTCATTTAATAAAAAGGGAAAAATATAATATATCAACACGCTATATGAATGACAGCTACTGGATTTAAATCCAAATTACAACAGTTCGTGGCTCAAAGGAACTCCACTCCTTTTCTCTTTCATTCAGTCTGTGAATGGAAGCTGTCTGTGGTGAATGGCATTCACCACAGACAGCTTCAGGATAGAGTCCCTGGAAACCCTCTAAGTTTTATTAATTAACGACTTTTTTCACACCTCTCATACTGAATGAAGACAATGTTCCAGAGTTCCACCAGGTCCTCATTGTCAGCATTGACTAAATGTGCTGCCTTTGCTTCTTCAGGACCCCTCCAATAGTGGATCTCTGTGCATGGACCACAGGGACCCACTAGACCCATCTCCCAGAAATTATCTTTGCTTCCAAATGGTAAAATGTGGTCTGGAGAAATTCTGAAAAAAAAAAAAAATTATTTTTGAAAGCCAGCTAAAAGTATGTTCATTACCTAATTTTTTTTCTTAGGGGTATTAAAACTTAAAATAAAAAATATAAATTATTCTCTTCTGTGTAGGTAGTTAGGTATAATATAAGATCTAATGAATAAAATAAATTTCTCCTTGCATATAATGGTGAAAAATTGACAGTTTAAAGAGAATGAAAGACCATAACTAGCTTTAAAAAGGCTTACCCCAGATCGAGCCAATGTTGTCGTGTTTCAAGATCAGGTGGCAGATTAAGTGTTTCGTCTCCATTGAAGAAAGTTACATAGAGTCGGTCAGGGGGAAGTTTGTACACCTCCGTCATTAGCGTCCAAGCTAGAGTACAGGATTCTTTCTGATTAAGAATGTAAATTACTCACAAATTTCATAAGATCAAACCTAGAATGCTATCTCTTAATTGATAGTAAACCTTATATAAAAAACATTTAAAATAATTAGCCAATTCTCAAATTTATACTCACATAAATTAGTTATCAGGTAGCTATCAAAATATTAGCTACAGCTAGTGACTAACTTAAAAATTGTTGAGAGGACATAACAATACAGTGATACAAGTTGAAGTATTTGTAGGACTGTAGCCAGGAAGTGAAAACAAAACAGGTGAGTAGCTAATTAACAGTTTCTAATAAGCAATGACTGTGTTCATCATTTTCATTGCTTTCACTCCTATCCTACAACATCTCTCGACTTGAAATTCAATTAAAATAGATGTTAATCCTACAAAATTAGCATAAACAATAAAAAAGTTGAAACGGGAGAAAAATTCAAAGTTTTAGCCAATTGCTGAAGAAGTGTAAGATAATGTAATTCAGATGCTACAAAACAATCCAACAAGTAACAAAACTGCATATGTACAATCAGAACTAGGGTAAGTTATTAAGTATCTATCAGTCATTTTCTTATTTTCGAACACGAAAGAAAAAATATACCTAATAATTATTATTTAACTTTTATTTTAATTGGTATTCATTATATCTGCAGGTATCATGGATACCAATTAAAATAAAAGTTAAATAATAATAATAATAACAATAATAAGCTATTATATTATGTGTCCAAAAATGTGGAGCTGACTAATAATTAAGAACTCACCCTAGTTAAAGATATAATAACTACCTTGAAGTAGTCTCCAAAAGACCAAGAGCCAAGCATCTCAAAGAAAGTGTGATGATAAGAGTCTTTTCCCACATCAGCCAAGTCGTTGTGCTTCCCTTTTGCCCGAATACATTTCTGACTGTTGACTGCTCTAGGGTAGGGGGGTGATGATTGGCCAAGAAGAATGGGTTTGAACTGTGAAAGAGCATGGGACATTTTACCTATGTATGAACATATATTTATAGCTATTAGTTTTCAATAACATTCTATCATGAAATATTAAATTTGCTTAGTAGCTAAATTTGAGTAGAATTTTTATTATAAAGAAGTTGGCTACAATTTGATTTTATTAATTACTGTCACAAATATATGAAATTATGAAGTAACAATTTTAACATATATTATACTCACTTGATTCATGCCGGCATTAACAAAAAACAGTGACGGGTCATTCCAAGGAACAACGCTGCTAGATCTTATGAACTTGTGATCTCTTTCAGAAAAGAAATTGATGAAGGCTGAATAGACTTCCTGAAATACAATAAAATATTGAAATAGATATACTATCATCATATCATGCACAATAAAGTGCAAGTTATCAGATGATTCTACATTGTCAATCACAAAAGGACAAATAAAATCATAATTATTATTAAATCTAATATTTTCCTAACATGTATTATTATATATTTCAATATTTGTTTTTTACTTGATCAAAATTCAAAAATGTGAAACAGATAGATAATTCAATTAATTCTAAACATGTCCTATTATTTTAAAGATTAAACAGTTCACATATGTACAGTTACTCATCATAATTGAGTAAATTAAAATTGACATCATTAACTTGAATAGAAAAATAGAATGAGACCTATTTACCCACATTTGAGGTCCAATTGTGTTTCCTGCATATTCTGGTCCCAGAGAACAGTCTTCCATGGTTGAGTAGATTACCATAGACACGTCTACTTTGGCTGGAGAGAGATCTTAGAATCATTGGAAAAAGACTTGGGAGCTGTGGATGAAGACAATATCAAATTATCAATGAAATAAACATAACCAAAAATTAAAACAAATAACAATTAGCAGTCAGAATATGGTGAGATTTTTAACATTTTCTATGTGAATTTTAAAACAATTTTCAACCAAATATTGAACTGAGAACAATCCGAACAGAAGGAAAAATAGAAAAATTAATTGGAGAACACTTTACCAGTTTCTGTAGTATGGCTTTTAATTAAAGAGCTGACAAGTGACAGCGTGACCGTCAGCATGGAGACCCACAAACAGTGTTCTGCGGCTAGCTAAGTTGTATATAAAAACTCTAACTCAATTTGTCTGACATTTCATTGAAGGGATAGATATTGCCAAATTCTTTTTAGATAATGTCAACATAAAATTAAAGAAAATATCATTAGGACATGGCACTCTCTATGAAAAAATTTCTTCGCCGGCCGACAAATTTTTGTAAACAAACGAAACTGCTCGGATTTTATAAAACAGTAGTGACAATCGCTCTGTTTTGAACACGTGACGTCAACAGAGCAACACTTTATAATTAAAAGTTAAAGTAAACTAAATGTGTTGAGCTATATAAATTCATTAGTTAGGTAGTGTTATTATATGAAAAGATCAATAAATTTTTTTATAATTTTTAAAACTAATTAATCTCTACATTTCAATCATTTTAGTGTGCTACCGAATGAAATTATGACGTCACATAAACACAGCACATCGATTCTGTGTGCAGGACTTCACAGTTCACATTCACTTCAGCACAGTTTTGTTGAAAAGGGTGAAGAGGAGTATCGGAACACATGTTGTGTGTCTCACCTGTAATTTGTCTAGCTACCTACCTATGTTATACCTTATAAATAGCTAATAATTAAGTTAAGGTATCTTTACTACTTTGAAACATATGACTGACATATCAATTTATGATGCGTTGTTGATGTCAAGTGTGCCACTTTAAAGAAACTAACTAGTTAGGGTCAGCCCATAGTAAATAAATAGAGAAGTATACCAAGTACAATATTGGAACATCAAAAAATACTCTGAGTGACGTCATACAAAGTATTTTCCATTTTGTTTTTAAATAAAAAATGTTCTACTATTCAGTTAAACGTGCATTTTCATGGAGATTAACTAACATAAAATTGTTTTTATCACGTTTTACACTCTATTCACTTATAATATTCACCTTATAATACTTATAATACATGAGAGTACTGTATGCGACGCCATTTGTTTACATCGTTTCTGAAGAATGGATCAAGTTCACCGTCAATTAATTCGAAACTTAGTATACTTTTCTATTTATTTACTATGGGTCAGCCTGACCCTAGTTTTCTTCAAGGCAGTCGGTAGGTAAGCGCGCTAGCCTAAATTTCGACTGTCGACAGACTACTATGTCACTAGGTATATAACTTTGGCCTCAAACCACAGAAACACTTAATAAAATTCATAAATTATAATGAGTGTTATGAGTTCTACTGCTAAGTGGCATTTTGCCATTTTCCAGACTGGGACACTGACTCCGACACTCCATGTTACAAAGTCAAAGTGTGACAGGAAGGTCGCCAGTTTAGTGAGGAAATGGATCCAGGTTGCCACATTTAACTGATTTAAGATAGCCTACTTTAAGTTTAAAGAAGAAATTTGACTTCCTAGTGATTTGATTATAGCCAGACTGCAGGAACTGGTGAACTGTTATCCAAGAATTTCTCTATTTTTGCCTCTGTTCCAGTCTGTAGGTATTTCATGGGTCGGTAGAATTTTTTTCCATTGAAAATAATATTCTGGCAATGTCGGTGGATTTTTAGCTATTCATTCCTATGTTACCAACTTACCATTAATTTTAAGTGGAAACCATGTTACAAAGTATGACAGTTAAAGCCAATTAGGTAATTATCCAGTCTGCAGAATATGGGAGATATTTGGGATATTCTCTCCGAACAATTTTCAATTAATTCCTATATTTACATTAATTTTGCTACAAACAAAATAAGAGATCTCTACGAACACTTCACCAGTTTCTGCAGACTGGGTAATTATCTTAGATTTGAAATGGTCAAATCTCAGATATGTCTAATTCCAAGTAAAATTGTATGTCTCATAAACTCACCATTTGTCTCTCCAGCTCTCTCTAAAATTCAACAAATTCTCTCCAAAATGATCAAATTATCATTAATTCTCTCCAAAATAACATTGTAGCATAGGAGAAAAATAGAAAAAACTCGCCATTTGCAATTAAAGGGCTCAAAATAAGTTAAATAACTGTCACAAACTCGCCATTAAAATGGCGAGTTTGGACATGCTTTATTACTTGGGTCTAATTGGCTTTAAATTTTGAATTAATTCCTATGTAGTATGTTCTCATGTTAATTTTGACTTGAAATCCTCAAAAAATAAGCCAAATTGGCTTGGCTCAAAAATTTTGTGAAATTTTGGCTCAAAAATTGGCTTACAAATTTTCAGCCTCCGAAACATGGGATGGAAAAATGGGTAAAATGTTGGTGGATCAGCCAAATTACTGGAAATTTATGGTTGATTTTTTCAGCATTTTCAAAGACAAAAAGTGATAGGAATATTTTGCACCAAATACAATACAGACTGGCCATTATGATTTAACCAGACTGCAGGAACTGGTAAACTGTTCTCCAAGAAATCTCTAATTTTGGCTTCTGTTCTCAGTAAAATACATTTAAATATAGGAGGAAATTAAGGATTGTTCGCACAGAAAATGTTAAAAATGTCCCATGTTCTGCAGACTGGTGATTTAGGATACTTTAAAGCAAGACTGCAGAATATGGGATATTTTTAATATTTTCTGTGCGAACAATCCTTAATTTCCTCCTATATTTAGTTATTTACATGTGTTTTCACTATTTTACTGTGAACAGAAACCAAAATATAGGATTTCTTGGAGAACACCCAAGCAAAATAGTATGTCTCATATTCATAAACTCTCCATTTATCTCTCCAGCTCTTTCCAAAATTCACCAAATTTCTCTCCAAAATGATCAAATTATCATAAATTTTCTCCAAAATGACATTGTAGCATAGGAAAAAATTAGAGATTTCTCACCATTTGCAATTGAATTTTGAAACTCGCCATTGGCATTAAAATTGTGAGTTTGGACATGCTTTATTCCCTGGGAGAACACCTAACCAGTTTGCCAATCTGTATTTGGTGCACAAAATTCCACTGACTTTCTGAAAAAGCTGAAAAAATCCACCATAAATTTCCAGTAATTTGGCTGATCCACCAACATTTCCAGTCTGCAGAATATGGGACATTTTTAACATTTTCTGTGCAAACAATCCTTAATTTCCTTCTGTATTTACATGTAGCTATTTTACTGAGAACAGTTGCCAAAATAGAGGATTTCTTGGAGAACAGTTTACCAGTTCCTGCAGTCTGGAACATTTTACCCATTTTTCCCTCGAAAATTAATGGCAATTTAGGAGTAAATAGCTAATTATCCACCGTCTTTGCCAGAATATTATTTACAATGGAGAAAAATTCAGTGGAATTTACCATGAAATACATCGACCAGTTTGTGCAGTCTGGCTTTCAAGAAGAAATTTGACTTCCTAGTGAAGATTTTACACTTGAAAACATCTCTATGCTCCATGTCTGATGCATGTATATCAATTCAGACTATCTATGGCTTACACCAGTGACTGGGAAAACTCTGTACAAGAAAGTTGATTGCACTCTCAGAGCGAGGCATCTATGAGTGATTTACTTGTTATTTAAATGTTTTTCAACATATTTCACCCCTCAAAATTCGCCAGTATTAGCTATAGTATACTAGCGACTTTGTCCATACTCTGAAACATGGGACAAATGGAGAGTTATGAGCCATACTATTTTACTTGGAATTACATGTTTTTCAACTTTATTTAACCCCTCAAGAGTCACCAATATACTGGCAACTTTGTCCATACTTTAAAACATTGGGTGATGGGGGATACTCGACACAGCAAATAACAATAAGTTAATACAATGAGAGCATAGGAATTAAATTGAACTTGGGCACAGGATTAATCCAAAAATACTGCTATAGTTTTCAGACTGGGAGTCTGAGTGAAGAATTGAATAAATAGCTAAAAATAAAAATCCACCAACTTTGCTAGAATATTATTTTCAAAGGGCAAAGAAAAAATTCAGCCAACAAGTCGGTGGAATTTATCATTTCATACAGTATGGTCTACCAACTGCCAGAAACTTAACAAATTACCAGTTTAAAGTTTCTGCATTCTGGCTTTTAAATTACTTTCAAAGCTTTTGTGATATCTTTGTACTCAGTTTTGTAATAGATTTAAATAGAAACATCACCACTAACTACCTGTTTATCTATTAGCTAGTTACAATGTTTTCCAATATTAATATGGATTTAGTGATACCTGCTGTTGGAGGGACATCTTGTGCAGCTTTTGCTGGTGTCTTTGCATACACTAAATTGAGGTAACTACTAACTAACTATTGGGATGCATTGCATTGGCTACTGTGTCTTATTGTGAATTAAACTTAGAAATGTATTGTTCTCCTTTTCTGTATGTAAGAATGAAACTAATAATACACTTCAAGAATTTTAACTATACATAACCAGTTTTTGTTTCAATTTCAACCAAACTCTAATAATTTCTTCTATATAACATGCATTTTCAATAAATATAGTTCTCAATGAATAATTTTTATCGATTCATCTCTCATATGTAGATTCACTATTATTTACCTGCATCCATTTTAATCTAGGATATGATATATCTATTTGAGAGGACTATTAAAGATTATTTTTAAATATTGCCACTAACCCAAGTTTCTCCACAGGCCTTTCTTCCCCGTGAAAGTCAATTGCTGGTTCTGCAACACAGATTCTAAAGTATCCTTCAAAAGAAAGAACAGTTTTGTCTGTTCAAACTGTAATCAATATAATGGCTTCAATGAGGTAAATGCTTATATCTTTAACCCTTCACTACCAGAATAAATTTTAAAAAGCTGAAATTTTATGAACTACTTCTAATGGGTCTAGTTAGTAATAAATAATTGATATATGTACCAAGTTAAATTAGTTTTTAGTTTCATGATTTTTTTAAACAGAATGTTTAAAAAACCTTCGTTTTTAAACATGATTTTTTAAATGATAGTCACATTCGTCACTAGGCTCCACACATTAAATTTATCACAGTATAGTACTCTTTATTTTTTATGTGACTAATTCGTCACATGCTGTCGTAAAGGGCTATTCCAATGACTATTGGTTACATTTAATTTTATAGCTACAATATATTTTTAAGCTTAATTACACTCTTAAAGTACACAAAAAAAACTAGCTAGCTATATTTCAAACTTTCTGTCGGTAGCTATTTCCAATTTGACATCATTTGATTTGCTATTTTGAAACAGGTGAAAATATTTCTGCTTTAGGTACAATTTAAATATATTTTTAATCCCCAGAATGGTGACTACAATTGTGACATTCCATCACAGTATTGTGAGAGTATGAACTCCCCTCCTTCTCAATATCACAGGAAATTACTGCCAACCAATCCACCAAGTGAACAGGACACCTCAGTTACCAATGGTAGGTACATGCACTACCTTATGTCAAACACTTCTATCACTTGCATTTAGAAACTTTACAAATGCTTTTAGGAACTATTTTTCAAAAATTGGACTAAGTATGAATACTAATTGATATAATTTAAGAATAAAAGAAGAGAATATGTTGTGAAATTAGCAAAGAGTCACTGTGACTCTTTTCTCTGACAGTACATCATCACAGTGACTCTTTTCTCTGACAGTACATCATCACAGTGACTCTTTTCTCTGATAGTACATCATCACAGTGACTCTTTTCTCTGATAGTACATCATCACAGTGACTCTTTTCTCTGATAGTACATCATCACAGTGACTCTTTTCTCTGACAGTACATCATCACAGTGACTCTTTTCTCTGATAGTAAATCATCACAGTGACTCTTTTCTCTGATAGTACATCATCAGAGTGACTCTTTTCTCTGATAGTACATCATCAGAGTGACTCTTTTCTCTGATAGTACATCATCACAGTGACTCTTTTCTCTGATAGTACATCATCACAGTGTCTCTTTTCTCTGATAGTACATCATCACAGTGACTCTTTTCTCTGATAGTACATCATCACAGTGACTCTTTTCTCTGACAATACATCATCACAGTGACTCTTTTCTCTGATAGTACATCATCACAGTGACTCTTTTCTCTGATAGTACATCATCACAGTGACTCTTTTCTCTGATAGTACATCATCACAGTGACTCTTTTCTCTGATAGTACATCATCACAGTGACTCTTTTCTCTGATAGTACATCATCACAGTGACTCTTTTCTCTGATAGTACATCATCACAGTGACTCTTTTCTCTGATAGTACATCATCACAGTGACTCTTTTCTCTGATAGTACATCATCACAGTGACTCTTTTCTCTGATAGTACATCATCACAGTGACTCTTTTCTCTGATAGTACATCATCACAGTGACTCTTTTCTCTGATAGTACATCATCACAGTGACTTTTCTCTGATAGTACATCATCACAGTGACTCTTTTCTCTGATAGTACATCATCACAGTGACTCTTTTCTCTGATAGTACATCATCACAGTGACTCTTTTCTCTGATAGTACATCATCACAGTGACTCTTTTCTCTGATAGTACATCATCACAGTGACTCTTTTCTCTGATAGTACATCATCTCAGTGACTCTTTTCTCTGATAGTACATCATCACAGTGACTCTTTTCTCTGATAGTACATCATCACAGTGACTCTTTTCTCTGATAGTACATCATCACAGTGACTCTTTTCTCTGATAGTACATCATCTGACTCGGATAGTACTTACCTAAATGATGTATTTCTTATATTCAATTCATTCTGATTTCAATATTAAAAATATAATTAGTTTAATGCTCTGGATAACCTGGCTTTTAATTTCCAAAATCTTCACACAAATGTTTTTTCTAGATGTCCAGGTTTTTCTCAGTCTGAGGTGTAGCTAACTAAATAGCTACTATTAGTTTGCAACTGTACCTCTGTTTCACCTGCAGGTCTATCACTGGGCAATGGTCTGTGTCAGACGTGTAACATTTACCAGGCTATGAAAGTACAGGCTTTGGCTGACTTTGAACCTACAGACCCTGACAAATTTGATGAGGAGGTGGAGATATACGAGTGAGTTCTTTAAAACTTATTTTGTTAATATAGCTACTTGTCTAATTTTCCTATGAAATATTGTAACATGACATGATAGCTAAACATTAAATTGTTTGCAAAATATTTTTTTGGCTGAAATTTACTATTTTCAGAGAAAATTTGGATTTTAACTCTTCATTAGTTATACATTGGCTCGACCAATCCTTTAATAGATGGCACTGTTAACACTATTGACAAAATCTTCCTAATAAGTTAATTGAATTTGAATTTAATATAGCTAGCTATAGACTATAGCTGCTGACTAATTTTAGAATTATGAATATAACATTCCGATATTGAAATATGTTTTGCACATAGTTTATTGAAATAATTAAATAAGCTATTCCTCATTAGATGGCGCTTATCCAAAAATGTAAATTGAATTTTGTTTCTTTAATAAGTATTATTTAGATATTCATTAAAGTCTAGGACTGTGACCCGTGAAAAACTGGAGAAACTATGAATTATTTTGGTTGTTCTATTAATTTTGAAGGGTCAGTTAAATCAACTAGAAATAATTTAGACTTCCCCATCTTTCGTTGTAGCCATCACCATTCCTATTCCCCTCTCTCAGACAAAGGCTGGAGAAGCTGTATGGAGGTCTGTGTAGAGTGTGTAACCAAACCCTTAAATGTACTCTGGGGGAACAGGACTCTTGGCTGAAACCTAAACTGTTGCACTGGAGACTCAAACAGTCCAGCATCATCAAAAACTTCCTCGTGAGTTGCTAGAAAATGCTATTTGAATAAAATGAATCAGTTTCAAAGCATTAGTATGGTTGGCTAGTTCTGAGTTATGGGATAGTTCCACATTATCAATCATCTAGGAAAATTGTAAAAGATTATTATTATAGCTAGCTACTTGTTGATACCTGCCAGTATCATGACTGTATACTATTAAAAATGCTAAATAGTTCTTTCTTATATGATCAATGATCATATATATAAATAAAATTTTCTTCTTATAAATGTGGAACCGCTTGACAACTCGGAACTTGCCCCAATTTTTGATGCTACATAAAAGGTTTCTCTAATTGAATTCCCCCTCCATTTCTCTGCAGACTCCACTCCATTGCCACTCCACTCCCCTCTCTTCAAGAGTCTCCATTTTCTTACGCCTCCTCTGCATTTTAGGTTTAATATTTAGCACAGTCGTTAACTCTTTAGTCCACTTTAACACTTTTCCTCTCATAAACAACTCGTCTGGTGTAGACTCTCTAACAACCTTCATCAGCGACTTTTCTGACATTTTGTGCGAGTATGAAAGAGGTATCGTTGTGGCCTTCCTCGTTATTGTGTTATCCTCTGTCGTAATAGCAGGTCGTTCTCTCATCAGACTGTGGGACGGCATCAGCTGCCTGGCATTGGTTGCTTTACTTTCTCTCACTTCTCTGTCCCTCTCCTCTCATCTCTCCACCCACACCATCTTAGCGGCCAAACTCTCCATCTCTCTCCTCTCGCTAGTCTCTCTCTGCCTCTCACTCTGCAGTCTTCTCTCCAATTCCCCTCACCGTAGAATAAGCTCCTCTCCTGTCAAGAAGTTTCTCTCCAATGACTTGAGTCAGTTGACGGAGGCCAGTGAAGACAGTCCGTGTGTCTCCCCCAATGGAAGACCTTTTTCTCCTCAGGTAAATATAATAATGAACTATTGTAGCTGTTTATTGCTTCAAGAAGGTAGCTACTTAGCTACATAATTCTAATGCTTAGTAGGTTCCATTCAATTTTCTTTATTAAAAAGAATATTAGTAATTAATATGCTAGTGAATAATTTTACCTCTTCACAAACTATTAAGAAAATATAAGGAGTTAGGGTAAGTTATGAATTATCGCACAATTCCGTATCTTCGATTATGGCTAAAGGAAAAAATCAACAATTTGATGAGTGTTTTAGTTGGTATCCGTGATACCTACAAGCATCATGGATAACAATTAAAATTTTAAATTATATACATGGAGAAGGATGTGAAATTGTCCAATAATTCGTAACTCACCCTATGACATGGCTGTTCTAAACTAATTATATTGCAATTGTATTTCAGGTTTCAAACATAGCTTCCTCAGTTGCGAGCAGACAGACTAACTCTCTTAGGAACTTCCCCTCCAAGCCAAATGTTAACAATTTCAATACCAATAACCCAAATGTGACTGAACAAACTTCACCCACCAACTTCAGACTCAGACAAAGTGTTCTCAGAAGTCAGAAGGAGAATTTGGATAACTCCTTTGGGGGCCTCAACATCGGCACCACAAATAAGACACACCAGCCGCTGTTAAGTGCTAGAAGTGCCTTTATGACTAAGTCTAGTCCCCCCAGGGCAAGTGTGGGGGGACTTGCTCAGAGCTCCTGGGTAGCCGGGGGTTACTGGGGTAGTCCAACTAAGGGAATCAGACAACCATCAGTGAGTCAAAGGACTGAAGATGCCTTACCACCCTCTAGGGCATCTAGTCAGAGCTCTGGCTTTGTATCTCTTAACACTAACTGTGATAACCTTTTCGAGAGGAATGGCAGTCAGCAGGGGTCCTTGAGTCAGCAGGGGTCCCTAAGTCAGCAGGGGTCCCTAAGGGGTGACCCACTGGAAGTTAACTCTCTATCTTCAGACCCGCAAGCTCCAGGTTTCTTCTGGAACTTTGAGTCTGCCTCTCAATCTTCTCAGGACGGAGTGCGGAGTAGATTAGCCAATGGGTACTCCACTCCTTCTGTCCGAAGGTTCGACTCCCAGTCCCTCTCTCCCTCTGAAACACACGAGCAGTTGAGTAGGACCCTCAGCAGACTGTCTCAGCACGAGGTATCTACAGCGCCTTCTTCAGGAGGGAGAAGCCCCTGGGTAGCTTTCATCCTCGGTATGAGTGTCATGGCAAATGCTTTTCTAGTTCTCATTGTTAGTAAAAATGAAACCCTTATGCAGATCCTTTCATAGTCACTCTATCTTTAGGATATTCCTCTAAAATTATTACTGTTTAGTCCTGCATTACGAGTAGGTAAACAGCTGTTCATTTTCTGTTAGGGTGTCTTCCGAGTTATAGGGCAGTTCAACATTTTCGATCACGTAAGAAAAAAGCATATCATTATTTTTCAACTTTGATGTTAATTGGTATCCATGATGGCTACCTGTAGGTATCATGGATAAATATATATTTTTTTCTTACATGATCGAAAATGTGAAACAGTCCGATAACTTAGAACTTACCCAATTTGTATTAAATATAGCATTGAATTATGTATATAATTAGGCTGTGTCTATTTTTTAGTATAGGATTCTTGCATTTGTTGCAGTCCTTTTTGTATGTTTTATTAATTACACGTAGCCAGTGAGGGCTATTCCTAATGAATCTGAATTACCTTTAGTCGTTTTATTTACTATCTCGATGTTATTGAATTAAAATTAAACAAGATTCGTAACTCGTGATTTATTAAATACGCTTAAAGCTTAAATTTGTACTTAGTCAGCACAGAATATGTACACATGGATTTTCACCTGAAAAATTAATATAGTCTTTCGAAGGTGAACCTAGAATTATTATGACGATGCAATTGGTATCCATGATACCTGCAGGAGTCATGGTACCAATTAAAATATTGTATATTTTTTCTTATGGAATTGTCAGAGAACTCAGAAATTACCCTGTCAAAAACAGAATGGTATACAGTGAAAATATCCGATTGGGTAAATTACAAATTATCGGTCAGTACTACATTCACGGTCATATAAGAAAAAAAATAATATAAAAATTATTACACAGTGCTATCTAATACTTCTGCAAACTCGGGGTTTGCAGAAGTATTAGATAGCACTGTGTAATAATTTTTATATTATTTTTTTCTTATATGACTGAAGATGTAGTATATACTGATTAATTAATTTATTACGGGTTTTAACGTCTGCTTCGGAACCAAAGGCCATATCGCTGACGTCAAAAGGAAATTAAATACAAGGGACTGGAAGAAGCAGTCAGATAGGTAAGTGGCTCCATGAACAAAGTCACTTACCACCATGGATGCAGAAAAGCTACTCCGTGAATACAGTCACTTACCAAGGAATGTGACGAAACGGGACACAAGCACCGGTGGCTGCACTCACGGATGGAAGAGGTGATGGTAAATGAAGCCTACTAGCCTACCTAAAACTGCAAGTAGCGTTAAAAAAATGAAAAAAAGACAATCCAAATTACAACAGTTCGGGGCCCAAGGGACGCCACCCCCCTTCTCTTCCATTCACCACAGACAGCTTCAGGATAGAGCCCCTGGGGGCGATGTAGTACTTACCCTATGAAGTAGTAAGAAATTTATTGCGATTAGAAAGAAAGCAAGAAAAGAAGAATAATGATTGTAACAGAAGAATAAATTTAATTTACATCTGATATTAAAGAGAACCTACTGGAAAATGCATTATTGCTTCAACAATACTCAAATAAATAACAAATATCAACTAGCTAAATATAATTACATGCGTTGGGAAATGCCCAATGCAGTTAATTACCATTTTAAACTATTCAGATCCTCCTCAAATAGATTTATAAATGACAACAGATATAATTGTTTTAGCGTATATACTTCCACAACATAAGTTTGTAGCTAATTATTAAACTAATGTCTGTTAATTTGAAACCATTATGGTAATTTAATTCCTCATAATTTATCCCTCAAATAAACTGTTCCTCCATCCACCATTTCTCCTCCCTCTGTCAGCTCCATCTCCTCCGCCTCTCCAACTTCCTCCACATTCCCCTCATCCAGTTGCAGCTCAAACCTCCGACTGCCTTCATCGTCCACATAGCCCACCACTCCCTCCTCACTAAACTCATACAGAGTGTCGTCTCTAGATTCTTCCTGGCGTACTTCCACCACCTGAGTCTGGAAGGAGGCAAGGAAAGATCCTCCTCTGTTGTTGTTTTGAAGGATGTATTGTGATAAATCCCCAGTGTCTATTAATTGGAAGTTCTTGTTAGCTGGCACGACGGCCATTGTCTCCATGGTGTCAGGATTTACGATAGCCAACTTGTTAGAATCGTCACAGTTATCCGAGTACATTTTGATTGTTTGGAGGGTGTTGCTGGAGACGATATCTCCAGCATTCAGTTCATTGGAGTTGGAGGACTCGTCTGCCACACTGGGAGGGTTCACTCTGACGTACATCTCAGGTTGGTTGCTGAAGGACGCATCGTGCTGCATTATGTGCGCTAAAACCATTGGTTTGCGCATGAATCCTGCATTGCAAATTGTGCACTCATACGGTTTGCGTTCACTGTGGATAAACTTGTGGGCATTTCTGTTGTCTCGGGAATTAAAAGATTTTCCACATATGTCACAAGAGAATGGCTTTTCACCAGTGTGTATTCTCATGTGTTTCTTATAGTGTTCTGGATAGACAAAGGCTGCATTGCACTCAGAACACTTGTAAGGCCTTTCCCCAGTGTGAACACTCATCATGTGGTAGCTTAATAACCTCCGCCTCTTGAACGCTTTGTTGCATATCTCACAAGAGTGTTTCTTCTCCTTGTAGTGGGTGGCTCTCTTATGACTCTGTAGGTTGCTCCTCTGTCCAAAAGTGGCCCCACAAATTTCACACTGGAAAGGCTTCTCTCCAGTGTGAACCCTATCGTGATCCTCCAACTCCCCTTTGCGAGCAAACTCCTTACCACAGACTTTGCAAATGTAGTTCTTAACTCCGCTGTGTATCACCATGTGCAAATCTAGACTTCTGGTTGTGGTGAAACCTTTACCACAAGTTGGACAGATGTACGACTTGACGTCAGAGTGAATGTTATTGTGCTCCATAAGATGTTGAAGCTGCAGAAACTCTTTAGAACAAATCTCACACTTGAATTTTCTTTCACGAACTGAATGAGTTTTACTGTGTAGTTTGAGGTTATTCCTTGCGCTGAACCTTTTAGGACACTGGTCACACTTGAAAGGTCTGACTCCAGAATGAGTGTACTGATGCTCTTGCAGCGCTGTGTCTGTTTTGAACCGCCTACTGCAGTGTGGACACTGAACAGTCTTGGCTAAATGGTGCTTCTTGTGTTGCCGCAATAAAGATGGCAGGATGAATCTCTTGGGACATGAATTGCACTTGAGGTTTCTGGCGTCTAGTTGTAAATGATCCTGTAAATGGTCGATGAGATCCGTTCTTTTCTTAAATGATTTGCTATTGTCGGTGGATGAACAGAGTTCACAATTGTAGAGACGCTCTTTGTGACTCTGCGAGGGGATAAAGGTAGAACTATAGTTAGCTAGTATAAATTTTATATTGAATTTAACTGCTGCTTTAAAAACCATGATAAATGGAATATATGCTAGTGAATTTATCTATCTGAAACCAATATATCTGAAGGGTGTATAATGAATATACAAAAGTATTTTGTATAGTTAGGGAATTTTAAACCTCTTACAGGCTTCTTAACACATGTCAGTGATCATTCCGGGACGTCATTGGTCCGTCTCCTCTCAGCAATTCATTGTCAGTGAAAAAACATATCGTTACTTTAATTTCAACGGACACACTCACACAGTACCGGCTCCTTCCAGTGATGAAAAATCACTGACTTGAGAAGTCCCTGACATTTGAAGCAGCCTTTATAGAGTTCAATTACCATCCATTAATAATCAACTATTAAAATTGTAACAAATGATTACTAACCATTGAAGGATGACTGATATGACTACAAAAACAATTACCTCTTTGATATGGTTAACAGTTAGCTCTTCAATAATACGATTAACAATAGCAGCCTACCTCTTTGATATGGTTAACAGTAGCAACCTACCTCTTTGATATGGTTAACAGTAGCAACCTACCTCTTTAATATGGTTAACAATCTCATCATAGAGTCTGCTGGTGGTGTTGCAGTAAAGGCATTTAAATCTCTCCCAAGTAGATGCCACTAAGTCAGAGCCATCCACAGGAAGGGCAAAGAGGATGCGGGAAAACGGGGACAGATCCTTGATCGACTGGGGGGGAGGCGGGGAGGAGGAATTTAACATTAGCTATTTTAAATCAACATTAGTTATTTGCCTGTATAGTGAACAAATTTTGTTTAATCTGCAATGAATTACCATCAGTTTTAGAAAACTGAAAGGTATTTCATGGCAGACTAAAGATAATTTGTTCACTATAGAGGCTAGCTACATCCTAACTCATTCACTATAGAGGAGTCCTAACTAATACAGCTTCTCACAATTCACATTACAGTACTAACTCACCTCATTCAGGTTCATGGTGGGTGTGTTGTGTTCCTCTTCATCCCTGACGTGTAGACAATCTATCAGCACCTCATCTGCCTGCACATCAATAGAGCTGTCTGAGTTGATGTCTAGGAAGTGATGACCTGACTCTACACCATTCATCTCACGAACTTCAACCTGTGATGAAAGGGGGGGGAGGGGGAAGTTATTTTAACATGTAGGGTAAGTTTGGAGACATGGGGATAGTTCCATAGTTACCAACATATAACAAAAAATGTAGCTATAGCTAGTAGCTAAGTATTATTTATTTAATTTTTATTGTTATCCATGATACCTGCAGGTAGCTATCATGTATAATAATTAAAATGAAAAACCATTCAATACTCTTTAATTCTCTCCGTCTATAATATTTTCCTATGTTTTTCAAAGAATATCGTCACAACCCTAAGAACAACCTACTAACTCACACTGGGTTCAACTGCAGAGGAGTTTATAGTTCTAAATCATATCGTCACAACCTACTAACTCACACTGGGTTCAACTGCAGAGGAGTTTATAGATTTAAATCATATCGTCACAACCTACTAACTCACACTGGGTTCAACTGCAGATGAGTTTATTGTCATGTGAATGGCGTCTGTGGGAGCATTCCAGTCGTCCACATCGTCCATATCGGTAGCATCCAAGTGTCTGAATGCCTTTCTCTTGGCACCCCTTCGACTAACCCTACTCCTTCTTTTGCCGCGATTGCACTTGCGCTCCTCATCTAGAAAAGAAATGGTAAGATTGTAAGCAAAGTTATAGGGTTAGGAGTTGTTAGAGGGTTCCACATTTTCAGTCATGTAAAGGGCTAGGTTTTTAAGTCTTTCCACCAGACTTAAAAAACCCTACGTGTGTACGAAGAGAGAAGAAGTGTATAGTTTAACATTTCCCTCATCAATATGGATACCAATTAAAATAACTTGGAACATAACCCAGTCATTAGCTAGCTACTATCAATAATATCTTATTCTATTTATTAAATTGAAGTTATTCTTATTCTAAGCTTCATTTTACTTGCATGGTTAAACCTCAGAAAACTTTAACTCACCGGGTAGTGACATGTAAACTTGGAACTCTGGATCCTCAGTTTTCATAACCTTGGTGTCGTTTTCCAGCTCTGATTGGATGCGAATAAGTTTCTTTGTATTTATTAATTTACCGATCATATTCTGTGTGGGAGAAGGGAGCCATGTGTTATAATAGAAGAACAAATTTCAACAGAAGTTCTTTTCATATCATAGCTAGCTATCTAATACATAATTAGCTCAATCTCAGCTAAACGGAGCAATTTCCATCAATGAATGTAGGTTGTCTATTTGACCGTTATTTAAAATTGCACAGATCAATAAAATGTTATGATAAAATGATGGTAAAGTTGATTATTCCAAGTCAGTTGAAGCATTTACTCAATATCATTCCCTGCTGGCTACCTAGTTAAGAAACACACGCAGACTTACCATTTTAATAGATTCTATTTGGCTGAGCAATGCATCGTGGTCCTCTAGTTCTCTGTAACATTTCTTGCAGAGGAGGGAAGAGTTCTTCAGTGTGTCTGAATTAGGGTCTATTTGCTGGTGGAGAATGTCACTCAGAGCTGACGATAGGGTGGTCTGACGGTGAGACGTCAAGATCTGGAGTAGAAAGAGGTATGTTAAACATAGGTTAAATGAACAGTGGTTAATACACGTTAATAGTAGAGGTTTATTTAAGTGATTAAAAGAGTGAACAATTCTTACTGTATTCTCTACGGCTAACTGCAAAACACTAACTTATTCTTGGGCTATAATAACCACAGTTTCCAGCCAGCTACATATATATTTTAAACTTTGGCTGAAATTTGTACAATCGTCTTATAGGGTTTTGTACTTGAAATTTTGAAAAGAGCTTTAGCTTAACTAACTGAATTGGATACTAGCTAATTGGATTGCACACACTGTCATCATTTTAATATTACCTAGCTAGTTAATTTAACATTTTTGATAATTGTTCATAAATCAGAAATAAATAGGCTAGAGAAAGTAGTTTCATAACATTTAAATAAATAGCTAGTAGGGTTTTTTTAAGTTTTAAGAAATAGCTATAACTATGAAGCTCAGAATTTGGTGAATTCTTCTAACTATATTTCATTGGCTTATTATTTTATTTCCCTGTAAAGGGCTCTACAAATGTAGGGTTTTTAAGTCTTTCCACCATTCTTTTTGCTAAGCTCCTCCTACTTTTTCCACAAGAATATAAGAAAAAACGATAAAATAATAATTACCTGCAGGTATCATGGATACCAACTAAAACAAATTATTATTACATCGTTTTTTCTTATTTTCTCGTGGACAAAGTAGGAGGAGCTTAGTAAAAAGACTGGTGGAAAAACTTAAAAAACCCTACGTGTGTACGGCCCTTAAATCAAAGAAAATGTTTCCATTTGTAGCTAGGCACATCTTTGAAGAAAATATGTCTTTTGGTAGCATAGAAAAAAGTTAAATTCCTAAATGTTCTACAATCCTCATAAGCACAACCAAGAAAAATGATTTCTTAAATGAGGTTCAACAAGTTGTAAACATTTTCCTATAAAATCAACCAAGAACTCCAGCTGTGAGAAACGTGACAACACTCACATTTTCATCCAGTACATCCACTGCCCCCCTTGCAGACACGGCTAACTTGGCATTGCAGAGAAAGCAGTGGGTGTTGGTGCGATTGCAGTTGGCAGACTGCTGAAAAATTAGACAGAAATAGTAATGAGATCGTTTATTAATTCACTTTATTTATTTCAGCTAGTTAGTAAAAAGAAGTAGATTCAACTTCGATAGTTATTGTAACTACTTGTTCTATTTAGTGGAGAGTTTGAACCAAAGACTGCTCTATTACCCAAGTAGTGTCTTTAACTAGTTGCTAGAATTAATAACTCTGAAAAACTGGTTCTCAAACTTAGTTGACTAAATGAAATCAGAAGAAAGGCAAAGGCTAAATATCATCAACAGTAGCTATATCATAAATGAAATAGATAACTAGCAATTAAATAGCTATACACAATTAAATTTCAAAACATAAGTTAAAAACCGTCTGAACTCACGGAAGTGTTTTCACTGACAGTATGTACCAGAGGATCAATCACACTGTCAGTTTCATTTCCCTCCACTATAGTTATCATTGGAGACTCTAGTTTGATAACATGATCACCAAGTTTCCTCTTTGGTACTTGGCAGTAGTTTAGCTTTGTCATTTGTTCTTCTGGTGTAACAGAATTGCTCTCAAACAAGTCCAGCACTAGTTCTTTGGAGTCATCTCGTCTGATTATGACCGAGTGGTGGGATTTGAGGTCCAGTTTGTTCTCATCCATTCGCTTCTCAAGCATGTTAACCACGTCAGAGCAAAAGACCATCTCAGAGTCAGAGTTCTGCATGTCCATTTCAACATTGTCGACCGAATCATTCGAGTCAAAACCGATTGGACTCTGTCTCAAACTTGCCATGCTCACTGAAATGGAATCCATATCTGAAAAAATGAAAATAAATTTATAAGCATTTTACATTAAATTTAAGAAAAAAATTATAGCTATATAGTCCAGCGGCAGTCTCAGTATGTAGAAACTGAAAAAGTGTTAGTAAATATGTCTTATTTTATTCACAGAAAAATTAATGTAAATATAGGGATTAATTCAGAAGTGCTTGTAGCAAAATTAATGAAAACAGGAATTAATTCAAAATTGTTCGTAGAGAATATCCCAAAAATCTATAATCTCTCATATTTTCAGGCTATGTTTTAGAGGCTGGCAAGCTCCAAGCTAATTTTTCACACAACATAGTGAGCCAAGCCAATTTTGGCTCATTTCTGAAGATTTCAAGCCAAAATTATTAAGGGGACCGCCCCCAAAATTTTGAAAAAATTTTATTATTGAAGTTATGGTTCTGAAACTTTGTTAGTATATATAAAATTGAATTATCTATCGTTTTTGTTTCTGCCATTTTTTCGATTAGACCCATAGAAAACGAGTTATTCGAATTTCAAACAAATTTTGAACCATTTTCAAAAACCTAGTCTTTTTTTTTTGGTTGAAGCTAGAGCATTGCAGTTTTTTGCATTCGATTCTCCATACCGATATCTACAATATGATCTTCGATTTTTGATTTTCGAATGGGTTTTCTAAATTTCAACTTTTTCATAAAAAGTAAACCAAAATTTTGAAAAAAATATTTTGTAGGGAAAGAATGTTCTACAACAAATTCGAAAATCAAAAATCGAAGACCATCATATTGTAGATATCATTATGGAGTATCGAATGCAAAAAACCGCAATGCTCTAGCTTCAACCAAAAACCAGAAAATGAGGTTTGAATTACAAGATTTGTTGATGTCAGAATTTCCTTTCAAAGTTTGATGATCTGACATGCAGCATCCATCCGCTTCGAAGGTTTAGGGACAACTGAGCAATCTTTCTTTGCATTCATTGGTGTGGGCGTTATCTAGGGGTAGGTTAGATACCAGATATAGCGAGATAATTAATTATTACGAATTATAATTGGCTGAGAGATTGTTTTTAGAGTACATATTGACTCCCTACCCCCCGGCCCACTTTTCCCTTTCTCCCTCTCCCCAGGGGGGTTAGAGTTATACGATACGTCTGGTATTTTGCACACACTATAAGAAGGTTATAAAGCAACCATTTACACAATAAAAAAAAAATAAAATTTTGAGATTTCTTCGGGGGCGGTCCCCTTAAATTAACATGGAAACATAGGAATTAATTCAATATTTTAGCCAATTACACATCTCTTGAGTGTTCACAATTTTAAATCTGAGCCAATATAATTGGCTTTAAGCCTTTAACTGACATAGCTACTCTATAGCTAAGAGTCTGTAACTTGGATATTCTCAGTTTGCAGAAATTGGTAAAGTGTTTGTAGACCTGACCAGACTATATATATCATCGTAAATTCCACAGACATGGCGGTGGAATTTTTTCCTCTTTGAAAATATTATCCTTGCAAAGTCGGTTGATTTTTAGCTATTTATTAAATTATTCCTATGTTACCATTAATTTTTGGTGGATAAAATGGGAAAATGTTAGTGGATTAGACAAATTATTGGTGGATTTTTTCAGCATTTTGAAAAGTCCGTGTGAAAATTATTGGCCAAGTAATAAAGCATGTCCAAACTCGCCATTTTAATGGCGAGTTTGTGACAGTTATTTTGAGCCATTCAATTGCAAATGGCGAGTTTTATCTATTTTTCTCCTATGCTACAATGTTATTTTGGAGAGAATTTATGAAAATTTGATCATTTTGGAGAGAATTTGTTGAATTTTGGAGAGAGCTGGAGAGACAAATGGCGAGTTTATGAGACATACTATTTTACTTGGATTATTGGTGAAAATTATTGGTGGAATTTTTCAGCATTTTGAAAAGTCAGTGTGATTTTGTACACCACCACCAGTCTGCAGAATATGGAACATTTTTCCAAGACTCTCTGCGGGAGTTTTTGATTGAATTTTTAGAAATTGGAGATCTCTGCGGGAGATCTTGAATTAATTCCTATGTTACCATTAATTTAGCTGCGGGAGATTTTGAATTAATTCCTATGTTACCATTAATTTAGCTGCTGGAGATTCTGAATCTGCTACTGAGAGTCAGAGAGAGAACTGTCAGTGTCTCTCCCAAGTAAAATAGTATGTCTCATAAACTCGCCCAAGTAATAAAGCATGTCCAAACTCGCCATTTTCATGGCGAGTTTGTGACAGTTATTTTGAACCCTTCAATTGCAAATGGCGAGTTTTTTCTATTTTTCTCCTATGCTACAATTTTATTTTGGAGAGAATTAATGATAATTTGATCATTTTGGAGAGAATTTGTTGAATTTTGGAGAGAGCTGGAGAGACAAATGGTGAGTTTAGGAGACATACAATTTTACTTGGAAACTCGCCATTTGTCTTTCCAGCTCTCTCCAAAATTCAACAAATTCTCTCCAAAATGATCAAATTTTCATAAATTCTCTCCAAAATAACATTGAAGCATAGGAGAAAAATAGATAAAACTCGCCATTTGCATATGAAGGGCTCAAAATAACTGTCACAAACTCGCCATTAAAATGGCAAGTTTGGACATGCTTTATTACTTGGTGTCTACTGTCTCTCAAATTAAAATCTCTGCGGGAGAAAAGACACATTCTGCAGACTGGCACCACCAGTCTGTATTTCATGGTAAATTCCACCGACTTGTTGGTGGAATTTTTTCTCTCTGGAAATAATATTCTAGCAAAGTTGGTGGATTTTTATCTATTTATTTCTATGTTACAATTAATTTTTGGTGGATAAATTGAGAAAATGTTGGTGGAGCAACCAAATTATTTGAAATTCTTGGTGGATTTTTTTAGCTTTTTGAAAAAGTCAGTGGAATTTTGTGCACCAAATACAGAATGGGTACACCAAATACAGACTGGTTTGTAGAGATCTCTTATTCTGTTTGTAACAAAATTAATGTAAACATAGCATATAGGAATTAGCTATAGAAGGAAATTAAGGATTGTTCACACAGAAAATGTTTAAAATGTCCCATATTCTGCAGACTGGCCATTAGCGGTAGCCAAAGGTATTTTCCAGAGTGGTAGATTCCCGCAGAGATCTCAAATTTCTAAAATTCAAGCAAAAACTTTAAAACTCCAGCAGAGAGTCTTGGAAAAATGTTCCATATTCTGCAAACTGGTCTCCCGCAGCTGAATTAATGGTAACATAGGAATTAATTCAAAATCTCCTGCCCAGTCTGCAGAACAGCGGCAGAGAATCTTGGAAAAATGTTCCATATTCAGCAGACTGGGTCAAGAGTAATATAATGGGATCTACACTTCTATTCAATGTTCTGTGGAGCTGACTGCCGTCTGTCAGAAACTCGGAAAGAATTTAAATAAAGAAAAAACTAAAAAAAAATTATCTTATGTTTTAATTATATCAAAGGCCTGAGTTCCATTAGCTTCAACAATTATTAACTTACTTTTATTATAATACGATATAAATTTGATTACAATCACATAACAATCATTGAAATTAATCACAGTTCCACAAACTGAAAAAACGTTAATTTATAGCTGCAGATTCGACTGAAAGTTTCTGAAATGCGGAAATTTATTGTTTCTTTCATGGGTAAGTTCCGGGATTTCGATGGGTTTCAGATTTTCGGTTGATTGGAAGTGGTTTAGTGTGGGCGAGGGAGTGTAGAAGATACTTGGAGTGTATGTGGAGAAGAAGAAAATTGAGAATGGATGAATGAATGTGTAAATATTGTAAATAATGAGTTTTGATTTTAGAGTCTTTTTAATAAAGATATTTTAATGGAAACTTAGAGCTGATATTAAAGCGATACTGGGGGACCAACAACCTGTAACCTGTAAGAAGAAAATATTATTCAATTCTTTTAAAATGGTATCTTTGATACCTGCTTGAATCGTGGATACTAATTAAAAGAAGAGCTCAATAATAATCATACATATATTATGATCGAAAATGTGAAATTGTCCGAAACCCCCAAACTATCTCAACCAACAGATCTTAAAATACATAAATTGAAATTCAAAATAAGTTTTCATATAGGTGTGAGTAAAGAATATATGTTCAAAATAAATAGCATCGAAAATATAGAAACAAAAAATCCTGAAAATAGAAAAATTGATAGTCTAAAACTCAATTTATAATAAATCAATAAAATTTTAAAGGTATCAGGGATCTACGATATATATTTTTCATCGTAAAAGTTTAGTAAAGATGCATTGCTCATCTTTGTCAATTGTTTAAATTACAGCATAGGTATATGATGAATAAAGTCTTATTATAAAAGCTTCACTATGCAGTTCCACGCTAAAAATAAGTTTTGTACGTCCATTAGTAAAAATATAATTAGACTATAATTTTAGGAGTTTAACCAAGGTTTATTAAGTGTATATAAACCCATTGTTATAGTTTATTGACCAAATATATTGTCTTTGGTTAACGTCTGCTTTGGAACCAAAAGCCATACCGGAGACATCAAAAGGAAATTAAATACAAGGGACTGGAAATAGCAGTCAGAAAGAAAAGTTGCTCCTTGAACAAAGTCACCTACCACAGTCACTTACCAAGGGATGTGACGTAAAGGGACACAATCACCGGTGGTGGCACTCACGGATGGAAGAGGAAAATGAAGAGGTGATAGTAAATAAAACCTACGAGTCTACCTAACACCAAATCTAAGACCTCGTAGTTGATATAATATAAAACATAAAAAACAAGTAGCGAGAGATCTGATATACTAGAAGTATTAGGTAATCATTTCTCATCATGGAAATTCAGAGAAGGGTTTATAAGATGAATTTTCAATAAAAGTTCAATCACACTAAAACTTTAATTCGAATTAACAGAAAACAATTGATGGCACATTGCCTTAACACTATAAACACGTAACTTAACACTATTATAAGCACCCTAGAATCTCCCTCAACAACACCTACAAAAAATAGACCATTTGAATTGACAACGGGGAAGACGCATTATTGATTATTAGGGCAAGTTGCGAATTATCGGTCAGTTTCACTTCTTCGGTCATATAGAAAAAAAGTTTATAATTATCATTTTAATTGGTATCCATTGTACCTGTAGGTATCGTGGATACCAATAATAATTATTACTATTATATAGTTTTTCTTTTATGACCGATAATGTGAAACTGACTGATAATTCGTAACTTACTCTTTTCATAACAAAAAGTTTGTTTTATAAAAATTAATCTGTAACATTTCACTTTTTCTATTATCAGTTATCTCTTGTACAGAAAAATATATTCAGTTCTCCCATATATTCCCCACCAGTTAGGGTTTCAGTTCTCGGGAAGTGGGTGTAAGACAGGACAATGAGATAGTTTAAAAGGTCAGATTGGTTCAGAACCACTTGCCGAGAACTGAGGGTGTCTGGCACAAAGTCCTCAGTCTACTTTAGCAAGAACGATTGCAACACGACTTGGTATATAAACCTGAAAAAGAAGAAGAAAAAGTTAGAAAAGATCAATTATATCTCAATTGTTTTCTAGTTTTGCATTAATATTGTCTAAAAGAGTTAAGGTAAGTTCCAAGTTAACGGACAGTTCAAAATGTTAGTCCATATTTAAAATAGTAGCAATAACAAGTTGAAGGATAACTATAATTTCTATATATTTTTTCTAATCTGATCGAAAATGTGGAACTGCCCAATAACTCGGAACTTACCTTAAGTGAGTTACACACATTTTTTACGTCTGTAACTATTTCTTTTTCACCTAACATATTTCATGTGATTCAATGAAGGTAACTGACCATAGCAGAGTTAGCTCTGTTGTTAAATCCATCACTACTAGTTAGTATGGGGACACTGTGGTCCAACCTCCCCTGTCCACCAACAGTCTTATCGTCAGAATCCAGCACTATTGAGTACTTGCCAGCAACGTCCACACCAATCTAAGGGAGTTACGTTTTATTACATATTTTACAACAACTAATGTTGTAATATAACAACGTACATTATTAAACTTTATACCAGTGGAACAATTAATATCTTAGTGAATAAATAAAAAAAAACATCTATTGGAGATTATTAAAGATATGACTAAATATATATATATATATATATTTGGGTGAAATATTTTGCACACTCTATTTTGTCACTTATGACGTCCCTAATGTAACCCATTATTGTTAACATATTTAGTGACAATCTTAAAACGGATAATTGAATGCAAAAGGAGAAGGATGAATCATTGAATTTCCAGTAGAACAATTTCTTAAATCGTGAACAAAATACATAGTTTCCCGTATGATAAATTAGACACAAACTATAAAGAGTCCTACCTTATAGTCTGAAAAGCTCTGGTCCCAATGGAAGTTGAAGACGAAGACCAGACCACCTCTCTCACACACCACTACCTTGTCACCTTCATGTTTGGTGCTGGTGTATGCCTGTGTGAGAACACAAACATTATTTACATGAGGTAAAATAAATTGATCCTTTCTACAACGTTTGGACGATAAGCTATTAATAACGTACACTCAAAATCAAAGCTTACTTCAGCATGTCCATACATGTTTGAACAAGTCCAGACATGTTTGAACAAGTCCAGACATGTTTGAACAAGTCCAGAAATGTTTGAACAAGTCCAGAAATGTTTGAACAAGTCCAGAAATGTTTGAACAAGTCCAGAAATGTTTGAACAAGTCCAGAAATGTTTGAACAAGTCCAGAAATGTTTGAACAAGTCCAGAAATGTCTACAAAAGTAGACATATTTTGTCACATCCACATCACTCACGGGATCACTAGCTAGCCATCCATGTCTCTGCTCCAGTGTGTTCATTTGTCTGTCAAACTCTGCAAGGTATTTGTATTTGAGGTCACTGTCGTCTGCAAGGTGCCACTGTCTGTAGGCGTAATGGTAAGACTCGTTGTTACCTTCCCGGGGAAAATCTAACCACTCGGGGTGACCGAATTCGTTGCCTGTCAAGAATTGTGATGAAAAGAGAGAAATGATTTTATATTTTTTAAATTTTATTTATTAATTTTCTATCTTTTAATTAAATAAGAAAAGTTATCAAGAGAAGTTAAATTTAAAAAAGTTTGATCCTTTTCATTATTAGTAATTAGTAATTTGAAACGCTAATTTAATCAAACATTAGTAATTTCAATGAGCTCTAAATAAATTTCTAAAGTAGAAAATTTGAAAACCAATGACATGGCATTAAATATACGGCATGTAGTGAAAGATTTAACATGAAAAACCTTAATTAATTCTACAATATGGAATCAATTACAAAGACAAAGGGTAAGTTACGAATTGTCGGTCTGTTTCACATAGAGATAATAATAGTTATTTGGTTTTAATTGGTATCCATGATACCTGCAGGTAGCTATCATGGATACCAATTATACAACAATAATTATTACTTAATCATTTTTCTTATATGTCCGAAGAGGTTAACAGACCGATAATTCGTAACTTACCCGACACATAAAGATGCGTTCCCGTGCTGAAGAACTCGAAGGACGTCCCTCAGTTCTACGAGAACCAACCGTTCCCGTGACGAAGAACGTTCGTCAAGTTCGTGGAACTCGACGACACGGTAGATAGTACGTCGAGCTTTCCCTCTTGGCAGCCGTGACGTCACAAACGTAAACAAACAAACGAAAAAGGCGGGAGAAACATCTGTTCTTATTTGTAAATTAATAAAATTGATAATTGACATAAATTACATGTTTTAAGATTAATTGATAATTAATTAAACGGTTTAAACCCACCAAACCAAATTAGTGATTGTTAATATCCCTAATTAATTAGGGATATTAATTCCTAAACCACGGAATCGTACACATTGAAGTGGTTGCACAGGAACACTAACCAAGGGACCGTACTTCGTACCTTGAAGGAACGTTCTTCGAGTTCTTCAGCACGGGAACGCACCATAAGGTAGTAGCTACTGCTTTTCAATGTTCTCCACTGTATTTACCCCTTACCCATGAAGTTTAGGTACCCCTCTCCCCCCAGAGCGTGGGTGAAGAGCCTTATCATCTTGTGGAGGGCCATGCCCCTATCCACCACAAGGTTGGGGGGTGACATGGTGGACATGCTGGTGTACATCTCCTTGTCCATCAACCAGAAGGCCAGGGTCTTGTCCCCTACCAGTGCCTGGAGGATTTTACATTCTATCAAGTTTACCCATTTCAAACCTGAATTTTAAGGCTCTCACACTCGAAAAAAACCTCCCATCCGATGACAGAGGCTGAAAATAGCGCAAGTGACAAAATGGTTCGCTGGTAAAGCAATAATTCTACAGATTGAAAATCGGAAAATGATTTCGTTGTTTTCTCTAAATATCGGGGAGGCATGAATTTTCAGGTTATAAGAAGCAATTTAATTGCTTCTTTTTAATTTAATTTAATTTAACGCTACTTAATTGGTGTAAAAATAGGTTAAAATTGCATTGGTAATTCTATTTAGTGTACCTAATTGGTGATATTTGTGATGTTAGTAATTTTGTAATAGTAATTCTAAAAATTATAGCTACTGCTATTTTACTGTTATGTCTATAAAATTATTTTGCCCAAAAAGGACTCTTGGGCTTGGAACCTACTAAACTTTTAACTTGTTTAACTGTAATGTTTTTATGTACCTTTTGTTTCAATAAAGATATTTAAATGTTTCAAATATCTATATTTGAGTCTGTTTTTCCCTCATGAGGTTCTTAATATATTAATACGGTGCTCATACCTGGTCGTGACTCTCGCAATAGGCAATGGTCTTCTCCCTGTAGCGTCTGTTCTCTAGCGTGTGTACCATCTTGTTGATGTCCCACTGCTCGTCAGAGGACTCCTTCAGTACTTTAATCCACAGGTCAGGTATGGCCATAGCCAGGCGGTAGTCGAAACCACTACCGCCCTCATCTACCGGTCTGCAGAGAGCAGGCATACCAGACACATCCTGGATGTGAGAATATCAATTATTAACTGTTGCTTAATGTTATAGCTAAACTAAATAAGGAAGTTATACTAAATAAGTGAGTGTTGTATTTGAGAAACGGTACCATATATGAATGACAGCTGCACATTGTGTAATATTTAAGTGATTGTCTTTATTAATCTGAGGTATTTTAGAAACTGAAGTCATCAAATTAAATAACATCGAAGTTGAATATTGCTAGATAGATTTTTAAAATTTAAGAATCTATCTTTTGACATTTCACTCTTTTATTTAATCATTAAAACATTTCAATGGGACATAGCTACCTCTGCTATGGTGATGGCTTTAGGGTAGAGTGAGTGTATCATGTGGTTTGCCAGCATCAGGTACACCAGAGCATCAGTGTCTACGTTCAGACCGTAATACTCTTGGTAGTTACCGCTGAAACCCTCGCCTATACCGTGAGAGTGGTACAGCATTGACGTAACGCCATCAAACCTGTAAAAGAAACATAAGTAAAATAAAGTGCTAAAGGTAGTTATAGTGATAGCTAAATATTTTGTGATTTGATAGAAAAGGAATTCAATATTATAAAACACTTAAATTAGCTAATTATTTAATTGCTTCAATCAATTCGCTAATAGTTGTAACATTTTAATTAATTATCGGTCATTTCCACATTTTCGGACACGTAAGAAAAAAATATAGCTACAGTAATTATTATTCAATTTTTATTTTTATTGGTATCCATGATAACTGCAGGTATCATGGATACCAATAAAAATAAAAAGTGAATAATAATTATAAGCTATAGCTATATTTTCCAGGTACCTACCTATACAAACATGTGGAATTGACTGATAATTAAGAACTTATCCTACATAGCTAGTTATTGTAGCTACACAGTTTAGATTTTTAGAATATGATAGAGTTGATAATGTCCTATAATTATCAATGAGTTTATTAACAGAAATATGTTATCTTGATACTCCACTATCATGTCTAGCACTTTCAGATCAAAATTCAAGTTAATATTTAGCTACATGTTTCAAACATTGGAAGCTGAAACAAACATTTGAAGATTAAAGCATGTAGAATAAACTAAATCTTAAAAGATTGCAAGAGATTTTTATCAACCTGAATCCGTCAAATTTGTACTCCTGGAGGTACCATCGCAGATTGGAGAGGAGGAACCGTAACACCTCCCAACTGAAAAAGTACAAAATGTTAGGAATAGCTAATGACTTAAATTCAAATTTCATATCAAAATCATTTAAATAGATTGAGTAGCTAATGATGAAGTTAAAGGAGATACGATCCCCAACAACAATCATATTCTAGGTATAGAGCTGATGAAGTTAAAGGAGATACGATCCCCAACAACAATCATATTCTAGGTATAGAGCTGATGAAGTTATAGGTGAAAAGATCTCCAACAACAATCATACCCTAGGTATAGAGCTGATGAAGTTATAGGTGAAAAGATCTCCAACAACAATCATACCCTAGGTAGCTAGCTATACAGCTGCACTCCACCTCATTTAAAAATCATTCAACTCACTGACTGTAGTTGAATAGTCTCGAGTCCCACAGGTCGTGGTTTCCCTTGGCTCCCCCATGGAAGTAACAGGAGTCACTTCCATCAAAGAGGTTCAGACCATCTAGAGAGTTCTTGGAAGCGTGGGAGTGGACCACATCCAGCAGTACTGTGAGTCCTAACCTGTGGGCCTCATCCACCAGCGCCTTCAGCTCCTCTGGGGTACCGTGGCGACTGTAACACACTGAGCATTAGGAGGTTAGTTCACGAGTGTTAGTAGGTAGCTAGCTATATATTTTTTTCACACTCTACCAAAAGACTATAGCTACTCGGTATTTTATTTTAAATAAGTATTAGATTATATATATTAGCTGAAGAGAGTTAGCAAGGTATGAAAATGATAGGGATGGAGAGATTAGTAAATCCAATGAAAGGGCCTTCTAATTGTTTAATCGAAGTAGCTAATTAAAATTAAGTACATGACACTAACAAAGAATATATTATACAGATTATGCATGTAATTAATAACTATAGAATTGTTGATACTCAGCACTAACTAATAAGATTAATTCTAATTCCAATACACAGCTAACAGTATTAGTAGGTAATTAATTAACACACAAAAGTAGGTTTGAAACACCGTCAGACTGATATTCAAAGGGATACTCTTCTTATAAATTATTATTTGCTATTAACCTTATTCAGTGCTAGTTTGCTATGCAACCTGAGAGTCATTTGGCATGCGATCTGGATAGAATTTATTAGCAAATATAAAGGATACAGGAATACGAGATTCATAATATAATAAAAAAATTATTTCCTCACAAAGTATGGAAATACATTTAAAAAAATATTCTTATATAAACTACCTACATCCTACTAAACTCGTATTAATATAACGTAAATTAGGCAATTAATGAATATAGTGGCTACTAATGATTTTTAATTTTCAAATTTTGAATTAAATATCTCGTATATATTGTTTGTTTCGTAGGTATCACAGATGCTTGAACAGAAAAAATACTAGCTAATGCATTATCAGATCACGTAAACCTTCAGATCGCATACCAAACAAGCACCCTGTATTCAAATGAACAAACTCAACCATTTCAGAAATTTTCACTAAACATTAATCAAGACACAAACTGTGAAGATTTCAAGAGCTCACCTTGCGACTGCAAAGAAGTTAGTGATCTGGTATCCAAAGGATGCGTAGTAGACATGTTCCATAACACCCATCATCTGTATGGTGTTGTAACCTGAAATGAAAGGTAATGGAAATGTTATCAGTGATGTAGATTTTCTGGCGCAGAATATCAAGAAAAGTCTCAAATTAGCGTCTTACAATTTCTATTTTAATAGATTAGCTACTTCCTCCATATATTTTTATCAAGAGATTTCTTTCATTAGTCCCACACTTTTGTTGCCAAACTTTAACATAAGGTAGCGATCGTCAAAATTAACACTTTATTTTCTATGAAGGTATGGTCTAAAATGCTTAGTGAAGAATTACAAGGAATTGAAGTTGGGTAAAAAAAATTACAATTAGTAAAAAAACCCGTGGCAAGGAAATGAAATGATATTACGCCCCTAGATTTCTACTTATGGGGACATTTGAAGAGTTTGGTGTGTGAAACACAGATTCAATCCGAACAGAACCTGATCGGCAGGATTGTCGAAGCATCGCAACAAATGGGCGGCAGTTTGAACATATTGTGTAAAGATGCAACCTAATTTAAGATTATGTTTCTTGTGCTCCTAATAATTACTGTTAGAAATGCTTTGTTTCTTATCGCAACATTAAAAATATTATGTTAACAAATAATAATAAATGGTACAAGATCGATACTTTCCTAAGCTTGTAACTCTTTAACCAAGCATTTTAGACCATACCTTCATAGAATACAAAGTGTTTATTTCGACGATCGCTACCTTATGTTAAAGTTTGGCAACAACAACAAAAGTATATTATTAACTGATTATAATAATTGTTATATAGCTACTTTTCTCTTTCATAATCGAAATGTGGACTGTCCAATAACTCAATATTTACCAATGTTTCAATTGCAATAAATTATAAGTCAAGAAGCACTGTAGAACTAGAAATTCTAGAATAAATATATGTTCTATTTTCAAGATCAATTTCAAAGATATAAACAAGTTTCCATATTGCTGGCTAGTCAAGTTAGCTATAACCAAATCTAAATATAAAGAATAGTTGAATAGCTTGCTTGACATGCTAGCTACATTACAAATACATTAGTAAGCAACTTTCTAGAAAGTAAAAACAAACTATTATGATAGCTAGTTAACTTTATGAATTAGCTTCAGTTACCACCAGACTTCTTTCTCCTCACCCAATTTAACAATCCTAGGCAGGACTTTCTCTGTGAACTCTTTGTAGGTTCCTATACGAGGTTCAGGAGACGCAATACCAACATGACACTCGTAGATACGGAGAGAAGATGGCTTGGGGGGAGAGGGGTGCTTGAACACATACTTCTGAAAGGAAAAATGTTATGATAGTTCTTTGATGAGGAGACACTGTGAGGGAATAGCAAGAACTGTTTTAAAGTTGCTATGATAAGTTCCAAGTTATCGGATGGTTACATATTATCGGACACCTAAAAAATAACTCGGAACTTAGCCACAGGCCAAACAAGATCTATAACAAATTAACTATACAGACTATTAATTTTGCCCATTTTTATTTATCATTTAGCTACATAAATATAAATTGAAGTAACTTTCATTTCAAGTAGCTACAAACCATTAGCTTTCTTTCAGATAGCACATCTACTATGCAACAGCGAGAGAAATGCGATCATTGAATAGCTAACTGAAGCTGGCAAGACAAAAACAGATGGGGTAAGTTCTAACCTCTTTTTGGGGAGGGTTCCACACATGGTGTTGGTAGCAAAGTCCTTCCTCCTTTGGAGGTTTGCAGACATAGGATGCCCAGGGGGAGAGTCTGTCCACTTGCTCACCATTTGGAGTCACTACTCCTATCTAATGGGGGAGACAGATATTAGCTACAAGGTATTGGGTCATCAGATTGAAATGACGTACAAAATAGGATAAATTAACTTAATGGGGCTCAATGAAAGCTACTCAGTGAAGGTAACAAAGTAACTAATCCAGCTACCACCATTTAGTAATGTTATAGCAAATAACTAACCAATAAAACAGTCATTATAAAATCTATTTAGAATACAAAATAGCAACTACAACAAGCTTATGGTAATAAACATCAGTTATGAATCATCAGACATTTTCAATCATTAAAGAAAACTATATAATTAAACTTTTAACTCATTATTTTAATTGTTGTTCATGATACCTCAGGTAGGTGCCATGAACAACAACAACAATGAATAGTTAAAATTATATTAAAATTATAAATTACATATTTTCACTATATGATCAAATGTGGAAATGTAATAATTCGAAACTTAGTTAATGGTTGTACCGTTGTACACACGTACAGTTTTTTAAGTCTTTCCACCAGACTTTTTGCTAAGCTCCTCCTACTTTTTCCACAAGAATATAAGAAAAAAACAATTTTATAATTAGTTATTTCAGTTGGTAGCTATCCATGATACCAACTGAAAAAAATAAAAAAAATTATAGTTTTTTCTTATATTCTCGTGGAAAAAGTAGGAGGAGCTTAGCAAAAAGTCTGATGGAAAGACTTGAAAAACCCTATGTGTGTACGGCACTTTAATGGTCTATGTGTAACTAGACAGTTAAACATTGAACAATTTAGCAATAGATTTCCTTACCTTTATTCTGGACAGATGTGCAATGGCAGGAGAACCATCACTCTTTGCTGCAATTTTAATCTCCCATTTGCCGTAATCTAACCTTGTGAATGGATGTGATGTGCCATTCCAATTATCTGGGTAAGAAGAGGTACTATTCAGCTATTAGTATTTGGTTGGTGTAGAATCTTTAATCCCAATGCTTGCCACACTACGAAACGGTGACCGGACGTTTCGTTACTAGGACGTTTCATTACCAGGAGGATTCGTTACCAGGAGGATTCGTTACCAGGATGATTCGTTACTAGCTCTTTCGTTATGTTTTAAGAAATGGAAACTATTTTTTTTATTTGAAATGGGTTGCCGACTACATTTCATACCAATCCCATACATTATAAATTTATACTACTTTAAAAATATTGTCTACTTTTAAAACATATTTTTTATTAGTTTGGTTTTATATTGATTATAATCAGATGTATTAAAATTAACTATCATCTCTTAATTTCTTTGATTAGAAAAGTTGGAAGTGAAAATATCATGGATACCAATCGATATAGAAGTTATATTTATAACAATAATTATGTTTTATTTTTCCTCACACGATCGAAAATGTGGTTTAGTCCAAAATCTTTTGTTTTTTATATTTCCAAAAAAAATTTAACGTTAGGGACTTAGGGTAAAATTTAAATTAACAGATGTTACAAGTTACCGAATGAAAATAACTTAATGAAAAGAAGCATAACCTTCAGCAATTTTACGATAGTAATAACTATTTTCGATCATACAGGAAAAGACTATAATTTAACATTTCAACTCTTTATTCTTATATAGCTACTATTTTCTAATATGTTTGAAAATTTCTGGTAATTGGTTCAGCATAGGGGAAAGAATTCAGTACATATTTATAATTTATAGTATATGGGATTGAGTCTAAGACTCGTTTCAAATTTAAAAAATCTATTGTAGCGATTCAGAACGAAAAATCTGGTAACGAATTGTCCTAGTAACGAAACGTCCGGGTACGAAACGTCCTAGCACCCTAAAAAACATAGCCTACTAGGGAAGTTACGAATTATCGGGCACTTTCACATCTTCGAACATACAAGATATACAATATAATAGAACGACTATTTGATTTCAATTGGTATTCATGATACTTGCAGATATCATGGATACCAATTAAAATAAAATGAGTATTTAATTTTTGGTATCAATTAAAATTAAACACTCATAACTAGCTATATCATTTTTCTTCTATGATTGAAGATGTGTAACTGACCAATAATTTGTAACTCACCCTATGACTAATCGAAAGGTACTCACTGAAGTCTCCTTTGAGGTAGAGTTGTTTGGCTGCAGGTGCCCATTCCAAACACCGCACAGAGTTGTCACTGTCAATGTGCAGACCAAAGTCTTTGAAACCTTCTGTGAATTTCTCTATGCTGCCTTCATTGGTGTCTATATCTTTGAGGAACTTGGACAGACAGGAGTACCTGCAAAGGAGTCAAAAATAGTAACCATGTATAATAAATATAAATTAATTTTTCCAACAATAAGTTCTCTTCCTATCAAAGAATATATCTAAAAGTTAATGTATTCATATAATCTACTTGAAATTAAATTTGCCAATGTCATATCATATATATATGGCATTAAACATGTTAGCTAGATTTAGCTCCTAGCTAAATATAGCTACAGCTAATAATATAAATACTATTCAGTTGTAGAATGTACAAATTTTATAAGAGTAATATTAAATGTTTTGGAAATAGGCCAGACTACAGAGACTGGTAAAGTTTTCTCTAAGAAACCTATTTTGGCTTCTGTTCTCTGGAAAGTATATTAATATATGATTATATGTAGCTAAGCAGTAAAAATAAATATAGGAGAAAACTAAGGATTGTTCACATAGAAAAAGATTCCCATATTTTGCAAATCAAATTCAGCCAAATGGAAATTATTGGTACAAAAATGAAAAATAGAACAAATTTAAATTAATTTCTTTAACTACTAACTAGGCACTCTGCAGAATGCGTCTCTTCAGTCTTCTCCCACAGAGATTTTAATTTGAGAGAAAGTTACTCTCTGACTCTCAGCAGCAGATACAGAAACTCCCGCAGCTAAATTAATGGTAACATAAGAATTAATTCAAAATCTCCCGCAGCTAAATTAATGGTAACATAAGAATGAATTCAAAATCTCCCGCAGCTAAATTAATGGTAACATAAGAATTAAGTTAAGATCTCCCGGAGTCCCGCAGAGATCTCCAATTTCTAAAAATTCAATCAAAAACTCCCGCAGAGAGTCTTGGAAAAATGTTCCATATTCTGCAGACTGGCTAACTAGCTATTTAGGTACATTAATTTTGTTACCAATATTTACGGATGAATCTCTATACCTAATTGTTCATTCACCATTATTTGCTACAAATAAAAAAGATCCAATAAAACTTAAAAGTATAAAATTAGATACCTACCAGTTTTTACAAATAACAAATAAAAAATTCCCATCTAAATACAGAATAGGTAGAATTAAAACTGTTGCTAATTAGGTAGTAGGTAGTAGCTAATTGAATTCTCAATAGCCACACTTTGAAAAAGGATATTTTGATTATCATATTTGAATAGATTAAAAATAATATACATCATTGATAAATTGAAATGTAAGATAAATACCATATTCTAGAGTGAGTCCAGAGTGGAATAATAACTCATTTCAGATTGACTAGTAACTCTGTTAGGAATTTAGAATGAACAGAAATTACTCATTTTAACCCTAAAAAATGCAGAAATCAGTAAATTATTTTATAAATTTCAACTCCGCAGTGAAAACTAATGTAAAATAAGTCATTTAAGCTTCAGAATTGGGCTTGTTGTGATGATAAACATCACTAATGGGAATGCATGAAGTTAGGAGCCAGTCTGGAAAAATAGGTGCTTTCTGATGAACTAATTACTCTGTTGGAGTTTTACAGACTTCAAAAATTAATGGTAAATTGCTAAAAATTGTATAATCTGCAGCATTTAGCATATAGAGTTCATCTGTTAGCCTAAGCAGTTTTCCAGACTGGGTTAGGAGTAACTCTGTTAGAATTTATCTTTTCCAGTCTGGGAGTGAGTTAGTCTATCAGTTGAACTTGAAACTAAAAAACAAATAACTTTCTTCATATAGTTTGCACAATCTATGTAATATACCTACCTTGGATATTTTTAACATTTTAGTGCAATTAATCCACAATTTCCCATTTCCTCCCACATTTACATGCATTCTGCTGAGAACAGAAAGCAAAATAAACAGTTTAAACTTTCTTGGAGAACACTTTACCAATTCTTGCAGTCTGGATTAGACAGGATTACCTATGAGTTATGACTCAAAATTGGCTTACTACCTATGTGTCGCAGTCCAAAACATGTGTTACAAATGCTTACCTTCTAACAATTTCTTTCTTGTGGTCATTCAAGTAAGGATCAAGATTGAGAAGTTCTGAGATTTTAGGAGGTTCTTTAGTCTCAGTAGACATTTCACAGTAGGACCTACGTATCTAGGTATTACTTAATATTTAGAACTTAAGAGTATTAATCTGTAACAGGTAAAATTATAATAATGAAGCAGAGATGACAGCATAAATAAAATGAAAAAAAATAGGCAACTAACGCCAAACAGGCTGAATTTCTAATGTTTTGCGAACTTCAAACGGTGCCACTTTGCGTGCCAATATTGGTATCCATGATACCTGCAGCCGCAGGCAGTAGGTAGCTATGAGGTATCATGGATACCAATTAATATAAGAGGTGAATAACTATTATTTCAGCATTTCATGATATGATCGAAAATATGGAAGCTTCCAATAACTGGGTGCTTACCCTGTCCCTGTGTAGACTCTACGAACTGTGCCGGTAGCTAACTAGTTACGTAGTGACATGCTTGACGCCAACTTACCAACTACACATTCAAGGTCATTTGAATCAAGGCGCCTAGCTACTAACATACCTATATATTGAACATTTAACTCTAAATTAGATACCTATGTTTGTCTTTCACGAGCAAAACGGCACATAGAATATAGGTATAATAAGGTAAGTTTCGAGTTACGGGACGGTTCCACATTTTTGATCATATAAGAAAATATAGCTGGGTAGTTTAGGTATATATAATTTTACAACCTAGGCCTAACTGGTTAGTTTAAATACCCAGCCAGTTAATTTTTTCCCTTTATGTTTGATCGAAGATGTGAAACCGCCCGACAACTCGGAACTATCTAATCAAAGTTGAATTTTATGTAGGTATTACCCACCTAGGTATAGCAAAGGTATTTTTTGACGAATGAATATAATATCCTAGGTAAGTACATACTGGAATATATTAGGTATTGTCCCTTGTTACTTTACAAGTTTACTGTAGCTGTAATTATTACCTTCTCAAATTTGCGGAAGGTCATATTTTACCCGGCCTTTATTTATTTATCATCTTGTTATTCGCTTAACTGGAAAGGTGTTCAACCAAATTGTCTAAGATTTGGTGAAACGATTGGTCATTGTCCAGGAACTATTCGGTAGAATTTTGAGAACGATCCGGTCAAAGGTCAAGGTCATGGTCATTAATAACTAAAAAAGTATTGAACCATATTGCATGAAACCATATTGCATGAAATGGTTCCTGTATTGGTGGGACCAATCGTCCCACCAATACAGGAACCATTTTGTTAAATTTTGGAAGTAATCGGGTAAAAGATCAAAGATCAAGGTCAAGGCCATTTATAACTCAAAAAGTACTCAACCAAATTGTCTGAAATTTTATGGGACGATAGAACAATGTCCAGGACCAATCTGGTAGAATTTTGGGAGTGATCCGGTCAAAGGTCATGTTCATTTATAACTCAAAAAGTATTAAACATATTGCATGAAAATTGGTGGGACGATTGGATATTATCCAGTCACCAGTTTATTGGATTTTGGTAGAGAACGGGTCAACGCAGCGGCGGAGGAATGCGCTCTACTGAGTGCTCATATATTGGTCTCGTAATCTACTCATCTTTCGATAATAGCACTTCTAAGAGATAGACGTTTCTAAAAATAGCTAAAAAATTACCGTACAATCAGAAAAAAGTTACGGTGGGGCTATAGAAGATTAAGAGGGGTAGGTACCCACTTAATCTTCTTTGGTAAAGGTTAAATAATGGAGTGTTTAATAAAACCAAAGTCATGAGTACAGAGAGACAGACGTAGAAATACAGTAAAAAGAGAGCTGTAGAATTGGAGAACAGAACGTGTTGCCACGAAGAGTGCTAAAAAGCAACGTAGGGTCAGCAGTGGTAGCAGAATGTTTCGTAAAGGGCCGTACACACGCAGGGTTTTTTATAAGTCTTTCCACCAGACTTTTTGCAAAGCTTCTCCTACTTTTTCCATGAGACTTTTGAATCATATAAGAAAAAACGATACATATAATTATTATTTATTTTAATTATATAGTTTTTTCTTATATTCTCGTTGAAAAAGTAGGAGGAGCTTAGCAAAAATCTGGTGGAAAGACTTAAATAAACCTGCGTGTGTACGGACCTAGAGGGCAAGCTTGGTAAAATAACTACAATGGACCCACCATCTTTAAACATATAAAAAAGCAAGTACATGACTTTGTAAGAGTTTATTAAAAAAACATAAATTATGTCCATTTAAAATCAGCCCAAACTGTACAATAATGACATTAGATGCCGCAATCTATTAATTATAATCTAGCTATATGATAGTTACCACAATGAGTTCTGACCAATCTATCACAGAATAGTAGCTATTTTAAATACCAAATCTGATGATTAAATGATATCTTTTAAGTTCATACATAAATAATGAAAACGATATGAAAATATTTAGATGATATGATGGAATATAAATATGATTAATAGTTAATGTTGTAGGAACATTAAAGGTCCCCTCCAAGCAAATTTTTTTATTGCTTAGATCAACGAGCCTAATGTTTCTTGTCATTTTACTGCAAACCCCATTAAATTTGAAAGCATGTTTTTAATTTTATATGCTTTGAAAGATTTTTATGATCCAAACTCTACAAAACCTACTTTACTTCCGACTTTCTAATTTTCAGTCTGAAGAAGAAGAATGTACACCATTTGTTTTGATTGTCAACTAGGTATTTGGTTTAATAAATCTATTTATTATTTGTTTATATGTTGAAATTTGGATGAACTTATTTTAGAAACGTTTATATACTTTTAGAAACAATTAATATCTTAAAAGAAGGCCAAAAACGCATTGTTTGTTTAAAAATCAAAATTTGAAATCAAAACAAAGAGTGTACAATCTTCTTTCTCAGCGTCAGGTTGGAGATTCGCTTGATTGTTGCTCACAGAGTATTAAAAAACTTTAAAAGCAAATAATGTAATATATACTGAACCGAATTGTATGTGGTTTGCGGAATAATGATCGTAGACCTTAGTTCTATAATATTATGTAATAAACTCATTTTTTTTCCCGGAGCCTGGAGAGGACCTTTAAAGTTAGCTATATCCAATTTTTTTAAAGTAATAGTTTATTAGCACAGAGATAGGACCTATAGGGCAAGTTGCGAGTTGTCGGCCTGCTCTTCATTTCAATAAAAGTAAAATGATAATAGAAAATATTTTTTCTAACATGATTGAAAATGTAGAACAGTCCAATAACTAGGAGCTTACCCTAATGACTAAAGTAGCTATTCAAGACTAACATTGAGCATTTATCGAACCAATGGGAGGACATTTAATCGAATCAATGGGAGGCCATCTAATTGAACCAATGGGAGGCCATCTAATTGAACCAATGGAAGGCCATCTAATTGAACCAATGGGAGGACATTTATTCGAACCAATGGGAGGCCATCTATTTGAACCAATGAGAGACCATCTAATTGAACCAATGGAAGACCATCTAATCAAACCAATGGGAGGCCATCTAATCGAACCAATTGGAGACAATCTAATTGAACCAATGGGAGGCCATCTAATCGAACCAATGGGAGGCCATCTAATCGAACCAATTGGAGACAATCTAATTGAACCAATGGGAGGCCATCTAATTGAACCAATGGGAGGCCATCTAATTGAACCAATGGGAGACCGTTAAATCGAACCAATGGGAGGCCATCTAATCGAACCAATTGGAGACCATCTAATTGAACCAATGGGAGGCCATTTAATCGAACCAATGGGAGGCCATCTAATCGAACCAATGGGGAGACCATCTAATTGCACCAATGGAAGACCATCTAATCGAACCAATGGGAGGCCATGCAGTCCCTGGTCCACTCCGTGTGGCACACCCAGCACCAGTTGTAGCGACAGGAGGCCCTGGTGCACACCATGTGCATGCACCCTCCTGATTTTTCAGTAGGAGTCTTGCACTTGGGGCAAGGTTTGGTGAGAGTGTGAATCTTGATTTCACTCGCCATGTCCCAGCCACTGACAGAGGAGTGGTTAGAGGGGAAGACTGAGCGAGATAGAGTGTTCAAAAGACCCTCTGAGTCTGGTGTCCAACAGTCGCCTTCGTGGTACTCCTGAGGCGAAAATAATTAAATGATAGCTACTTAGTACCGAATTTAATATAGGAGTTAAATAGTACTACTAAAGGTGTAAATAATAATATTCACGGTGGGCCATATATTTCCATTCATCCACAAAACGCATATTAAACAAATAATAATATAGAACATCAAATATAAAATTATATTTATTCCTATGTATGGAAACTTATGACCCATCCTGTAGTTTAGTTACAGTCGAAAATGTGGAAGAGTCCAATGACTCTAATTCTTCAATTTACAACAGCCTTACCCAAAAAAATCAAATAGTTACCTTGAGACACAATCGACAGAAAGATCCTCCACAGCCTGCAGAACAAACTATCAGTCGGCAGTCCTTGGCCAAATCTTCTGGTATGATACCATTACCACAACCAGGAAAAGGACAGAACACTCCATCCTCTGCAATCACGGCCTCTTCAGCTCCCCAAATCTGATACCTGAACAAATGTCACAAAAAACATAGTTAATGGAAAGTTAAATATGATGTGGCTAAATATATGACATCATAAGATGGCGTCCAAACAGCGCTAGCTCTATTCTTCAATCTATTTATTATTTTATTAGTTATAGTTGATTTTTAGGGTAATTTGGTATCATGGAAATTTAACGCTGATATCGTGGAGTCGAACCTTATACTGGGGTTCGAACTGAGTACTAGTCTATCTTTAGAGCTAAATGATGCTCTGATAGGCAGGTGTGAGACTCTATTCACTGTAAGCTATGTCATGGGACTGCAACTGGTCACCTACAGGCTAAAAGTCTAGATCGCACAGAGTGTGCCTTTGGCTGGTAACTCACATTTATACTAGTTCCTTACTACTAATTTTCGTCATACTATTGTAGAGAGCTGCTGGATGCTCTACGTCAATCTTAGATGCATGACGTCACTGTTCTGTTTTCTTACCTATCATACTGCTCCTTTCCCAGTAGCCTGAAGTGATGTGTTTCACTGATGAGAGAGTTAGAGCAGTTTAGGGGGCAAGGGAGGGTGTATCCCAGGGAGCTATCGTAGGTGAACTGCCTCTCACTGTGTTTGGAGAGACAGTAGGTGATAAAGCAGTCCAAACAGGCTACGTGAGACGCCTCGCACTCGAACACACAAACTGGCGAAGATGTCTCACCACAAGAGAGACAGACAGCATCCCTCAAGTTAGTCCTGATCATGTGAAGAGGGACAGCAGTGTCATCTTCTCCTGTGGTGATGTGGTCAGCGCACTTGAAGAAGAACTCTGCGTAGCTCTGTTGGTCAGAGGAACAGGTCTCACACTCGCAAAGGATGCTTTTTGGTTTCAGGACGTCATTCCAGCAAGTAGGGTCGGAGCAGAGGTTCACAGCCCCTTGCTTGCACTTTAAACATCTAACTCTCAGCTTACCTATACTCAGACTGGCGCAAGGGGAGGTGCAGTAGACGTAGAAGTGAGGTTTGTCTGTCTTCTTGCCCTTGGCATTACTAACCATCTTCTGGATGTGTTTCTGCTCCTCCTGACTGAGCTGAATGGTGACCACAGTGTGGGGGTCACACAATAGGTTACTTCTTGCTCGGCCATTGCTTTGACCAGCACTGGAGGTGGTATGGTTGGTTTGACTATCATTGGCGGAGGTATGGTCATTGCTTTTACCATCACTGGACGGGGTATGGTCATTGTTTTGACCAGTAGATGAATGGTGATCGGCTTGACCAGAAATGGAGGGGGCTACATCAGCAATAGCAGTCGTTCCTAGAGGCTTAGTTTTAACATCAGTTTTGTTATGGCATTCGTTGACAACCTCACTAATGTTCTGAAGAGTGCTGGTAGATGATATTATATCCAGAGGGGAGTAGACAGCATGAAGCACACTGTTTTGCCCTATGTCACACTGACTCAGAATGATGTCATTTGTCAGATCCTTCCCTGCGAATATCAGTCTGCAAGTAAAGCATTGCAATCATTAACACTATTTAAACTGAATTATGTATAACGAGAAATTAGAACAAAATGAGTAGATGGTTTGGTTTGTACTTTGTACAAGCTCCTCCTACTTTTTCCACTAGAATATAAGAAAAAACGATAAAATAAATAACAATTATATCGTTTTTTCTTATATTCTCGTGGAAAAAGTAGGAGGAGCTTAGCAAAAAGTTTGTTGGAAAGACTTAAAAAACCCTACGTGTGTACGGCCCTTTAGAGGAGGTTATGAAATCTGCAGTGTTTCTCCAAATCGCAGAAGAGGAAGACAAACAAATAAATTATGGATGCATTTTGATATTCAAAGAATTAGGGCGAGTTCCGAGTTACTTGACATATAAAAATATTAATATTTAAACTATTTTAATTATAATTTATATTTCTCTTAGATGATCGGAAAGGAAGAACCTTGAAATAACTCAGAATTTTTACAGCTTTATATTTTTTTGTCAGTTTAAGAAGACATCATTTTAAGAACACTAATTATTCCATTAACATGACTATGTGAAGTTAATTAAGATGCACAAACCTTAGACTGTAATTGACATCATCTTTGTTCACCTGTGAGAGAATCTTCTGCTTCACCTGCTGAACTGACCAGTCTGGGTCTAACTCAATGATCATCTGGAGAAAAAAGCCATGAAGTTTTAAAGAGTGAAATATAAACAAACTGCAACGGGCACTCGTAGAGCGCATACCTTCGCCGCCGCTACATTTTTGTTCCTTTTGACCTTTTCGTATTTCAGGCAACATAGTTCAATACTTATTGAGTTATAAATGACCTTGACCTTTGACCCGATCACTCCCAAAATATAACCAAACGGTTCCTGTGTAACTAATGACCATTGACCAATCATCCCGCCAATTTTGATTGAATACTTTTGAGTTATGCAAATAACAAGATTACAAATAAATAAATAGATTAATGCCCACCAAAACATAACCTTTCATCATAGTTACGACTCTTACTGCTCTTTGACACTCCTAGTGTTAGGAAAGTGGGGGTAGCATAGGTCATGAGTCAATTGACCTTTAGAAATATCTGAATGACCTACCATGACCAGTGTTAAAGGGACAGTGCACTTATATAAAGAAACATTAGTGATAAGTAGGGTTGTGACAATATGCTTTTAAAATCATAGATCCTGAAAATATTATAGACGGAGAGAACTAAAGAGTATTGAATGGTTCTACACCAGCGGTATATAGTATTCGATACCATTTCATCTGTGATACTTTTAAGATCTATGATTTTAAACGCATATTGTCACAACCCTATTAAAAAGTTATATACTTGTGAGAATCCATTAGTCTGAAGTATAACCAACACCCAGAGAATGCGTATTATTAATTTATTATAAGCATGTAACTGTGAGTTACACTGTATCGGCAGAAATGGCACTGCAATACGCTTTGCAGACCAGGCGAGATCTCTACCCTTTTTAGCCCTGCATTAGCCCAATAAATGGCCTACAGAAAAGATTACTCTTAGTTTTATTTATATGTAGCCTAGCTGATTTTCATATGAATTTATTTGAAAGTTGCTGTAATCTGTATCTCTCTTTTTTCTAAACAAATGTATTATTATTACTACACTAAAGTCCTCACACCTCGCCAGAGAAAACTGTACATCCCTGACAGTTTGCTGACCACCTTAACCGTTGGTTTAGACTCTACTAACACGTGTGCAGGTAATGTTGCGAATCAGCTGTCTTGAAACGAAATTCAAACACCTATGAACACGTCAATTATTAACCCTTCAATGTCGTGCGTGGTCATGTGACCACGCAAAATTATTCATACTATGAAACTCTTGTCATTTTTAATTGAACAATATTTCTGTACCACACTTGTCATGTATAATCCCCACTATAATAATCCCCATGTATAATCAGTCAGTAGATTTCTTTGTGTTATAAGTAGGCTTGTGACAATATGCACTGCATAATATGCGCTTAGAAATTTGTGCATATATATGCATTTAATATTTTCATATGCAATTATTTTTATGCATATAGTTTCATGCACATGCATTTAATTTCTGACATATGCATTTATTTGTATGCAGTGCATTTTGGATATGCAGAAATTTAACATGTAGCTATATTTGTAACATAAATTTTAGATAAGTTCCTCAACTGGAGTAATAAAATAAATAAATTGAAAAAATGAAAAAAAAAAATTATGTAGGTTATACACTTAATTATAACATAATATTTTGATGTTTCAAAACTGAATTTTCTTCTTTTATCTGCTAAAATGTTCTTGCATTGAGAAAATATTCTCTGGACATCACATGACACGAGTGGTGGTGCTCTATAGAGCTCTTTTCTAACGGGGTTAGACCAGGGGTGGGCAGAAGTTTCTTTTCGAGTTCCACAGATAGAAATCATTTCAGTGCTACGAATTTTTTTTTTTTTTTTTTTATAGAAAATTAAATTTAATGATACACTTAGTTATTTTTTATAGTTATTTCTACTCAATAGGAGAAAAAGTTAAATTGCACCGTAGGAGGCAAAATTATAAATTAAATTAACAAACAGTTGCTTATTGTAGGAATGCAGCTCTATCAGAATTATTATATATATTTAATGAAATCATCATGTGTAAAGGATTGCTATTTATTACGGTGATTCTTCCTGATTCTTCACCAATGAGAGTAATTTGGTACTCTAAGTAAATAAAGTATTGAGATAGAATAACGGACAGACGAAATATATTTCTTCTTCTACTCTGACGGCCATGAAGTCGAAATACACAAGTGCTCCACAATTGATAATTACACACTTATGTTTAATATCCACATTGTTTCAGTATAAAATAGCAAATCAGCATAAGTAGATATACTTATTAGATCATACTATAAACAGATAAATTGCACATATATTAACGGAAAACAGCAATCACATACGAAACCTGAATATAATAGAGAAATAATGAAAATAGGTATCGGTAAGTTATATAATTTTCTTTTGATAAACTTTTATTTTCTTTCAATTTAATAGGGGTAACTTTTTATAATTTGTAGTGGGCACCGGTGCCATGTGAGTGCCAGAAACAGCACTCGGTGCCACAATGGCTCACCCCTGGGTTAAATGCTTGATGACCAACTCTTTTATAATGGAGTAATCAGTTATTATTTTCGCGCAAACCGGTTCCTTAAAATTATTACACTGGATTACCTTTTTCGAGAGAAATATACATAATCATCTGAATAAAAAACAGTAATTTTTCAAATTGTTGATTGAACCCGTACTAACATGCAATATGATTATATGTAGCTTGCGTACTTTTGTTATCAGAGTGCGTATTGAATTTGTGTAGGACTTTATATAAAACTCCTTTCACTGAGTATCCACATGGTCCGGAGATTTTATTTATAATTTGATAGTAAATATCGTATCACAGCAAATCCGATTTCATAATAATTATAAAGTCGGCTATGATCACAGTGACCTATTAATCGTTATCTTAAACTATATTTTTTTGTAGTTCCGTTTTATTTAACTACATTTTGCAGTCAACAGTAATTTAACTTTTTGTTTCCCCATCTCAAATCATTGGTAGGATTCAAGGTGTTCGCGCACACTGGTTGCTAGGCAGTTTGAATCCCACAACTAAACGTCGGCTAATGGCTACCTCTTTCTAACAAGGATTACAAAATAGAGTTTCGCAGACCATCTTAATTCTATTCCTCAAATTCCGGTCCCACGTTAAAAAGTCTTTTAGACATTGTTTTTATCAGTATTACAATAGTTTCGATTTCTGGTGAATGATGCTCCAAATTTGTTACCAAGAGGTACAACAAAAATTAGTTTAAAAACTTTTTTACGAAGTTCTACAAGATTATTGTACTATATCTGCACTCCACAACAATAATCAAAGTGGAGCCTTATTTGTGCGGCACAGCACCATCTTCGATCCTACTTTTAAATCTTGCACAAATTGTTAATAATGTCTCGTTTGAAATAAAATAATATAGTTATTGATACTTTGTTTTATATGAAATAAGAGTGATTTAAAGTTAGTTCTGTCCATCGAAGCCTACTGTCCCCAAAGAATAATAGGAAGAAATTCAAAAGAATGAAGGAGAAAACCAAAAACAAAAAGGACCTGGCTGGAATGAAGTTCAATGGTAGAAGAAAGTTCACGGTACCATAGCTATCCGTATATGCCTTTATTTATACGGTTTATGAATGGCCGAAAATCAGAAAGTGGTATTCCTCTTAACAAACTTAAAATGATCATTTCTTTGTCTGAGAACAGTATTTAAGTGTCTATTTCAGTTCATCTTATATTTACTTTCTTCAATTCTAGGTAAAATATTTTTTCTTCTAGTTTCAAGTACTGTAGCTACTTCTTTTATTTCTATTAGGGCAGTTAATTTTGAATATACACTTTATAATTTTCTGTTTTTTTAAATGCATGGATGCTTTTTCAATTGCAGATATGCATTTTGAAATGCATATGCATTTTCTCATTTGCATATGCATTTTTACATTTGCATACATGCATATGCACGTTTCATATGCATAATATGCAATGTCACAACCCTAGTTATAAGGTTTGGCAACATTAATTCGACGACTCACAATGTTGGCATCCTAGCAAAACTTTTCGGTAAGAAGGTGAGACCATTCAAACAGGTAATTATGAATTCATCGACCTGAAATTTATGTGGAATATTCAATACGAATTAAAGAATGTAGGAAATGATGGATTAGCTTTGTTGAAATTACAATAGTTATGTTATTACAATTCGCATGATAAAATGAATCACAACCGCTTATTCAGCAACTAAACTGTGAATGAACATACGAACTAGCTACTCTTAACCCGTATATACATGGAGGTTGGCCTTATTTTGGGACAGCAATCTGTAGATGTGGCACATCAGCAAAGTTAAAGTTGAGCAACCATGTAGAAGTTAGAGATAACTCACAAGAGGTTGCATCAAAATAGGAGACCTGAAGTCCTAACTCGTCATTAAAGAGTTTGCTAACTACTACCTTCGCTAAATTTGCTGCATGTTATGTTTCGATAGAAATTGTTTGTAATCTTGGGAGCAATCGGGTCAAAGGTTAAAATTAAGAGAAAAAATAAGGCAGCAGCGAAGGTACGCGCTCTTCGAGTAAGCGTTCCAGTATTTTCTTCAATAACATCAGATGATATGCAAACTATGAATTTGCTCAGTTGTGAATTAATCAAATAGCTATATTTTCTTTAAATAAAATGACTTGATATTTATTTATTAATAAGCATCTGCTCACCTGTTTAGCTGATGCTGACTTGATGTTCACAGAAATAAGGTTACTGTCAGGGGCTGCAGAGATGGCCCCATTAGGTTTAGCCATACCCAACAACTTAAGAATAGGGTTAATGAAGATAGACTTGAATAAATTATATAAAAAACTAAGCATACTCTAGAAACATATGTACTTAGGAAAAAATGCCACTCTTTTAGTGTTAGCTTTAGCTGTTTCAGCTATTTATTGGCTTGCTTTCAGATGAATATATTTACTTTAGTAAGGGTATAACGTCTGCTTCAGTCATATCGTGACTATTTCGCTGACGTCAAAAGGAAATTAAATACAAGGGACTGGAAGAAGCAGTCAGAAAGGAAAGTGGCTCCATGAACAAAGTCACCGGCCACCGTCAGTGACAATGCTCATGGATGCAGAAAAGCTACTCTGTGAATGCAGTCACTTATCAAAGAATGTGATAAAACGGGACACAAGCACCTGTGGCTGCACTCACGGAAGGAAGAGGAAAATGAAGAGGTGATAGTTAATATAGCCTACGAGTTTACCCAACACAAAAATTAAGACCTCGTAGTTGAGGATCATAACCCTAGCGCTATCCTCCAAAACAACAAATAGCTTCTAAAAAAATGACAAACAGTGTAAACATGAAAGGAAAAACTACATATAATCCAAATTACAACAGTTCGGGGCCCAGGGGACACTAACCCCCTTCCCTTCCTCTCACTCAGTACAGTGATTGGATAAGAGACCCTGGGGAAATAATGTGAACAAAAGTAGCAGCATTGTACAGACACACCATCTTTGAAAAGGGAAACGTCACCGTACTCGTAAAGTGGGTGTTGGCCTAGGTCATGACTAGGGTTGTGACAATATGCTTTTAAAATCATAGATCCCGATGATAATATTATAGACGGAGAGAATTAAAGAGTGTTGATTGGTTCTACACCAGCGGTATATAGTGTTTGATACCATTTCATTTCGTCTGTGATATTCTTAAGATCTATGATTTATAAAGCATACGGTCGTAACCCTAGCTATGATCCCATCTGTCTTTCGAATATTCTGATTGAGCTATTTCAACGTCCACTTTGCGAGTACTGCAACCTTCCTCTACAATATTTTTATCGGAGAATATTGAAGGAAATGTAATCATGACCAGAAAATAAACACATATCGTCGTTGAAAATTTAATAGATTAGCTATATATATATATAATATGCAGTGTAAGCAACATCAAATTGCTAACAATAAATCAATAGAATTAGCTAAAAGTTTGAGAATGTAAATAGAGTTACAGTGGTCAAATAAATGCACGACTAGCTACCTTATAAAGTTGGAGGTGCGATATACCACCTCATATAAAGTCTTATGTGTAATATACCACCAATTTAAAGTCTTAGGTGTAATATACCACCTCATATAAAGTCTTATGTGTAATATACCACCAATTTAAAGTCTTAGGTGCCATATACCACCTCATATAAAGTCTTAGGTGTAATATACCACCTAATTTGAAGTCTTAGGTGCCATATACCACCTAATTTAAAGTCTTAGGTGTAATATACCACCTAATTTAAAGTCTTAGTTGTAATACACCACCAATTTAAAGTCTTAGGTGTAATACACCACCAATTTAAAGTCTTAGGTGTAATACACCACCAATTTAAAGTCTTAGGTGTAATACACCACCAATTTAAAGTCTTAGGTGTAATACACCACCAATTTAAAGTCTTAGGTGTAATACACCACCCCACATAAAGTCTTAGGTGTAATACACCTCCCCATATAAAGGTATAACATATCACTGTCCAGCTCTACACACTCTACCTCTCTTATGGAGAGCAATGAACTACTTCTATGTACACACAGCTAATCATCTACACAAAGGCGTTAAGTACACAGTCTAGAGCATCATATAATATATACAAACCCCCGGATATACAAGTAGGGGAGGTGCACAGTTATCAAACAGTTACACATCTTCGACCAATGAATATATGATTTGATGGGTTATTTCAATTGGTAGCTATCTATACCTGCCAGGTATGATGGGTTATTTCAATTGGTAGCTATCTATACCTGCCAGGTATGATGGGTTATTTCAATTGGTAGGTATCTATACCTGCCAGGTATGATGGGTTATTTCAATTGGTAGCTATCTATACCTGCCAGGTATGATGGATTATTTCAATTGGTAGCTATCTATACCTGCCAGGTATGATGGATTATTTCCATTGGTAGCTATCTATACCTGCCAGGTATGACGGATTATTTCAATTAGAAATCTTGATTGGTATCCATGATACTGCAGGTATCAAAGACAGCTACCGATTAAAATAAAGAGTTACATATTTAGAGAATGTGGAACCGTTCGATAACTCGGAACTTGCCCTAGATATTTAACGTCAAGTGAAAATGTACAAGATATCTAAACTTTGGTAAGTGCTTGAAGTGTGCTATCTACGGAAAGAAAAGTCAAGTGTCTCCAGGCATAGTAAATGATAGACAATGGTAAGGAATTTAACCCATGGTGGCGTTAGAACTTTGCATTTTTTACGTCGTTATTTGCCTGTCTGTTCTAATAACAGTGTAATTGATGAGGCCTGTAGACACTGTAATTGATGAGGCCTGGAGACACTGTAATTGATGAGGCCTGTAGACACTGTAATTGATGAGGCCTGTAGACACTGTAATTGATGAGGCCTGTAGACACTGTAATTGATGAGGCCTGTAGACACTGTAATTGATGAGGCCTGTAGACACTGTAGATGATGAGGCCTGGAGACACTGTAACTGATGAGGCCTGTAGACACTGTAATTGATGAGGCCTGTAGACACTGTAATTGATGAGGCCTGTAGACACTGTAATTGATGAGGCCTGTAGACACTGTAATTGATGAGGCCTGTAGACACTGTAATTGATGAGGCCTGTAGACACTGTAATTGATGAGGCCTGTAGACACTGTAGATGATGAGGCCTGTAGACACTGTAATTGATGAGGCCTGTAGACACTGTAATTGATGAGGCCTGTAGACACTGTAATTGATGAGGCCTGTAGACACTGTAATTGATGAGGCCTGTAGACACTGTAGATGATGAGGCCTGTAGACACTGTAACTGATGAGGCCTGTAGACACTGTAATTGATGAGGCCTGTAGACACTGTAATTGATGAGGCCTGTAGACACTGTAGATGATGAGGCCTGGAGACACTGTAACTGATGAGGCCTGTAGACACTGTAATTGATGAGGCCTGTAGACACTGTAATTGATGAGGCCTGGAGACACTGTAATTGATGAGGCCTGGAGACACTGTAACTGATGAGGCCTGTAGACACTGTAGATGATGAGGCCTGTAGACACTGTAACTGATGAGGCCTGTAGACACTGTAATTGATGAGGCCTGTAGACACTGTAACTGATGAGGCCTGTAGACACTGTAACTGATGAGGCCTGTAGACACTGTAACTGATGAGGCCTGTAGACACTGTAACTGATGAGGCCTGGAGACACTGTAATTGATGAGGCCTGTAGACACTGTAATTGATGAGGCCTGTAGACACTGTAATTGATGAGGCCTGGAGACACTGTAACTGATTAGGCCTGTAGACACTGTAATTGATGAGGCCTGTAGACACTGTAATTGATGAGACCTGGAGACACTGTGATCAATTAAGCCTGTAGACACTGTAATTGATGAGGCCTGTAGACACTGTAATTGATGAGACCTGGAGACACTGTAAAACTATGGTTGCAAACTAATGAAGATAATTGCTGTCACTTTGATATGTTAACACTGTCTCTGCTAGTGAGATCAACAGTTTGGAGGAGTTCATACTATCAATTTCATACTAGTAAAGTAAGTTCTAAATTATCGAACGCTTTCATATTTTCGATCATATAAAAAAATACCTGAATGATAATAATAATTTTACTAGTTATTTTGAAATAACAAGTAAAAATGTTGAATATTATAGTTTTTTCTTGCATGATCGGAGATGTGAACCCATCCAATAATTCAGAACTTCCCTAATTCGAATAGGACAAATATGTTAAGGTTAGAATTAGCAAATAGTGTTTACTTGAGTTTTCATTACCTAGCTACGTAAGACTGTATTTAATTACTCTGATTTACATGAGTTAGAACTGGCTAAGCAAGTGCCCCATATAGTCTAGAAAAAGGCAATGAGGGCAACTTACGAATTATCAGACAGATGCACATTTTCGGTCAAATGAGAAAAAAAATATGGAACTGGAATCAAAATATATAATTTAATTTAACTCATTATTTTTCTTGGTAATCCATGATACCTGCAGGTATCATGGATACCAATAACCTGCAGGTATCACGGATACCAATAACCTGCAGGTATCACGGATACCAATAACCAAAAAGTATCACGGATACCAATAACCTGCAGGTATCATGGATACCAATAACCTGCAGGTATCATGGATACCAATAACCTGCAGGTATCATGGATACCAATTAAAATAACAGTTAAATTATTATCTTTTTTTTCTACATAACCGAAAATGTGTAGCAGTTCGATAATTCGTAATGTACCCAATATAATAAATTAAAACCCTATCAAGGGTCTTCATTTTTACCAAACATTTATAATTACACAATTAAACTGTCACCAAATAATATCTAACTAAAGTAGCTAGTGACAATGGGGTTCAAATTTGATATTTTAAATACTTTTCTTTAAGTAATAAATTAAATTGTTAATTTAGGCAAAATGGAGAGTTTTATGAAGGTATTTCCTTTTAAACATTTAATATATTATATTCTTTCGATTAAATAAACAAATATTGCATCATTTTCAAAATTGCATAGTTAACACCAAGACAAAAATTGATAGACATGAAGTGTTATAAAAATGAAATCATTATAAATTACCTACAAACCTTATCAAATAACTCACAATTTAAGTGACAGTTTATGAACATTAAAAAAGTTAATCAGTAAAATTTGGAAGATAGCTACATCAAATCCATTGAGACGAATGATAAAAAAGGCGCTATTTTTTCCGGAAACTTCTGGAACATTTTCAGACTATCAAAACTGAGTAATGTTTTGTTTAATCACATAGATCACTAATAATGTCCCTACACATTCCGAACGAGTCCCCTGTTGAGAGTCGCAGGCAGAGTCGACTCATCAATGGAGTCGAGGTCCAACTCGTAACTGCCGTCAAGAAGGTACGCCTGACTGCCTGACGTGTTGCTGCTGCCTAAGTCACTGTTGAGGATCTCCAGGAACTCCCTGGAAGGAGCCTGAAGGGAGGTGTGTTTGAGGGAGGAGGAGGAGGGGGGGTGTGTGGTGGGGTAAGAGTGGCGCTGCTTGCTGCTCACCACATTCGCCACACTGGCACTGTGGGTCGTGACGATGGGGGGAGTGACTACCATTTCATCCCCACCTGACCAATCTGGGGAAAGAGAGAATTTAGAGAAGTGGAATGATTTGGGGAGAGAGTGAATGATCTCTAGAGAGTGATAAACGATGGATATTTAAAATGGTAAAATAATATATTTAATAGGTAGCTAGCTAAGTATTTTCTTTACCCAATATGCACATAAATCAAACACCATTATACACATGTTGGTTGAATTAACACACACCACAGACACATGTTGGTTGAATTAACACACACCACAGACACATGTTGGTTGAATTAACACACACCATTATACACATGTTGGTTGAATTAACACACACCATTATACACATGTTGGTTGAATTAACACACACCATTATACACATGTTGGTTGAATTAACACACACCATTATACACATGTTGGTTGAATTAACACACACCATTATACACATGTTGGTTGAATTAACACACACCATTATACACATGTTGGTTGAATTAACACACACCACAGACACATGTTGGTTGAATTAACACACACCATTATACACATGTTGGTTGAATTAACACACACCATTATACACGTGTTGGTTGAATTAACACACACCATTATACACATGTTGGTTGAATTAACACACACCATTATACACATGTTGGTTGAATTAAGAAGTATGAACTACTTCCTCAAAATGTCCAAAAGAATTTACAGACCAAATCTGAAGAAAGTGATTTGAAAAGAAGTCGTTTGTGACATTTCTAGGGAGTTATTCATTAGGTAGCAGAGGAATGAAGCAAAGGGATATCAACTGAAAATCCTTTACAAAATAAGCCAACTGTTTATACAAAATGTTCAATACCAGACTGTAAAACATTGAAAAAAAGTAGCTACTAAAACAATTCTTAGGGTAAGTTCAGAGTTATTGGACAGTTCCACATTGTCGATCATGTAAGACAAAAGTGTATCAATATAATTATCTAATTTTAATTGGCATCCATGATACCTGCAGGTAGGTATCATGGGTACCAAAATTAGGAATTACATTAATAAGTTAGATAATTAAGGAATATTATAGACTTATTTCTTCTATGATCGAAAATGAGAAGTCGTTTGATAACTCAAAATTTACCCTAAGATAATGTCACAGTAGTAGGACATTTAACTACACTCTCAGTACTCGGAAAGTGGGTAACATGGGTCATGATAGGTCAAAAATATTTTTCTAAAGGTCATATAGGTTTATGACCCACTTTCCCTGTACGGTGACTGTCTCTCTGAGTAGCTACTGACGTCACTGGGTAGAGCTGAAAGTAGTCACATTATACACTAGCTATTGATATTAATTAGCTACAACACGTTTGAACATGTTACAACAGTGACGGACCTTTCATCGATAAACGTATCGTGACACTAATTTTCGTAGAGTTTTTAACACACTCTTAAGATATGTGCAAGGGGGCACCTCACCCACCAACCCCCCCCCCCCTGCCAGGTCATTAAATAATCATGGAGTGTGCAGTACACTGTACAAAAAACTAGTGGATACAGCAAACTATATAGCTAATGGCCATTATGGCGAGTTTCAAAATAATTTTCATTTATATAGCTATGTTTATATTCATTTATATATTAAATAATCTTCATTTATGTTAATATCTCATTTGCGGAAATTAATAGAGGAACCGTCCATAGACGAAATTTATTTTCGAGAGAATGTCTTTCCTCTATTGACGAAATGTCTTTTCGGTTTAGATGAACGCATTTAAACATGCCACAGCGTTCAAAGCATAGTAGTCAGAGGATATATTTTTCCAGTGAAGCGTACAAAGCAAGTGTAATAAGGTATGGCACAAAACAACTGGTTAAACAAGTAGCTAAAAGACGGTATGGTACAAAACAAGTGCAAGACGGTATGGTACAAAACAAGTGTAAGACGGTTTGGTACAAAACAAGTGCAAGACGGTATGGTACAAAGCAAGAGGTTAAACAAGTGTAAGACGGTATGGTACAAATACAGACCGCATGCAGAGTCACAGAGCAGAAGAATCTAAAGGAGAAGCAGAGGGTTATGTGAATTATTAGAGAAGCAAAGGATTACAATGAACTAGTAGTAAGGTAGGGCATGAGATATCGAACAGTTTGACATTACGATCATGTAAGAAATTATGTAAGTATACCTACTCTACATTTTAACTCGTTATTTTAATTTGTATACAACTATACATGATATTTGCATGTATCATGGATACCAAATAAAATAACGCGTAATACAATTATTACTATATATTTTTTCCTTACATGATATAAAATTTGGAATTGTCCGTTAACTAGGAGCTCACCCTAGTCAATAGGTAGTTACTGTATTTGGATGGTAAATGTGAATCTCAAGAGATGAATTTATGTTTGATCTACGAATGGGGGCGAATTTATTAAATAGAAATACATTATTTTACCAACGATATATTTATTTGTCCTCTAGATATAATGTTCATGGGTTGACATATCCTTTAAATGCAGTTGATTGTTGAGGACTGTCACACAACCTCTCAAAGTGAAGTGCTAAGACACACTGGTCACTCGTCAGAAACTCATGCAAAGTAGCATGCACAATTAAATGACTTTATTTTTTCTTTATGGCTAATATAAGCTAAGAATGTATAACCAAAATTTAAGAGGAAAATGAAGAGGTGATAGTAAATGAAGCCTACAAGTCAACCTAGCACAAAATCTAAGACCTCGTAGTTGAAGAGCATAACCCTAGCGCTATCCTCTAAAACTGCAAGTAATGTTGAAAAAAAAATGGAAACCATAGCTATCCATAAAAAGTTAGTGAACTTAAAGGGCAGGAATTGTTACAAACAACATCGCTAACAACTTTCTACTTTACTCTAACTAAGCCAGGCAACTCTTTACAACTCACCAGGTTTAAAGTGGTTAAAATCACCATTGTGTTTCTTCCTCGTTGGAGTGGAATTAGCTCCCCCTCCATTCGCTTCAAAAGGCTTATTGCTAGACTGTAGATTGCTAGTGCTGTTACTGTGGTGCTTGTGCAAAGACGTCACGTCATGGGTGTGAGTCTGTTGGGGTGGAAGTGCTCAGTGGGATGGGTTTAGAGTTCAAGACAGTTTAGTTTCACCCTACTGTGGCCTCTTGAATGAGTGCGAATAGTAGTATAGAGGTAGGGTGGTAATTTCAAAAAGGGGGAACCAAAGGGTGATAGGTCAACTACCAGATGCTTTCACACATTTGATGGGTAATTCCATTTCGGGGAAAATTAAATATCAATTAGAGGAAAATGGAAATAATTATCTTACGAGGAAAATAAGGGTAACAGCGCAATACCTATTTAATGGGAATGCTTCTATACATGTACTTATGACAAATAAAGGGACAGTTAAAATATTAGGCAAAGGGAAATACGAGGGTATCATTACTTACAAGATCAGGCATGTCCAGACATGATGAAACATGTCCAGACACGATAAAACATGTCCAGACACGATAAAACATGTCCAGACACGATAAAACATGTCCAGACACGATAAAACATGTCCAGACACGATAAAACATGTCCAGACACGATAAAACATGTCCAGACACGATAAAACATGTCCAGACACGATAAAACATGTCCAGACACGATAAAACATGTCCAGACACGATAAAACATGTCCAGACACGATAAAACATGTCCAGACACGATAAAACATGTCCAGACAAGATAAACATGTCCAGACACGATAAAACATGTCCAGACAAGATAAAACATGTCCAGACACGATAAAACATGTCCAGACACGATAAAACATGTCCAGACACGATAAAACATGTCCAGACACGATAAAACATGTCCAGACACGATAAAACATGTCAGACACGATAAAACATGTCCAGACACGATAAAACATGTCCAGACACGATAAAACATATCCAGACACGATAAAACATATCCAGACACGATAAAACATATCCAGACACGATAAAACATATCCAGACACAATAAAACATGTCCAGACACGATAAAACATGTCCAGACACGATAAAACATGTCAGACACGATAAAACATGTCCAGACACGATAAAACATGTCCAGACACGATAAAACATGTCCAGACACGATAAAACATGTCAGACACGATAAAACATGTCCAGACACGATAAAAACATGTCCAGACACGATAAAACATGTCCAGACACGATAAAACATGTCCAGACACGATAAAAACATGTCCAGACACGATAAAACATGTCCAGACACGATAAAAACATGTCCAGACACGATAAAACATGTCCAGACACGATAAAAACATGTCCAGACACGATAAAACATGTCCAGACACGATAAAAACATGTCCAGACACGATAAAACATGTCAGACACATCCAAACAAGTTCATACATGTTGAGACACAATAAAACATGTTCATACGCTATAGAACATTTTTGTAACTTATAATACACGCACGCTGCACCATGTAGATAACACGTCAAACTGAGCTCACTAACTAAGATGATATCACATGTGACCATGCAAAGTTTGAACAATTGCTAGTGTTATGGAGAAAAAATTAATATAAGTTTAATTACAATAATGTTATTCAGAAATACCTGTTTGAGGTTAATTTGCTGGGGCAGAGTGTGCTGGGGCATCACTCCCTGTTGTGTTACCTCCTGTTGGTTGAGAACCTGATGAGGGATCTGTTGCGGAATCACTGCCCCATAGCCGTTACTCTCAACTCTCTGCACAGGGTAACCACCCGGATTGTTACTCTCAACCCTCTGTACAGGGTAACCACTAGGGTTGTTGGGGATGGCCCCCACCACAGGCAGGTTGGCGATGTTCTGGTTGAGTTGGTGTGACCGAGGCTGGTGGTGTATGGAGTCCAGGTACTCCTCCGTCACCAAACCCCTGCGGTCTGAAAATAAAAATATTAGTAAAATAAATTTGATGACCTACCTGACTGTTAAAAAAATTCAACAATAGTCTAACAGATATAGGATCTCATGCCTGTCAAGTGTGTTTAGTTAAATATTTATTTGATGTCCACTTAATGATGGAAATTTACAGTATGGCAAGCTGTATCAAAAATACCTACTAGCTACTCAAATATATGGAGGCAAGTGAGTGATAATTTATTCATTATTCAATTAGTTAATAGGAAAAAGCACTTATAATGGGTTAAACTGCACCAATATTAATTTTACTGAAAAACCCATTACTTTTAACAGAAAGTAACTACTCTAGTTAGGTAATACTTCCCCATTACCTATGAGACTAGGAGACACTGGACCACACAGCACCGCACAACAGTTGAGACAGAAGTTGCCGTAACCGTACGGGTTGACGTGGTTGCGGTTGCTGCGTCTGGCATTGAAAGAGCCCTTGATATCCTCATTTGTAGTCTGGTTAGAAGTGGTGAGGTAAGTGTGAAAGCCTGCCAGTCCCAAAATGGACCAGACTGCCAAGAAGCATATCGCTCCTTCCGCCACAGACACGGGGTTGTGCTTAACAGAATCTAGGAAATTGCCATCTTCAGATTGCTTCATGACTGCATGAGGAGAAAAGTTAATTAACGAGATTATTGTTGAGAATGCAGTGAAGCATTTTAAATCTGAAGGTAAAATTGGAGTCTGACTATACCTTTGGAAAAAGTAAATACCACCTCATCCAACGTTTGAAATTAGAATCTAGAGTAAGTTACAAACTATCGATCAGTTTTACACCTTTGGTCATATTAGAAAAATGATATAATTTTAGCCTATTTGTTGTTTTAATTGGTATCCAACTATCAATGATACCTGTCAATTAAAATAATAATTTTTCTATGACCGATGATGTGGATTAATTTAATTTAGTAGGGGTTTAACATCTGCTTCGGAACCAAAGGCCATATCGCTGACGTCGAAAGGAAATTAAATAAAAGGGACTAGGAGAGAAACAGTCAGAAAGGAAAGTGGCTCCATGAATGCAGTCACTTACCAAGGAATGTGACGAAACGGGACACAAGCACCGGTGGCTGCACTCATGGATGGAAAAGGAAAATGAAGAGGTGATAGTAAATGAAGCCTACAAGCCTACCTAACCCAAAAATCTAAGACCTCGTAGTTGAAGAGCATAACCCTAGCGCTATCCTCTAAACTGCAAGTAGCGTTAAAAAAATTATAAACATGGTAAAAATGAAAAAAGACAATCCACAATCCAAATTACAACAGTTTGGGGCCCAAGGGACGCCACCCCCTTTTCTTCCTCTCACCACAGAAAGCTTCAGGATAGAGCCCCCATGATGTGGAACTGATCGATATATTTGTAACTCACCCTACCTTAATTTGCTATAAGTTCAGAGGTTAAATTAACAACTCACACATTACAAGATGAGCAACAACGCAGGAGAAGATGAACACGCAGAGAAAGGCCAGGGATACGAGGAAGAGGTAGAAGTAGCGATAATTTCTCTTACCTACACAGTTGCCAACCCATGGACAGTGATGGTCAAAACGCTCTGAGGAATAAGGTGGAACATTTAATCAGACGACAGCATAGCAAACATAAATGAAAGATTTAGTTTAGACCATGTTTAGGCTTTATCATCTTTAAAGGAGGTTCCTAACTTCCTATTGACTCAAAATAAATAAGCTCTTCTATTGAAGAGCCAAAGTTAGCTATACGGATAGATTGAAAAACAAAAGAAAAAACTAATGAATGTAAAATAACTAAAATTTGTTGATATGAAGTTTTTAGTTATCAGTCGTTCCCACATTTAAGATCATGTAAAAAAAATATATAAAATAATAATTATTTACCTTGTATTTTAACTGGTATCCATGATAAAAATAAAATAATTACTATTATATATGTTTTTTCTCATATGATCGATAATGTGAAGCTGTCTGATAACTCAGAACTTGTCCCAGCTCTCAAGCTGCACTCACCAACACAATTATCACAGATGGAGCAATGGGAGGCCCTGGGTGGCCGGAAGATCTTGCAGGTGAAGCAGAACTTTAGTTTCACAGTCACTCCGTTAATTGTGATCTCTTTGGTGCGAGGGGGTGGGCGGTACATTGGCCCATTGCCATCATTAACTACCTCTGAAAATAACAAACAATAAGGAATTATAAGCATTCAATGTAGTTCTGACTTCATTACCTAGATATCAATAAAGCATTATAATTCATACATTCAATGTAGTTCTGACTTCATTACCTAGATATCAATAAAGCATTATAATTCATACATTCAATGTAGTTCTGACTTCATTACCTAGATATCAATAGAGCATTATAATTCATACATTCAATGTAGTTCTGACTTCATTACCTAGATATCAATAGAGCATTATAATTCATACATTCAATGTAGTTCTGACTTCATTACCTAGATATCAATAGAGCATTATAATTCATACATTCAATGTAGTTCTGACTTCATTACCTAGATATCAATAGAGCATTATAATTCATACATTCAATGTAGTTCTGACTTCATTACCTAGATATCAATAGAGCATTATAATTCATACATTCAATGTAGTTCTGACTTCATTACCTAGATATCAATAAAGCATTATAATTCATACATTCAATGTAGTTCTGACTTCATTGCCTAGATATCAATAGAGCATTATAATTCATACATTCAATGTAGTTCTGACTTCATTACCTAGATATCAATAAAGCATTATAATTCATACATTCAATGTAGTTCTGACTTCATTACCTAGATATCAATAGAGCATTATAATTCATACATTCAATGTAGTTCTGACTTCATTACCTAGATATCAATAGAGCATTATAATTCATACATTCAATGTAGTTCTGACTTCATTACCTAGATATCAATAGAGCATTATAATTCATACATTCAATGTAGTTCTGACTTCATTACCTAGATATCAATAGAGCATTATAATTCATACATTCAATGTAGCTCTGATTTCGTTAGATATCATAGAAATTGCAGGGGAAATGATTATCAGAGGTTTGAAAAGATTATACATAGAACTTCAGATGATTAATATCATATGTTTATATATTATAATAGCTAGTACTTATATTTTAATAGTCTACTAGTTACAACTTAACTAGGTATTTAGGTATAAGTATATATATATTCAATTTTTTTTTTAATAATTAGCTAATATATTTTGGGTACCTAACTAATAGCTACTACCTAAATAAGCATTTCCTCGAATGTTATGCACAAGATGTTATCTGTGCATGAAAAAATGTCCTAACTACACAAAAAAGTCAAAAATTTAGTTTGGCATCTTTCTCTTATAAAGATTTGACCTCAACTCTCGATGTAGCTACAATTCAATAACCATTACCTATTTGTCTCTCTGTACAGAGCTAACCATTACCTATTTGTCTCTGTGTGTACAGAGCTAACCATTACCTATTTGTCTCTGTGTGTACAGAGCTAACCATTACCTATTTGTCTCTCTGTGTACAGAGCTAACCATTACCTATTTGTCTCTCTGTGTACAGAGCTAACCATTACCTATTTGTCTCTCTGTGTACAGAGCTAACCATTACCTATTTGTCTCTCTGTGTAGAGAGCTAACCATTACCTATTTGTCTCTCTGTGTAGAGAGCTAACCATTACCTATTTGTCTCTCTGTGTAGAGAGCTAACCATTACCTATTTGTCTCTCTGTGTAGAGCCAACCATTACCTATTTGTCTCTCTGTGTACAGAGCTAACCATTACCTATTTGTCTCTCTGTGTACAGAGCTTCTTCAGGAGTAGCTCGTGGTATGATGCCAGGGTCTGAGAAACTTGTGTGGAGGAGCATAGACACAACGAATATGAAAAGGAGAGCTCCGATGATTGGGATCCATGGTGACAATTCCACAGTTAGGAAGGGACAACTGAAAAAGTACATAGTCAAGATAGTGTGCATAGAAAATGTCAACTAGGTATGTTACAGGGATGAAGACTTACTCGAATATGAAGAATAAAACACTCGTTCCTATTATGAGGCCGAGAGTTAGGTAGAAAATGCCTGGTTGGCGTGCCATAACAATTCTGCCATTGCAGTAGAATTTATTTTTGCCAGGATACACTTCCCACTTGCGCTGAACCTTACTTGCTGTCGTCATGATCTTTTCAACGCCTTCCTTATTTCTATTAAAGGAAAATGATTCAATTGATAAAATGAATTGGTTTCTAAAAAAGAAAAATTTCAAAGTCATCCAACATGTTGTCCATCTGGTGGTTTAAATATATATTCCAGGTAGATACCCTTTACCACATCCTACAATAAAACTAAGTAGCTAATCACTCATTTACTTATAATGACATTCCGACTGAAGTGTACATTTCTAGAAACAATTTGAGTTCCAAAGAGGAAAAAGTAATAGGTATAGAGACTATAGACACCATTTCACCTTTTGTGCCTACGTTGACTACATATTATCTTCAGAAGGTGACCGAGAGTCCAAAAAACTATTCTACTCATAGTCTGATATCAAAAAGACAAAAATTTAACATTTTCATGTCAAAATACAGATTTTATTTCATAGTAGCCAATAGCAATAAAGTTTTAGACACACCACCGAGGAGTCGACACGTTAAAATAGAATGCATCTAAAACTTATAGGTGCTAACATTGAGTAGAAATCGGAAGTTACAAGACTGTAGGCAACTACAGCATGACTACAGTACGACAAACTTTCACTTACAGCATGACACAGGCACTCACCTACAGCATGACTGTGAGTTTGAAGATTCTCTGTGGGAGTTGTCACAGCAACTCTCCTGTTCTTGGTCATTAACAGAATGGTGATCTTCTTCAGATTTACTAATTAAACATGATTTCTTCTGCAATAAACAACCATTTAGAAATTCGTTTCGATATTAATTAGAATCATGCTGTCAGTATATAAGATTAATATGTCAAAGCTTGATAATAATATGATAAACACTGCAGAAGTTATAAGGAGAGTTACGATATGAAGGCATTCATGCGGCTTTATTGAAAAAAGTGCATAAAAACATTGAGGATTGATGTAAATGAAATGTAAAAGCTGGATTGCAGACTATATATGCAGAAGAGGTGGATGGCCTTTTAAATATTGATAGTAGCAAATTAACATTGCCTCTATTCAAGTACTGAAAGCTTGACCTATTTTTTCAGTGCAGACGTGATTCAATGTAGTATGGGGTGTCACTTATGATTCAGGATCAGAAATAATGGCAACCACTGAGGGCTAAAAGTGACTTATAAAAAGTAAAATATTCATGAACAAAGTCAATAAATAATATTTGATTACAGTGCTTGACTGATAAAGGGGGGGGGGGGGTAAAAGAAGACACAAAATTGGCACATTTAAAGGTTAGTGAATAAAGCAGGTGATTCTGCCTATCTAGCAAACAGAAAATTAGGCTCAATAATCAGCTGTACCTACAGACACTGTCACACGTTTATTCTAAAAAAATTAAGCATTAAATAATATCTAGAAAAAAGGGTTTTTGAATGATATAATATAGAATTATAGATGTTAAAGGGATCTTTTCCATAACATGTCAGAAAGTTACCTCAAACATAAATGAGATGAAATAGGGACAGAGAACTCAGTGTAGCAACTGTAAAAGTTCTCAAATTAAGGACTGTAAGTACTATAATGAAGATGGTTAGTAATAAAAATAAAAATATGGTAGGTAGCAAAACACAACAAAGGTATCTGAATCTATGGATACTGTAAAAAGATCCTATGAATTGGGGTAAATTATAATTTATTTGTCACATCTTGTCATATGAGAAAAAATGATATAATAATTAAAATTTAATTATTATAACGTTTTTTCTTATATGATCGAAGATTTGGAACTGACTGATGATTCATAACCTAATCTATTGAAAATTGAGAAAAAATAAAAATAAAAAACTGGTTCCTGATCCTAATTAAATTCTATAAATTTTGATGGTGAAACACTATGAAAATATATTTTGGAAAATACTAAGCAATAAAAACTGAAATAGTTAAGTGGTATAAGAGTGAAGCATTCACTAGGTAGCTGGTAGCTATAAGTGGTAGCTATAAGAGTGAAGCATTCACTAGGTAGCTGTAGCTAGTTAATGGCTACCTCACACATATTTCACACAGCCAAGCTTTAATTATTCTAATAATTTATAATTCAAACAAACTACACTTTTCAATAAACTTTGTGCTATTCACTAAATTGAAGTGTAAATTATAAAATAAGTTATGTAAACAATAAAACTTAAAATTATATTTTTTAGTAAATGACTAAACAAAAACAAGGATATAAATGATATAAAAAATAAGGTGCTTCTTGCTAAATAAATATACATTCAATGAAATTGCCATGCACCGTATGGTTGGTGTGCACTAGGTATATTTAAAAAACACGGAGGAGTTTAAGCGACAGGATCATGCCAGTGCTGAGGGAATAAGAAGATTAACCTTCTGCTGGGGATATCCACAGAGCATCCATCCTAAGCCCTTATTCACGACCATGATGTCGGAGTGTTCCTTCACAGGCGTGTCGTCCTTGTCGTAGTAGGTTTGGTTGATGAGGCGGTGTTCAGGAGAGTGGTTGTAGAGGAGCACATCGCTTGACTGAGTCGGAGAATGCTGCTGAGGAGGCGAATCTAAGGCAACAGGTAGGTACTGGAGGTGATGCATTAGAGTACTAAGAGGCACCACAGTTAGTGAAACATCTCTGCAAACAAACTAAAAATATTAGTCACAATGAATTACATGTTATTTAATGATTATTTCATGCCCGAAGTCTATATTAAGTCTACGAGATCAGTTAAAATGTTAAATAAGAGGGGAACACAATTAGTAGGACCTACCTACACAAAAAACTTAAAACTTTGATAAATTAAAATTATTAATAGTTAGCAATTTGATAGGGAAATTACACATTGCAGTCTGCAGAAGGAGATGGAATGATAAATTCAGCCAGTCTGTATTTGGTGCACAAAATGCCACTGACTTTTTCAAAAAGCTGAAAAAAGCCACCATAAATTTCCAGTAATTTGGTAGATCCACCAACATTTTCCTAATATTTCCACCGAAAATTAATGGTAACCTAGGAAAAAATAGGTAAAAATCCACCGACTTTGTCAGAATATTGTTTTGAAAGGGGGAAAAATTCCACCGACATGTCGGTGGAATTTACCACAAAATACAGACTGGAATTATTAAATTGTTCTCCATTAAAAACATTTAGCTACTTACTGTAATAATATGAGTCTGCAGAATATGGGAGATATTTGGGATATTCCCTCCGAACAATTTTGAAGTACTTCCTATATTTACATAAATTACATTGATTTTCAGATTTTGCTACAAACACTTCAGAATAAATCCCTATACCTATTTACATTAATTTTGCTACAAACAGAATAAGAGATCTCTACAAACACTTTACCAGTTTCTGATGCTGTAGACTAGTTAAATAATATAATCAACTTGTACCTATGTGGATTTCATCTTTCTGAAAAAGTCAGTGAGTTATAGTGCACCAAATACAGACTGGGGAGATTAAAGATTAATGGTAACCCAGTCTGCAAAAGATGCATGAGGTTGTGAAGTTTATCTGGCAACTATTGAGGCTTTGAAATTAGTCTCCTGAGGCTGAATTATCAGGTGACAATTTTCTAATTATTTGAGAAAATTTTGGCCATTTTGGAGAGAAATTTTATCCAGTCTGCAGAACATGGGACATTTTTAACATTTTCTGTGTGAACAATTCTTAATTTCCTCCTATATTTACATGTATTTTACTGAGAACAAAAGCCCAAATAGAGGATTTCTTGCCAGTCTCCAGAATGAGTCTCTTCTCTCACAGAGACTTTCATTTGAGAGAGAGCTACTCTCCGACTCTCAGCAGCAGATTCAAAATCTCCCGCAGCTAAATTAATGGTAACATAGGAATTAATTCTAAAAATCCCGCAGCTAAATTAATGGTAACATAGAAATTAATTCAAGATCTACCGCAGAGATCTCCAATTACTAAAATTCAATCAAAAACTACCGCAGAGAGTCTTGGAAAAATGTTCCATATTCTGCAGACTGGATTTCTTGGAGAACAGTTTACCAGTTCCTGCAGTTTGGTCATTTATTACTGTATTTTAAAGTTTACTGAAATCTAACAGAGTGATTAATCCATCAGAAAAGACCACTTTTTCCAGAGTGGAGTTGCGTCAGCGTGCAAGCCAAGAAATTCCATTTTTCCGAATTTTAGACAGTTGCGTCCAGTCTGCAGAATAGGGGACATTTTTAACATTTTCTGTGCAAACAATCCTTAATTTCCTCCTATATTTACATTAATTTTAATGTGAACAAAAAGCAAAATTAGAGGATTTATTGGAGAACAGTTTACCAGTTCCTGCAGTCTGGAGTTGCGTGAGCGTGCACGCCAAAAAATCTCATTTTCCGTGTTTTAATCAATAAGAAGTGACGTGAGCTCAGTCTGTAGAATGTGTCTCTTCTCCCGCAGAGACTTTAATTTGAGAGAGAGCTACTCTCTGACTCTCAGCAGCAGATTCAGAATCTCCCGCAGCCCAGTCTGTATTTCGTGGTAAATTCCACCGACATGTCGGTGGAATATTTTCCCTTTGAATATAATATTCTGGCAAAGTCGGTGGATTTTTAACTATTTATTCCTATGTTACCATTAATTTTCGGTGGAAAAATGGGTAAAATGTTGGTGGATCAGCCAAATTACTGGAAATTTATGGTGGATTTTTAATTTTTCAGCTTTTTCAAAAAGTCAGTGGAATTTTGTGCACCAAATGCAGACTGGCCCACAGCCCAAGTAAAATAGTATGTCTCATAAACTTGCCATTTGTCTCTCCAGCTCTCTCCAAAATTCAACAAATTCTCTCCAAAATGATCAAATTTTCATAAATTCTCTCCAAAATAACATTGTAGCATAGGAAAAAAATAGATAAAACTCGCCATTTGCAATTCAAGGGCTCAAAATAACTGTCACAAACTCGCCATTAAAATGGTGAGTTTGGACATGCTTCATTACTTGGCCCACAGCTAAATTAATGGTAACATAAACATAGGCCAGTCTGAAAAGAAGGTCTCAATAGACCAAGGATTTTTTGCTGAAATTTGGATTTGGGCGCAGTAATTAACCCAGTCTGCAGAATATGGGACATTTTTAACATTTTCTGTGTGAACAATCCCTAATTTTCTCCTATATTTAGTTATTTACGTGTATTTTACTGAGAACAGAAGCTAAAATAGAGGATTTCTTAGAGAACACTTTAACAGCTCCTGCAGTCTGGTAATTAACATGGGAACATTGAACATAGGAATTAAATAGGACTTTGGCGCAGGATTAATCCACATATCCTGCTGTACTTTTCAGACTGGAACATAGGAATTAATTCAAAATTTCCCGCAGCTAAATTAATGGTAACAGAGGAATTAATTAAAGATCTCCCGCAGAGATCTCAAATTTCTAAAAATTCAATCAAAAACTCTCGCAGAGAGTCTTGGAAAAATGTTCCATATTCTGCAGACTGGATGTGAGCGTGCACGTTTGTTTATCGCACGTTTGTTTATCGCAATTTAGTTAGTGCCGTAAAATAGTATGTCTCATAGACTCTCCATTTGTCTCTCCAAAATGATGCAATTATTATAAATTCTCTCCAAAATAACATTGTAGCAATTAACATAGGAGAAAATTAGGTATTTCTATCCATTTACAATTGAAGGGCTCAAATTAACTGTCACAAACTCGACATTGAAATGGCAAGTTTGGAGATGCTTTATTACCTGGTTTTCAACTTTCCAGAGTGGCTGGAAGCCTGGAGACTGATTGTGCAGTTGTGCTGTGCATGCTTTGCAGACTGGTTGGTAACATAGAAAATAATTCAAGATCACCCTCAGATATTTCAAATTGATCTCAGATTCGCTAAAGAGTCTTGACTCTTGGAAATTATGGAAAAAATATTCCATACCTAGGTCGTCATAGTGGTAACTACCTAGTAGGTACCTTGCCTAACTCTAAATCTATTAGCCAATAGCCATTAGGTATCTTCATGTGTAATTTATGTAATATTAAGAAAAAGATGTATATTGTGGACCTCTTGTATCAATTCAGGTATTCATTCAGAGATTTAATTCACTTTATAAGAGCTGAATAGACAATAAACATGTATAATAAAATCTTCATAATTCTTGCCTCACTCTATGGAAAAATGACAATAATAAAGAAATTAATTCGATAGTTGGAAACTGTTTGACAGTGTTGCCATTTCTAATGATTTCCCTCATTATATCTCTAGCTCGATTATTTTATTCTTTAATCGAATGTATTGAATTTTTACGTTATCGATATAATATATCTACAATGTTATTTTTGAATAAATTTATGAACATGAAAACAATCAATATGTTTATGTTCCATACATGAAAACGTAGATAGTAAACCTGTAGTAAGTTCTGAAGGTTATGTCATGGATTTGTCAACACTCAAAATTACTGCCGCCATATTGTTTATTATTATTTAGTTAGTAGTTGTATGCGTGACTTTTTGACTCATTGATAGTGAAAAATGAGTGACATAATAGATCCAACGAAGCTCAAAGTAGCAGAATTGAGAGCCGAATTACAAGAGCGTGGACTTGATCATAAAGGAAACAAACCTGTACTTATTGAGAGGTTGAAAGAGGCCCTTGAAAAGGAATCGTCAGCGGAAGCTGGTGAGTTTAGAGTTGTACGGTTGTACCTAGGCCTATGCCGCCTATCCCTCTGTCTTATTTATTTGTAGTACCTAGGTAATTTATAATTACGAATTTTATCAATAACCTAACGAGTTGGAAAGCTAAATGATGGTAGTACGTAAGTATTACATGTTAGGTATATAAATGTAGAAAGAAATTTAATATTATTTATGATGTTAATTAATAATTGCCATTATTTGCCGCCAGTCTGCAGAATGTGTCTCTTCTTCCGCAGAGATTTTAATTTGCCAACAACTAACAAGTCAGGCAAATTTACCCAGTCTGCCGAATATTGGACATTTTTAACATTTTCTGTCATCTGTGTGAGCTCAGCTGAACTGATTTCTTCCCCAGTTTGTATTTGGTGCACTGAACTCCTCTGACTTTTTCAAAAATCTGAGAAATAGCTGCCAACATTTTTCATCAATTTGTCTTTGTTTTCCAGTTTCTCCTCCAAAAATTAATGGTAATACCCCAAGTAATAAAGCATGTCCAAACTCGCCATTTTAATGGCGAGTTCGTGACAGTTATTTTGAGCCCTTCAATTGCAAATGGTGAGTTTTATCTATTTTTCTCCTATGCTACAATGTTATTTTGGAGAGAATTTATGAAAATTTGATCATTTTGGAGAGAATTTGTTGAATTTTGGAGAGAGCTGGAGAGACAAATGGTGAGTTTATGAGACATACTATTTTACTTGGGTAATACCTGTCCTATAGGAATTAATAGCTAAATATCCTCGAACACGGGCGGGCGACATTGCAGGAATTTTTTTATTAGAGAAATAGAATATCTCCCGAGATATCATTGGAAATTACCACCAAATACAATCTGGTAACCAGTCTTTATTTGGTGCACAAAATTCCACTGACTTTTTCAAAAAGTTGAAAAAATCCACCATAAATTTCCATTAATTTGGCTGATCCAGCAACTTTTTTCCAATTTATCCACTGAAAATTAATAGGATTATAGAAATAAATGGCTAAAAATCCACCGACTTTGCCAGAATATTATTTTCAAAGGGCAAAAAATTCCACCGACATGTCGGTGAAAAACTGAAAATTACCACGAAATACAGACTGGTTTCTTCCTATACTATTTAAGGTACATATACCTATTTTACCCATGTTTCAGATGCTGGAAAATTGTAATCCCATTTTTGAGCCAAAATTTCACATAAAATTCTGAGTAAAGCCAATTTGACTCAATTTTGAAGATTTCAAGCGAAAATTAACATGGGATGATGGGAACAGGAATTAATTCAAAATTTAAAGCCAATTAGACATATCTTAATTTTGACTTTTTGAAATCTAAGCCAATTAATTGGCTTCAACTGACATACTCTGTAACATGGTATTTTACTAAGAACAGAACTGAAAAGCTAAAATAGAGGATTTCTTGATTCTTCAATCTTGAACTTGAAGAACAGTTTACTAGTTCCTGCAATCTGAAAATTCACCACCTAATTCAATCTGAAGAACACCATACCTCCAGTCTGCACTCTGCAGAATATGGAATAATGGAACATTTTTCAAAGACTCTCTGCGGGAGCTTTTGATTGAATTTTAGAAATTGGAGATCTCTGCGAGAGATCATGAATTAAATCCTATGTTACAATTAATTTTGCTGTGGGAGATTTTGAATTAATTCCTATGTTACCATTAATTTAGCTGCTGGAGATTCTGAATCTGCTGCTGAGAGTCAGAGGACAGAGAGTAACTCTCTCTGATTTTACTAGCTCTTTCAGTCTGGTATAAAATGGTATTGAGGCCTACAAATTGATATCCTGAATTATCCAAGACAATTTGTGTACTTGTTTGAGAGTTTTTTTCGAAATATTTTGTCATTTTGGAGAGAAATTTTAAATCTTTGGAGTGAAATTGTCCCAAAAAATAAATATCTGGATAGTGATTGTGCATGCTCTGCAGACTTGCTTATACCTAATTGCAAATTGCAATTAACTTTTTTCTATTTTCAGGTGATGAAGATGTTAAAAGAGAAGAGAATGTAGAAGAGGAAGAAGAGAATGCAGAAAAAGAAGAGAATGCAGAAAAAGAAGAGAATGCAGAAAAAGAAGAGAATGCAGAAAAAGAAGAGAATGTAGAAAAGGAAGAAGACCAAGAGAAAGAAGCAGAAGAAGAGACTGTTGAAGCAGACCAAAAAAATGATTCAGTTGATGCTCCAGTGGAAGAAGAGAAAGAGGAAGCTGCTGCAGCAGAAGTTACTGAGGAAGTAGAGGAAGAAGCAGTTGAGAAACCAGAAGAGCATTCTGAAAAGCAAGAAGAGAAAGATTTCAATAAAGAAAATGAGGAAGTTGATGATGAAGACAAGTCAGCAGTTGATCTCATCAAAGATGATTTCTTCAATGGACACACTGAGGAGATGGAGGATTTAGAGGAAGAGGCTGATGATAAAGAAGAGATGGAGGTAGATGAGGAAAAAGAAGTCAAGAAAGCAGAGGAAAAGAAAGATGTTATTGCAAAAGAAGAAGTCAAGAAAGAGGAGGATAAGGCAGAAGTTGATGATGAGTCATGGGACCACAAGAGAGGAACTAAGAGAGCTGCCTCGCCTGTTACAAGCAAAGAAGAGGCAGCTGAAACTGACCAACCAGCTAAAAGAGCCAGACCTGATGCAGAGGTCAGCATTATTGCTCAGGAAGAGGAGCCTTTTGACCAATCTCTCGTGGTTCTGGATTGGTACAACTCTGACCTCTCCCTGAAGATTGAGAAGACAAAAAGACTTTCTGCCTCTCCAATGAGTGACAAGGGCTTTGCATTCATGTGGCATGGGGCCAGAGCTACCTATGGCTTCACCAAGGGTCTGGTGTGCTTTGAGGTACTTTTAGAGTGCAACACGGATGCCATTGTAGAGGGGGAAGATCACCCTAATGTTGTCAGGGTAGGGTGGTCGGTAGATGACTCTGGTTTCACTCTGGGGGAGGAACCAAACAGTTGGGGCTATGGTGGAACTGCTAAGGCCTCCACCAACCTGAAGTTCAAGGATTATGGTTGTGAGTTCAAGAATGGAGATGTGGTTGGTGCTTTCCTCAATCTAGATGTCAGTCCTGCAGTCATGACCTTCACTGTCAATGGAACTAGCCAAGGTAAGGATAGAATTTACTACTACTATTTTGTCATTACTTGGGTATTGGCAAATATGAGTTAGATATATGGGATTGGATGAGTCATTATTTTTTGAACAGTTCCACATGTTTAATCATTATATGAAAATAATACTTAGAACTTATAAATATTTCCAATTAAGAAAACATTAGGTAGCTAATCATTCAAGAAAAATTATAAAATGAATCATTTTAACTAGCTAGATATATTTTTCTTTCTTATTGGCCAAAAATATGTAACCAAACAATAACTGAACTTACATTAATAGATAATAAATATTTACTTGGTTTTAATTTACAAATTGTTATAAATAGCTAGCGAGTACATTTACCGAACTTATAGATTATTATGTTCTGTGATATCAATGCAGCTCTAAATAATATTTCAGTAATGCAGTATATCAAGTATCTATGAAATGCCACGCTAACTAAATATTAAATAGAAGACAGATGTAATATTGCTAATTCATCCTATCCCTTGTATTAATACCCTCTCCAAAAATTATATCACAATCTTTTTAATTGTGTTGTTGTTCCTTTGTAGGTGTGGCTTACGAGATTGATGTAGCTGGACTTGAAGGCAAGGCCATCTTTCCTCACATTCTAACCAAAAATGTCCAGTTCAAGGTAAGTCTTTTGCTTGATAAATCTAAAGAGTGATTCGAAATAGGCTAAATTATGAATTATTGTTCAGTTTTGCATCTTCGGTCATGCAAGAAAAAGAGACATATATAATCAATTTATTTATTTTAATTGGTAGCATGATACCTGATTGTATTATAGATGTCTCATTATATAGTTTTTTATAATTAAAAATATTGTAAAATAGACCAATAATTTGAAACTTCCCCTATTCGAATTTTGGTAATTAAATAGAACGTCTTAAACTATCTTGGCTAAATATTAAATTATGGCATATCTAATCAAATTTCAGAAACATGAGTTCATCTATATATGCCCAATAGAGAGTTTAAAGTATCAATGTGTCTTAGAGAATTAAAATTATTGATACATCTTGAATATTAAATTATGACAGTGAGAGAATTAAGACTGTGCTCTGTTGCAGGTTAACTTTGGAGATGAGGATCCCCTGTCACAAGTGTTGGATGGTTACACTTTTGTAGGCAAGGTGCCTGTAGAGGACAGAGTGTTGGGAACTACTGGACCAGCTACCAGAGAGGACTGTGAAGTGAGCATAATTAAACAACAAATGATTTATTGTCTATTTCACATTTACAAAAATCTCTATCCTGTATTCTTCTACAGTCAAAACTGCAGTTATCTTTTTATCTATCAACACTTTCACTAACTTCACATTTACAAAAGGGAACTTTACCAATTGTAATGTTTTTTTTAAATAATAGGAAGTTAGAAAACTGTGACTTGTGAAATTAGCAACATGCAGTGTCGTAGTAAATGAGTACAAAAGCCATAGTTATTTCTAAGATAGCTAATTAATTAAAAATGTCAGTTTTTACTCGTTGTATTTCGATATATCATCTATTTGTTGACACTCTTTTTCCCCCAGGTAATTATGATGGTGGGTCTACCTGCAGTTGGTAAGACCACTTATGTGAGCAAGTATCGCTCTGAGAACAAGCAGAAGAAGTTCACAGTCATCGGTACCAATGATCTCATCGATAAAATGAAGGTAGGTCGATAGTTCACTTGGAAAGAAAGGAAATATTTAATTATAGTTATTTAATGTGAACTTGTTTTTCACAATAGTTATTGGCTCTCAACTCTTGCTCATTGTGACACTGAAAACATATTTTAGGCAGCTTCATAATTTTTAGATTTGTTTGTTCAGATTATATATACAATTTTGGTAAATTATCCATTTAAGATTACATTATCAGTCAGTTCAACTTTTTCGATCATTGCTAATTTAACATTTGAACTAGTTCTTCATGATTCCTGCAGGTATTTTGATAGCAATTAAGATACTCAAGTCAAAATTATATTTTTTCACTCATATGATTGATAGAGTAGATCTGTCCGCTAATTCCAAACTTACCCTGAGAGCCTCTTTCTCCCAGGTGATGGGATTACCTCGCAAGCGCAACTACGCAGGACGGTGGGACCAACTCATCAGCATGTGTACCAAGTGTCTCAATGAACTGCTGCGTGTGGCCTACAACAGAAACAGGAACTACATCATTGACCAGGTGAGAGCCTAGTGTTAGGAGGTAAGTGATTCTTTGCAGATAACTTCAGTTGAGAGGCTACCAAAGGTACTTGTGTAAAAGGTGAGTGCTTTCTTTCAGGTACAGGCTTCTTTGCGTTGATTCTAAGAGGTACGTCCTAACGTTAGATGAACGCGACGGTCGGAATATTAGATGATAATGTGGGCTCTGTGTACCAAAGTGCTGTAGTATTGATAGGTTAGGAGCTATTAAGTGTGTTCTATTGCAGGTTCATAGGGATGGTAAGGTAAGAAAATATTCTTTATTGACAAATGATAAACATTACCCAGATTGATAAAAGATGTGTTATGTTAAATATTTGATATTAGCTGAAACTGATCTGATCCTGTTAATCACCATGTACATGTTACTCTAGCTGTATTAACTTAAGCTATCACACTAACTCATGTAATTAGTCTTTATAATGAATTATATGTTATATGAATATTCTCCATGAAGTGTAAGCTGTCATATTACCATATGAATACCTAGTATAATCTATTCTCTATGGTTAATTCCATGACTCCAGTTTTTAATGTTGATATTTTATTGCAGAGATATGGAGTGGTGCCTAGTGTAGAGTAATTCTCTTGGTAGAACTTTAGCGAATCTGCTTTCAAAAATTCATTTCAAGTCTCCATGTTGAATAAATTATACCTAATACGAGGTTGAAGCTAGTTAGAAATAAATTTCTCTGCGAGTTAAGTACCTAGGGTTCCACATTTTCAATCATGGTTATTAGAAATAAATATATAATAATTATTATTTACCTTTCATTTAATTGGTATTGATACCTGCAGGTGACATGGATAGCGATAGATTGTGATATCTTTATTTCCAAAGTTTTTGATTGGTTAGTAGCTATAGCTTCTAGATAGGTTTTGATGCACTGTTTTATTTTTCTCATGAAATAGGAATTAAAGAATTGCCAACTAACTGTCTTGGAAGTGTCCTTTGAATGACATGATTAATGTATCCAATTTCGTATTTATTTATAAATCTATCCAAGTTTGCTTTCGTGTCCACAAGACTAGAATTTTCTCAGATTTTTGTGTATTGATTTAGGTTCTCCTTTAATTATGTTCTCTTACTTTATACTGATTTTAAACATAGTATTGCTGGATTCATTTTATTTTGCTTGGCCAGACTATTTATTAGTTCGATTACTTTCAACCATTGATGACCAAGGCTTAATCTTAATTTAAGTCATTATTCATCTTCTATCAATATAATAAATTTACCTACAGTTCGTTATTGAATTCAATCAAATTTCTTTATTTTGAACAACGTTCAGTTTATGGTTCAAATAGGCTCATTTTTATGCAGATTTGTCAAAGTTCTATCGAGAGAGATTCCTCTTCTCCAGCCCACTGATTTAAGAGAAGTTGTAATAATTGATATTATTGTACCCCAATAGGTAGCAGCTCCAGTGAACAAATGTGTTGATCTAATGATTAGTATGATCTTATGATATTAATGATCTAAATGTTCTGATATAAGCTGCTAGGAATTTTGGGTGGGATCTTTTGATGATTTTATTTTAGTTCAGTTAGGTTTCTGTTAGGTATATTCTGCAAGTTCACTCTCCAGACGCAAGTAAGTGTTTAGGTTATAGTCTGGCGCACTGTACACACCCCCTTAACTAGCTATTGATAGGGGGGAGGGGGATGGGAATAATGACATGCTTTGCCTCAAACAGGAGAGAATCTGCGACTGCTTTTTATAAGCGGTGTTGGGAAAATCCAAACAACAAAGTCTAATTTGTGGGTATCTTTTTCAATTACATTACGCAGACCAATGTATACCCAACTGCACAGAAGCGTAAAATTAGAGGTTTTCTCGGCTTCTATCGCCGTGCCGTTGTAATTTGTCCGACTGACGAACAGTTAAAAGAGAGATCGGCTAAGAGAGAGAAGGAGGAAGGAAAAGACGTGCCTGATAGCGCTGTGCTCGAAATGAAAGGTAAGGATAGGCTCACCCAGAGTGTAGAGTTGCAGGTAACTAATGACTATATCGTACACATATCCTTGTCCATCACCTAACGAACCAGATGTTATCTCTCCCCTTGTGTCCCTCTAGCGAATTACAAACTGCCTGAGGTGGGAGAGTTCTTTGATGCTGTTGACTTCATAGAGCTGCAGAAGGAGGAGGCGGTGAAACTAGTGACTCAGTACAACAAGGAAGGAACGGACGCCAACCCCGACAGGTGAAAATTACATACTGATATAAAAACCATTCCTATTCCAATAGTTTTAGGTAGCTACATTATAAGACTATGGTTGGTTGTAACATTTTACCATATCAAAGATCTAAGATCTAACTTAATACCAATGATTCGAGATATCAAAATATAGCTACTCTGGACTTGTTTAAATTTTATTCAATTGGTTATTTTGATAAGCTTTAAATTTTGATAACCTCTTGATAAATGGATATCGCATTAAACATGAATCTTTTAATCATTTCCTAAACTGACTCTCTATTTGACATTTCTGTGCAAGAAAAACTATTCCTAATCTTTACTCCTGTGTAGCTAATAAATAGTAACCATGTGTCTAATCTTTCAGATACGGTCACAGTGGACCACAGGACTGGGGTAGTCTCAACAACAGGGGTGGTGGAAGGGGTCAAGGATTTGGGGGGAGAAGGGACTTTGGCGGGGGAGATAGGAGAGGTGAGAGACTATATGTGCAAGATATTGTGGTGTACCTAAATATACATTTTATTTTTTTATAAAACTATAACCAATCAAAAAGGATATTAAAAAATCTTGGTACAGTTTTAGATGTTGTTTCTGAGTTATTGGACGGCTCTACATAATTTACTTTATATAAATTGGATATCGCCTTTAAAATATATTTTGCATTTTTTGATTTAAAAGGGCTAGTTCTCATCTGGTATTCAATTCACACACAGTAATGGACCCTTCACTCCAGTGCTGATGATATCTAAAGCAGCAGTATGAAACATTTTTTTATTTTTCAGATAACAACCGAGGTTTCCGTGGTGGTTGGGACAGGGATCGTGACCGCAGAGGAGGCTATGACCGCCGTGGTGGTGGTGGAGGCGGCGGTGGTGGTGGTAATTGGAATAACAACCACAGCAATAACAACCGCAGTCGTGACTTTGGTGGGCGCCTTGGTAATAGAGATAACCGTGGGGGCGGTGGTGGCGGAGGAGGCGGTTACTATAACCGCAATAACAGCAGCAACTACCGTGGTTACAACAACAGAGACAGCTACCGCGGTGGTAACAAATACGGCAACAACAGTTATGGAAACAGATATCAACAGGTTAGTCCTATTGTGTGAATAACATTAATTGTTATCACTGTAGATAATTTTTCCATCTACACAAAGTTGTACTGCAAAACTATTAGTGAACTCGATAAAAAATAGCTAGCAGATATTAGGTACAATATTTGATGTTAACACTTTCCCCGCGTATGATGTCACCACAAGTATGACGTGACCGTGAAAGAATTTTCTGGTTTATTTAAATAGTGCTGTGTGATAGCTACATCGTGTTGGAAGATCTGGAGTGTTATATTTGGTAATATTCGGTTATAAAATAAAAATTTCAATAAAAATGTTGATTCATTGATGAACCATTATTCATTTATTTGTTATTTGCATGTTAAAAATGTGTCCCCACCGGTGGGTCAACACGTACGCGATGATGGAGAAACCGTGTTTGACCCACTGGTGGGTCAATACAAGAGGAACGTGTTGAGAAAGTCTGGGGTAAGTTCAAAGTTATCGGATGGTTCCACATTTTCGATCTTATAAAAAATGTGTTTATTATTCAACTTTTATTTCAATTGGTGTGCAGTTATCAATTGAAATAAAAGATAAATAATTATTATATACTTTTTCTTACATGAACGATAATGTGGAAACTTTAAACTGATAACTTTGAACTTGTCCTATGTTCATCAATATTAATTTCTCAAATATATAAACAATTTTCAGTTTATTCCTCATTAGTCAATATCGTAGCTTTTTGAACATGGCATTAAAATTCCTCTTTGGTTTTGAGGGGGAATGGTGAATGTAATCCTTTCTAAATATTTCTCTTAATATTTGATGATTAATGGGAAATAAGCCAAATAAAATGCTGCTAACTCTTTCATGTCCCCCCAGGGCGATAACTCCAGCAGCAGTGGTTACGGTTCAGGGGGCTATGGGGGTAACAGCTACTCATCCCAGAGCTACCCCCAATCTGGATACACCCAGCAAGGAGGAGGATACGGCACTTGGAACAGTGGGGGGTACTATGGACAGCAGCAGAACTACTATGCACAGGTAAGCTGTCTAGTAACATTCACAAGTTTTTCTGAACTGTGAATTTGCCTGCTGATTTTTCATGTATTACGAATCATTGTCAATGTTTACATTTTTGATGCTATTTTCTTCAAATTGTTTTTTCTAAGTTTTTATTTTGTTTACAGCAGCAACAGACACCGCCAACCCAAACCTCTTACGGCAACTGGGGACAACAGGCACCGGGCGGTTGGAGTGCCGCAACCACTGGACAAGCTGCCGGTACTTGGAGTGGCTATGGACAACAAACCGGACAAACGCCCCAGCAAAGCTGGAGCAACTCCACGCAGGGTGGTGGCTATGGGAACTACAACTACAAGAAGTAAAATAAGTAAAGACTTGTTTGTTTGTAAATACACAAGAAAGCGGTAGTGTTCAGATGCTAAAATGACTTTGTTTAACTGGCAGTTAACTTACGCCATATTGTAGTTCTATTCACAGTAAATGAATAACCTGATGTTAATCTAGTGGTAGGTTTAGTTAACTTTCGCCTCTACGGTTCTTGCACCGGTGTACAACTTGCTTCAGCATTTGTGAAGTGAATTCTCAAATTAATTGAAATTAGTCTTTTGGATAGTAGTTAGATAGAATTTTTATTGACTCTCTCCGTATCAATATCTTGAATTCATTCCCCAATTACTTTAAATTTAGAATAATTCATTTCCTATGTAAATTGTTGTTCATTGTTTTTTTAATGGATCGTCTGACATATTAAACACTAAGAACGGCTTGAAAAATATTTCTTTTTTGTAATTATCTAAATTATATCTATTGGGATGAAGTTATTGTTCATACTCCATGTTTTCTTTATGTAGGTAGTTACGCTGCCCACTTGTTCAAAATGTAATTAAAGTTAGAACGATTGGATCCTTTTCATTATCCTTCTTTGGGCCCCCAGGGGCTCTATCCTGAAGCTGTCTGTGGTGAATGGAAGAGAAGGGGGGTGGCGTCCCTTGGGCCCCGAACTGTTGTAATTTGGATTATGGATTGTCTTTTTTCATTTTTACCATGTTTATCATTTTTCTAACGTTACTTGCAGTTTTAGAGGATAGCGCTAGGGTTATGCTCTTCAACTACGAGGTCTTAGATTTTGTGTTAGGTAGGCTCGTAGGCTTCATTTACTATCACCTCTTCATTTTCCTCTTCCATCCGTGAGTGCAGCCACCGGTGCTTGTGTCCCGTTTCGTCACATTCCTTGGTAAGTGACTGCATTCACGGAGTAGCTTTTCTGCATCCATGAGCATTGTCACCGACGGTGGTAAGTGACTTTGTTCATGGAGCCACTTTCCTCTCTGACTGCTTCTTCCAGTCCCTTGTATTTAATTTCCTTTTGACGTCAGCAATATGGCCTTTGGTTCCGAAGCAGACGTTAAACCCCTACTAAAAAAAATATCCTTCTTTGGTACTTTTTAAACATTTCAAGCTATTGTAATATTTAATGGTTATGAATTCAGGATTGTGACAATATGCTTTTAATATCTTAGATCCCGAAAATATTACAGACGGAGAGAATTGAAGAGTATTGAATGGTTCTAAAGCAGGGTATACAGGGTGTTTAAGACGTAACATTTTTCTATTGTATCGTATCTCCGGTTAAAATTATCAAGATATTTATAGTCAGTTCGTTTCAAATGATGGAATATGTTTTATTATTTTATAAAATGAACTGACATTGACTTTATATTTTCATTTTCTCAAAGAATGGAACCTCAATTCTAACACTAAATTAACATAATACATGGTTAAAGGTAAATGTTAGTGCAGCGCGTTCTAGCACTAGGGTTTGATGTGGAGCTGTTATTCTTCTTTGGAGATGTATTAAGAGTTTGGTATTTAAAATGCCGTATACGACGTTTTTAATACTACGACAATGAATAGAACACAAACTTTGAAAAGGGATAAATTACAAGAACGGGCACTCGTAGAGCGCATTCCTTTGCTGTCGCTACAATTTTTGTTCATCGTGACCTTTGTCCCGCTTGCTCCCAAAATGCAATCACATCAATTGGTTCCTGGACATTGACCAATCGTCCCTAACAAATTTCAGTCTATTTGGTTGAACTCTAAAGGGCCGTACACACGTAGAGTTTTTTAAGTCTTTCCACCAGACTTTTTGCTAAGCTCCTCCTACTTTTTCCACGAGACTATAAGAAAAAACGATATAATTGTTATTTATTTCAGTTGGTATCCATGATACCATAAATAATTATTTTATCGTTTTTTCCTTCGCAATCTTGCGGAAGGTTATATTTTCATCGGCATTTATTTATTTATCATCTTGTTATTCGCATAACTGAAAAAGTGTTAAACCAAATTGCCTGAAACTTGGTGGAACGATTGGTCAGTATGCAGGAACCATTTTGATAGATTTTGGGAGTGATCGGGTCAAAGATCAAGGTCAAGGCCATTTGTAACTCGAAAAGTATTCAACCAAATTGTCTGAAATTTGATGGTACAATTGGTCAATGACCAGGAACGATCTGGTAGAATTTTGGAAACGATCCGGTCAAAGGTCAAGGTCATTTATAACTCAAAAAGTATTGTATCATATTGCATGAAACTTAGTGGGGCGATTGGTTATTATCCAGTTAGCAGTTTCCTTAATTTTGGGAGAGAACAGGTCAAAGCAGAGACGAAGGTATGCACTCTACCGAGTGCACATAATCTAGTTTCTTATATTCTCGTTGAAAAAGTAGGAGGAGCTTAGCAAAAAGTATGGCGTAAAGACTTCAAAACCACGTGTGTACGGCCCACTATGGCACGGCCCTTTATACGAATTAGGTACAAGATTGCGAATAAATAAAATCAAAACATCACCTTACACAATTTTGCTAATGTAAAGATTGATTAAATGAAGAAACATTTTGTCTTGATAGGAACGGCGGACATATTGGAAGACATTGAATGTGTCTATTCATTAAGTTTTAAGTAATATGTATACTTTTTTATAGTTTGAATTGGGGTTCTTTGAAAAAAATGAAATAAAAAGACAGATCCTAAAAATGCGCAGCAAGTTCTCGCACGTAATTTTATGGAAAAGTTTTCTTAATTTTTTATTTAATTTAAAAGAGGATATTTTAAAACAACTTTTGGTAGTGTTTGATATCTCAGTAAAATTAAAACACCTGTTTTGTTCAAGTTTTCTTTAAGTAACTAACTGAAGCTTAATTACCAATATATTACCAAGTTACTATGTAAAGCTTTAATTATCACATTTTGATGAAATGGACCAAATAAATGCATAAATTGATTATCTACTCCATCACTGTTGGTCCTGCTTCATACCCTTTACCTGTCTTGCGCACTCTCGAGATTGTCGTGCATTTTCAATGATCCTAAAAATGCACAGCGCGTTCTCGAGATTGTGCAAATGGGCAAATGAGCACTCATTATTTGGTAAACATTCAACAAAACTATATCTGGATAAATAAATAAACAATATTTCTCATGATATGAAACAAACAATTATAAGTATCTTAATTTTAACAGGAGAAATGATTAATACAAAAAAGGTACACTTTTGTGTGACACCCTGTATAGTATTCGATACCATATCGTCTATATATAGAAGCATATTGTCACAACCCTTGGTATGATACTATATTCATATAAATACTTGGCCACTATGCATTCTAATTTATTTGGAACGTAAAAGTTAATTGTCAACAATAAGTAAATGAATTAAATAGTTTTTAAGCTTAAATATAGTGGTAAATCTTTCGTACGAAAACATTCTATCGTCACTAAATAATTAAACACTAATAGATTTGTAATAATATCTACGTAATTCTATTTAAATTATACATGAAAGCTTCTTGCAAAGAAAATGAATCCCTTTTAATGAGAGGAGTAAATATTTATATTATAACTTTTAATAACTTTAATTTACTGTGAATAGAACACATTATTCATTTTCGAATAATAAACAACGAGAAAGACGTTACCCAATGATAATTTAAATGGTGAAATAAAATACAATGATATATTTTATTAATTTTTTCCTCTATACTCTACGTAAATACAATCAATGTATTTCATTTTATCATTGGTATAATATGGTAATTATTGTACTAATAAAAAGGTTGCTTTTCCTCTTCCTTCATATTCTCAACTGTTATTTAATTGGTATCCATGATGCATGCAGGTATCATGGATACCAATTATTGAAATATCTAATTGGTATCCATGATGCCTGAAGGTATCAATGATACCAATTAATAACACAGTCCGATAGATAACTCTGAGCTTACCCTACTTTACTACATTGATTAAAAAGATTGAATCAAAATACAAATGAAGCTACGTTTATCCACCATTAATTCTTTTACTTATTTCCATTAATTATTCAATGGGTATGACCTAATGATTTTGTAATATTTACTTTATAATGTGCGCCATTATTGGCCACCATACATACGTGCTCTAATTGCTAATAATTTAGTGCAAACTAATTCTTTTTATTGCAATTATTTAAGTTCATGGTCAATAATGTGTGTACCTACAGTCTACAATTATTATTATTTTAGTAGGTGTTAGTACCTACCTCTGTAGGTGATAGTACATAATTCTCACCTAGGTACTATCAACTAAATAAGTAGGTACTGTTACCTTCATGGTAATAGTCCTAACCTATGTACTATCAACTAAATAAGTAGGTACTGTTACCTTCATGGTAATAGTCCTAACCTATGTACTATCAACTAAATAAGTACTCTTACCTACCTAGGTAATAGTCTTCACCGAGGTACTATCAACTAAATAAGTACTCATACCTATCTAGGTAATAGTCCTCACCGAGGTACTATCAACTAAATAAGTACTCTTACCTACCTAGGTAATAGTCTTCACCTAGGTACTATTTCTCTACAATCTACCTAGATTTCACCCACAAAATCTAGTTTGTTATATAATAATTCGGTAGCCTTCACCCGTTACATAATATATTTCTACCTACCTATTCCTACCTACCTGGTTAGATAAACCTTACTGAAATGAATTAGTTAAGATATACATGTGAGTTGAACACGCCCTTCAAAATTTAGGTTGTATAATAATTGTGATCGTAAGAAATCCTCCAGTTGCATAATTTATAACTAAGTTACTCTATTTTATTCCTAATCCTGAATAATTATCGATGATTAGGTACTGTAAAAGAAAAGTGTACCTATCCGTAATAATCTTTTGAGAATTTACTAATTTAACATTTCCAAAAAGAAACTTTACTATTTGAGGTATTTTATAATTGGTCTGAGTACACGATGATAAATTTATAAAACATTGCAAGTAATACGACATTAGAAAACTGTGATTTGAGAAAGTAACATCATACCGAGACACTTTTTTATAGTACCTATATTTATTTTATTGCCTTTTTTCTAAATTCTATGGGCATTATATAGATATGAAATATATAATTATCTATCATAATATTCAATGTCTATATGTAAAAGTTTGTAGATTATAGTTAATAATGTTTTTAACTAAGATCTCGAGTTCAACTGCATTCTGATCATGAAATTTCAGGTCTCTTTTCCTCGAGATTTTTATAGAAAATTTCACCTCTCAAATTGATCATAACACTAAATGATCATATAACAATTATTATTGACGGTGGAGCTGACTAGGGTAAGTTCCGAATTATCGACTGGTTCCACATTTTCGTTTCGATCAAATAAGAGAAAAATACAGATATTAACATTTTAATTCTGTTATTTTAATTAATATCATGGATACCTGCAGGTATCATATGGATACCAATTAAGATATAATACAGTCCCTACTTTAATTTTTATGAATTTATATATCAATAAGCATATTATAGAATAATTGCTTGCATCACTGAATAGATAGAATGTAAGCATTACGGTACCTAAAATTAGTTCGGTACCAAATTTTTTGTGATTTTTGGTCGGAACTCAGGACACAGTATTTGCCTAATTTGTAAACAGAAATCAGTCAAGCAACTGAGAATTGAAGGAAATTTTGATCTTAATCAATTAAAACCATTTTGAAAACTATTTGGCTAAAAAACAAAATCACATAAATTAGGTACACAAAGAAGCTTTTTTTCTATTCATGAGTATATTTATAAATCATTCAATAAATACAGGTTTTTATGTTTCGATTCCTAACCGTAATAATTACATCAAAAGGAATTTTCGAATAAGAAACAGTATTCAAATTTAATATATTTTGGTGTAAACTCCGCAGAAAATTCTCTCTATCCCATAACAACATGGCTGACGTAACCGTTTGGTGTTCTGAACAGTTTGGTTCCTTCGGAAGCTGAGGCGGTGAATTGGGCTGACCTTTTGCGTCCTGATGATAAAATTTGTATAACATTATCGATTGGGAAATATGCAATCTTTAAATCATGATATAAAATGCTGATTAACAAAATTGCTATTCAATATGAGGTATCATCCCTCCTTGCTTAGTCAACCATAAATTTGCCCATTCTACTAGATATTAGATGGCTAGAAATTAGATGGCTCTTGTTTGCTTAAAAGTAGTACGCTATCTCATATAGCACTCCTTAGAAGTTAATTCAAACAGAATGAGAACTTATTATCCCTCATATAAAATATATGACTTTCATATCTCACCTGGTACATAAGCTGTTGGGGCTCGTGTGATAAAGCGTGGGGGGAAGACCACGGAACTGACAGTGGGGCGTAGCTTGGTAACGGTAGGTGTGGAAGCTACACGAGTTGATCCACCACTGCTATAGGCACCACTTCTTGAAGATGTTACGCGAGATACAGTCTTTGGTGGAGATTGGTAGGTTCTGGTGGCTTGGTTTGAGTAGGAGTTTCTTGTGGAGAGACCATCTCTGCCTGACTTCTCGAGGGCAGTTCTGGTTAGAGAAAATATATTTCAATTACAGGATTCATGGTTGTTATTTGAATCTAGTCTGTGCTAAGATTATTATTTGGACTGAGCTATAAAAAAAGCTGAAGAACAGAGACTCAATAAATATTTTCAACTAGTTGTGGTTTATAGTTAAGTCTTATAAATATAGTTTAGTAGATTTTAATGTAGGTAGTAGAATATGCTTTACAAATATTATAAAAACTGACCTGAACTCATTAATAAGGTTCCTTGTTACAATGGAAAATTCCTTCAATTCTGGTAACTGTTTTTCGGTAATGTCGGCCAGTTTCCTGATGTCTTTCTTAGACTCATCACTGATGATGGGCAAGGCGTTGATGTTGAAGTTGCTGAGTCCGTTAACGGCATCAGTGTCCAAATTGCTCATCATTGTCAAGGTTTGCATGAGGGCCTGGATGCCGCCAAGTCTTGCGGCGAAATCAAATCGTGGGTCATTTTGGAAGTTTGGTGCTGCGCTCACGCATCCCAAAACTGCTAAAATCAGTAGACTCTGAAATGATCGGGAAATTGGTTGAAAACATTTATAATCAAAGGGAATTTTCATATTTCCAAGAGGATTATTAAATATCAACTTTGTAGGTATTTTTTTAGGATTCTAGCTTTTAAATAGAAAGGTGTCTCTCAGGATCATTGATGAAAACCTTTCGGATCCTAAAAGTTCCTTCAACGTCCGGATTTAATAATCCTCATAAAAAAATCGTCCGGAACTGGTTTTCTCATTTTGGTGAAGTGTACCCCGCTTATAACGACCAGGAATTTTTTGTTAGTGTGATCATTCTTCTGATACGGAATGACTAGAAGCAGCTATTCAATATTAAAAATAATTTGATAAATATTTAAAGTTTATTAGCTGAATGGATAGAATGAAAAGGAATATTTTCGGTACTGTTTTTTATCCAATATTTTATTCATTTGTTAGAACAGGGTCTCACTTTTGTTTATTCCAGTACCAAAAATTCTTTTGATCCCAATATATTCATCTGGTTAGTATTAAAATAGTACCAATTCATGTAGACAAATAAATATATAGAAGGTTTTAAATTCATGATAAAGTACTGGTCTAGATCATTTAATTCTCAGTTACTTGATCACCGGTCAATTGATTCCCGATTAGTTGATCCCTGGTCAATTCTCAGTCATATTTTATTTGTCTGTGCACCTAGGTTGTATACATTTAATGTACTCAGATGACCAGGAATCAATTGACCGGGAATCAAAATGCTATTAGCCGACCACTTTACAGTACACCTATTTAAAGTTTATGAATATATTCTTTTTCCCTTTTATTCACTTAAATCACCACATTAACTTTCCCAAGGATGTGTACCCACCTTCATAATGTCAAATCACTAATGTAACTGCTAAGGTTCATACCTACTCTTCGGTATATAAACTATAGAGATGGCCTTGGTCAGATGAGGGTAGTGCTACCAATATTATGCAATGGTATTCAAAATGAAATATTATGTAAGGTATATCTTAGGTAACTATTATGTCACAAAGTTTGGCTTCACATAAAACATTGTTAATCATTTGGAATTGAGATAAATGTTACTCTCAATTAAACATTACTAGTTTTATTGTATCTATAAAAATGAATCATTGGGTAGTTCCTTATAGCTGTACGAAATCGTTACAGTGTCCGAACTACGCCTAGTCACTGTAGGTTGTTTGCCATTTCTTGCTTTGAATTGTATTTATTTTCTTTGATAATTCTTCGATAAATACAAATTCTATTATAGCCTGGTAATAATATCAAACATTTCGTCAAACTCAACCGGCATCTTTAAACAGGTTTTAGTATTCGCGTCCACAAGCTCTTATAAAGTTGATTTGATATCTAGGTATAACAAATTAATTATAAGTATTGTTTTTAAATTAGTCATGAAATTACTCATATGCATGAGTATGAGGTATGTCAGAAGATTTATAAATAATCACCTTCATATAAAATATACAATAACTTTTCAATTCTACTGTTTGACCAAATTTTCCGACATGTTGGATCTATTAATAAAATCTTCTCGATTTTAGTGTCTGGCACTAATATAACTGAGCGGATGAACTAGTTTCACGAAGTGTTTGACAGTGTGTACGGGACATAATCTTCGTCCCCTTTCTTTTGAGGGCCTTCTGGCCCGACACGTGCCAGAGGGCCAGACTCTCCCCGCATCCAGCTCCCACCCAAGCTGCGCACCCCAGTCGGACAGCAGCCCCATGAGTCTCCCAGGGTTCTGCCATAGGTCCACTGATGACAAGTCTGTCCTGACATGTGTGGTGCATGTGAATAGGTGTTATGTGGTGTTGTCCCACTGAGTGGACACTGTGGTGTGGGATGTGTTTTGGGAGTGTTTGTTCGGAGGAGTCTATGTTGGGTGGTGTGTCTTGGAGTATTTTGTTCAAATGTTTAGATGGAATCGTGTGTTGTGTTTTAGAGTGTTGTGTCTATGTTAGTGGTGTAGCAGTTGTTGTTGTTGTTGTTGTCAATGTCGTTTGTTTCATGTGCCTCGTGTTTGTTGGTAGGAGCGTTTTGTGGTGAAGTGGATATTCGGGATGTAGTTCTAGTTTCTTTTTTGTCGCGTATATAGTTGGTTTGTGTTCGTGTGCATTTTGTGGATATTCGTAAACGTGTGTTTTGGACTATCTGCAGCTTGTTTATGTTTGTGTCTGATGTGATTGGGGACCAAATTGTGTTTACGTATTCTAGTATGAGACGTGTGATTGTTTTGTAGGTGTTTAGGAGTGTTTCTTTATTTTGCATCAGTGTGTTGAGATGAGTACTTTTAGTATGCTTAGTGTGTGCTTGGCTCTGTGTGTTGTATTAGGTATGTGAGTTTGGGGTTCAATATTATGCTGAATATTTTGGGGTGCGTGCTGTTGGTAATGTGATGTTGTCTATTTGTAAGCACAATGTGGTGCTGCATTCTGCAGAGATTGGTGTGGAGATTGAAGTGGTTCTTTTGTGGCATTTGGTGTGAAGGAGTTGTTGAGCGTGCTTGCGGGGGACGTCTCATTCGTCCAACGCCCCCTATTTAACCGACGCCCCATTGGTCTGATGCCCCATCAGTCCGACGTCTCATTCGTCCGACACCCCATCAATCCGACGCCTCATTAGTCAGACAATTTCATATTTCTGTATGTTATTTTTCTTTCTTGTTTTTTATATAATAATTTTCTCTTTCTTTTATTTTTATTATTTTAGATTCCTATCTTATTTTATTTCATTTCTAATATTATTTAATATGATACCATCACTTATTCGATTTCATCATTTAATGTAGTTTTTTAATCCGCTATTGTTTGTTGTACTGCACACTTCATGATTATTTAATGACCTGGCAGGGGGTTTGGAGGAGGGGGGGCGACACTTCCCCCGATATACATAAAAAAGATGTTAAATTAGAAAGAAGTAAGCTGGAAAAGTGTTGGACTAAAGGGGAGTCGAACTATTGAGGCGTCGGATTAATCTTTTGTAGACAAATACACGCATTCTTGTTTGACCAGTGATATGGTTTTTGTTTGTGATGAAACTCTTGTGATGCCGTCACAATAGTTCCAAAGATTGTAGCTTGTAGGTGCCGGAGAAGAGCACCAAGTGAGGTTGCAATCGATGGGAGACCACCGGTGCAAATCGCAACAATTATCTCCCATCGTACCGAAAGAGAAAACTCCGTTTTCTCTGTAGCCGGCTGTGTACTCCCGGTTACAGGAGCAGTGGTTCAACTACTAATCGAGGGGGACGTTGAGTCAAACTCGGGTCCCCAGGTTTGGACATAGGACGTTTGTGCAGGAAAAATACAAGAATTTTCCTCATCATCAACTCTGGTTTTGGTCGTTTGTAATCGTAGACTAATATGGCTAGCTACAACTTTCATGGAGGCTCTTCTGAGCAACAGTATGATATGTAGAACAGAATATCTTTAAATCAGAAAATGGTTCAGTGGCCATACTTATTTCTGACTATCAATATAAAGAGGAGACCATATCATGCACGCTTGCTTCACTAGTAAGAATATTCAAATGCGAAATGTGGGAACAATATTCAAAACAATATCATATGAAATTAATTATGGTAGGGGTCTAGGCTGATTTTTCCGAAAACGAATTGACCGAAACCAAATTTGCCGAAAACTAATTTGCCGAAGGACAAATTTTCCGAAAGTCGAATTTGTCGAAAATATAATTTAATGTATTTAAAAATAACGTTCTGTTGGACTTTGTCGTTCTTCATCATTATATCTCATGCACAAAAAAAAAAACACATTTTTTATATGAGTTTGAAATTACTATTGCAAAATAAATCATTTTTCTAAATTCATGCATATATCTAACTATACACATTAAATATTAATATGTATATGGCATTACTAAAAAAGGGTTGTTAGAAATCAATCTTTTTACTTGAAACAAATTTATTCATGGAAGTGACACTATCGTTGCTGCTAGAGGTATATTGGGAAGATATAAACATAACTAATAGTTATGTAACTCATTACTAACAATTTTATATTTTAAACGCAATAAATGGTATAAATATTAATAATGGCAGCCACTAAACACCTTCTGTATGGTATACTATTAACAACTGAACAAAAAATAAGCAGTAAACATGGAATATTCACAAAAATGAATAAACACACTAGGAACACAATCTAAAAACAACCAAACGCTCAAATGAAAGAAATGCAACATGTTCCCATAGCTGACTGACTGATTCTGACTGAATAAAGCTTGAACGTCTTTAAAATAAGAAAAGAGTAAAGACAAAGAATAATTTAGTGGTTCAAATATTAACACAATGATTAACGAAGAGATAGAATAATTAAAGGATCATTTAGTGTAACTAAGGGTTATTTATGATTTCGTTGTTTCGTTTCTTTTCTGTAACTTTTGTGTAATTTTACTTTCGTATTAAATAAGTCTTTCGGTGAATTCGTTTTCGACAAATTTGGGGTTCGGCAAATTCGTATTCGGAGAATCCGGTTCGGTGAATTAGTTTTCGGAGAATTTGGTTTCGTCAAATTCGTTTTCGGAAAAAACCGCCGGATACCACATCGAAGATCAACGTAGGTATGAACCCTACTTAATATTCTATGCCCTCTAACCTTAATATTATTTGTCTAGGATATTTTAAAATATAATGTAGTTATACGGTTTTACCAATATTCGAAAATTCAAACATATTCTTTTGAGTTTTCCTCCTAGAATTAATAGTGTGTAAATTTCCTGCTTCGCAAATATGTAATATTACGTAATCCTAATTAAAGTATAATAATTATATAATGAGTTTTTAGAGACTGCACGAGAGCCGTTTGACCTGACCTATTCTGTTTTCACTGAGTTATCCTCCAAAGGTATATTTAGACGCTACTGACCTTTAAATTGAACGCTTTTTCCTTGCGTCAACCCTATCAGCGTAAAGGGGGGGGGGGGCATATTATGACCAATATTAGGTGATAATGACCAATGCTCATAATGAACAATATATATTGGTCATTATGAACAATATATGATCGAATATATGACCATATATGAAAGCTTGACAACGTGATTTTCATTGTCGTATAGAGTTATGTGTTTGGCACTCAAACAATTAAATATATAAGGGAAAATAATTCCCCCTCCCCCCCCCCCCCCTCCACAGGAGGATTTAGAGGGTTTTTTTTTTTTCATTTATTATTTATTATTTGTGTCTTCAAATCATTATTATCTTTGCATCTGATATCATCTATTATGAAAAGTATACATATTTAAAACTTCCACCTCCAATTTATGGGGGAATAGGGGTCGGATTCTCTAAAACTATTTCTTCATGACAGTATAGAAAATAGTGAGGGGGGGGAGAGGGGAGGGGTCTCAATATGATCCCCCAGCCTCCCCGGTAACAAAAAAAAACGGCACAAATTGGGGTCAATTTTATCATTATCGTGACTTTATTACTTTAATTCACATCATATTTTACTCTAATATTGCCATTACGAACTGTACTAAAATTAAGCGACAACTACCAAAATCTAGAGGTATTTACCTCTGACCAACCCTGTAACACTTATACCATTACGTAACTAAAACATGGCGAGTGTGTTATATAACAAACATCTCTATGTTACCTAATTAAATAATAAATACTGCATTCATCCCTACATTACAATGCATATCGTACATAATAGGACTGATCCAGTTCAGATTGTTAGGGGTATATGTGTTCATTAGTGTGTCAAGATATCATTGAACAGAGATGTATATTATGTAACTATAATAGTCGCTAGATATATTAGATAATAAATATAGTTCACTGAAGGACTTCTACCTACAGAGGAAAGTTTGGGAGTTATTTTATGAGTTATAGGCTTGGAAATGTTACTATAGGCATGCTACATTGGGTTATTCTATGAGTTATAGGCTTGGAAATGTTACTATAGGCATGCTACATTGGGTTATTTTATTAGTTATAATATTTGAAATGTTGCCAGTCATGCTACATTGGGTTATTTTACGAGTTATAGTAGGGTAAGTTACGAATTATCGGTCAGTTTCACATCTTCGGTCAAATAAGGAGAAAACAATATGATATTTTTTATATCTAGTATCGCATGATATCTGTCTACAAGTATCATGGATACCAATAAAAATTAAAATTGAATATTAATAATTTTATTGTTTTTCTTATATGACCGAAGATGTGAAACTGACCGATAATTCGTAATTTACCCTATAGGTCGAAATGTTACCAGTCATGCAACACTCAGTTAATTTGTACGCAGACACCGTCACGTAGACCAGTTGTTCTTACCCTGGTTTTGGTGAATTTGTTTCATGAGTTCGGCGGTTTGGTCCCTTTTTTGTAGAAATTCATGTTGTGTTGGTTAGGTTATTTGAACATAAACATTAAAACATCTTTACTGAATGAAAGAAATTTATAAAACGAGAAAAACGAGTTAATTCAGGTATTTCATTATCGTTCAAGCCTTTTTGAAGTTTAAATAAACTTTTTTGATTATGTATACATATTTTGTTTGTGCACTAATACAGCATAGAGGCAACTATATATAGGTACATATGCTCTGATTTATTTTTCCAACTACTAAGGGTTTGGTGAATGTGTTTCGCGCCATCTGCCGATTTGTACAATCTCGAGAATGCGCTACGTGTTTCTGTTACCCTTTAACCCCCTAATACCCAGCATATGTTCAATGTTCATATACCTTCATTTTATTCATTATGTCCCCACCCCCGTCCGCATCACCCCTGCCATGTCATTAAACAATCATAAAGTGGGCATTACAACAAACTAGCGGTTACAACAAATTACATAACGACCGTTTATGTTGATAGTTTAAAAGTAAATATTTCTATAAAAATGAAGATTGTTTAAATGGCCATTACATGTAGTTTGTCGTATCCGCTAGTTTGTTGTACTGCGCTGAATTCTCGAGATTGTATAAATCGGCAAATAGCGCGGAACAAATGCATATACGGAATTTTGTGGATTCGAACTAAGTTACGAACGACTGACTTAGACAAAATACATCTCTACCATTGGTCTTAAGAGTTGGTACGTCACGAGTACCGAGCAGTTCTGGATTCTGATTGGTCCTTCTACTTGGCGCCAAAGTTCGTACCCTAGTTTGTGATTTGATATAAAATTATCTTTGCTTTGTAAGAGAATTTTACTCAGTGGTAATACTGAGAGTGCATAATTTGTGTTGGTAATTATACATAGTAGCTTTTCTGCTTTAACGAGCATGGTTTATGAAGGGAGTATAATCGCAGTGATCCAAAATTTAATTAATAACTTAATATTAATTCGATTCGAATTTGGTTGATGTTAACACAATCTCAAGACGTTAGATGTTTATCTACGTATATATATATTCATTTATTTTAGTCGTATAGTATTAGAGAAGCCACTCCATTCACCTCGTATAACCGTGTGGGTTACCATATGGGATGGGGGGAACTTTCGGCCTCATTTTCATTGATACAAATTTGATGGTGACAATTACCTTGATACACTCCTTCAGACTGAAATTTGGCCTGCTTTATGATGTTATCTGATTGAGAAGGTTTTTGATGTAAGATGTAACCCCACCACATTGGTCAAGAACTGTCAGTGACTGAATGAAAAGTTTCCAAACATGTGGAATGGCAGAAGTTCAGATGGCGACATGAACATTGAGTGGCGACCAAATTAACCTGATCTCACACCTTGTGATCTCTTTCTATGGGGATTAATCTATGGGGATTCATCAAGAGTAAAGTTTATCTTAATCAACCTAGGGATATCAATGAGTTGAAGACCATTATGCAAGAATTGGCATAAGTAACCTTGGAGATGTTACATAACGGTAACACTATGGTTACAATCCAGACCTTTATAAATTCGATTATCCAACCCAATGGCCGCCAAACTGAAATATAATATATCTCTTCTACTCACGTAATATAAAAACAACAATGATAAAATTATGTAATTTTAAAATTGTTTTAAAATCAGCCGAATCTAAATTGAACTAATAATAATGAAATTATTAAGTATAAAATCTGAATCACTACCATTATACACTGGTTAACATTGACATTTCTATGCTAAGACAAAGTTACGTATGCAGTTAGGTATAATACAAAAAATACAGTACCAAGTAGCTTTTCTGCGTTCTTGAGCATTTGGCCACATTATAACCACACCTAAACCCATGCTTATGTGTAGGCTTTTTTACTGTCAGGAACTGTGATGATGATTGCAATGTTTCCACCAAATATAGTTTAACATCATGAAGATCAAAACGAGAATATTACGTAATAAATAAAACCAAACACTTATTTGCAAAAAGGAAGATGGTAAGATTACATTCTATATCAGAAGACATGCTCTTAGAGTGTGAAAAAGTCAGAAAGTTCTATCCATTTGAAAAGTTGGAAACAGATCTGAGAATACCAAGCATGTATACCTGTAAATTTTAGATTGAGTTAAGTTAGGTAATGATAGGTCAATCATAAATTTCTAAGGGTCAGATTTATTGTATATGATCTGTGTTAATGCCCATGTTTCGACTACTGTGTTAATGCCCATGTTTCGACTACTGTGTCAATGCCCATGTTTCGACTACTGTGTCAATGCCCATGTTTCGACTACTGTGTCAATGCCCATGTTTCGACTACTGTGTCAATGCCCATGTTTCGACTACTGTGTCAATGCCCATGTTTCGACTACTGTGTCAATGTCCATGTTTCGACTACTGTGTCAATGCCCATATTTCGACTACTGTGTCAATGCCCATGTTTCGACTACTGTGTCAATGCCCATGTTTCGACTACTGTGTCAATGCCCATGTTTCGACTACTGTGTCAATGCCCATGTTTCGACTAGTGGGAGACTATCCAAGTTTTGGGCTGTCCCTTTACGAAATATGTCACCAGTTCTCATCAAAGAAATGATTTGGTATTAAAATACTGCTTGCGACACTTTTAACATGATAAAATAAAGAATAAATTGAAATTACATTTAAACTAGTTAATATACTTGGTTTTTAACTTCATATTATTTTAAACTCTATAAACTTTTAACTGATTTTGTGTATAAATAAAATAGTTGAATCATAAATATACGGACAACCGCCATACGGACAACTGCCATACGGACAACCGCCATACGGACAACCGCCATACTAACAACCGCCATACGGACAATCACCATACGGACAACCGCCATAAGAACAACCCCCATACGGACAACCGCCATAAGAACAACCCCCATACGGACAATCGCCATGCGGAGATCTGCTATACGGACAACTGCCATGCAGACAATTTCCATACGGACAAATGCCATGCGGAAAACTGCCATATGGACAACTGCCATACGGACAACTGCCATGTGGACAACTGCCATGCGGACAACTAGCATACGGACAACTGTCATACGGACAACTGCCATACGGACAACTGCCATACGGACAACTGCCATGCGGACAACTGCCATGCAATATATTATAATTTTGTATTGGGTGAATTTTAATGCGCATTGTAACCTTAACCTTTCATGGATTGAATTTGAATTAAATGTGAATTTAGTATAATTTAGTATAATAATATTAATCGTATAGTACGAAAATTGTATAATTTTAGGTCAAAATAATAATGTACTTCACATTAAATTCAATCCATGACTGGACAAGATTACATTGCGTATTAAAATTCACCCAATTCAAAATTGGCAGTTAATTTCCGTTTGGTAGTTGTCCGCATGGCAGTTATCCGCATGGAAATTGTCCGTGCATCCTCGAGTAGGTATCTATTTTCATCACACATGCTGCAATTGATGATATTATTCCAAATAACTTATAGCAATAGATTCTTATTTCCTTCAAATGTTCCATGAATGACTCCTTGTAGCTAAAGAGTGATTATCGTTCATTCTGACTGAATGTAAGGCCGAATTTATGTTCAATAAATATATGTAAAAGCGTATTTAACATCAAACCTAATAAATCTAAGGTATATTTATTCATATTATTTGAAAGTTTACATAAAGCCATCCTTTTGACGCAATGTTTGAGTATCGAGTGCTCAGTTGCTGCATTTTAAGAGAAGTCACACCGTTTAACTTAGTATGTTTATGACTCAATTTAATACGATGATTGTTTGCTCGTGTCTATGGCACATCACTATATGCTCGCCCGAAAATCCTGTGAAAATGTTACAATATACCTATTATTATGTATCCACCTTATATAATATATATGTATGTTTTATCATATTAACATAATCATATTTATTTTAAGGATTATCGTATGTTTTAGCTCTTTCTGTGTAGGAAAATGTAACTTGCCTTACCCTTTCCTAAGGAAAACGTTTCTTTTTATATTATATTCTACTTCGATAAGATGATAATGATAAGATTCATAGGCAAAATAGTTTATTCGTAAAATATATATATCGTGACAATCGTGTCGTACAATAGGAATATTAAAGAAATATTCTATAGTCGTTTTTATGGCTATGAACCATAGATAGGTTTAGTTTCTGTACTGCCTGGATGGAGCTTGGCGGGTAGCGAACTGAGAGGCGAAAAGTCCAAATGGATTGAGTTGTTGTGGAGGTTGGGGGAAAGCTCCTCCTTCTTGGTTGTACTTCCTCAGGGCTTCGGTGTAAGCCTCAACTGCGGGAAGAGTAGCATAAGTCATCTGTTCCAGAAGGGGGATGGAAGAACCAGTGATGTCGGTAAGCTGAGACAAAGCGCTCTTGGTGGCTTTGTCTAAGACGGGCATGGTTTCTTCGTTCAGGTTACCGATGATTCCTCTGAGGTTAGCAATGTTGTCTTGGTTGCCTAACTGGACACCGAGAAGCTGACTCAATTCTTGTAGTTGGGCGAGGTTGTTGAAAGCGGATAGAGGAAGGTTGTTGAAGGCGGATAGATCGGGTGCGGTTTGACGGAGACCTCCTGAGTATTGTGGTCTCTCATCGGCAGCCACGCAGGCAACGACGGCGAAGATAAGGGCGAGTACTTGCTGAAAAAGGTAATAGAAATATATTGATGACGAGTTCAAATGAAAAGTATTTGTTAATGTAGGAATAGCAAAGGAAAGGAAAATAACAATAAACAGATTCGTATCCCTTTTCTTGTACTTCTTTTACGTTACTCTAGTTTAGGTTCAACGAAGAGAATAGACTTACATTGTTAATGGTGAAATTCTCTTCGTTAATTTATTTTATGCATAGGAATTTATATTCCAATATTTTAGATAAGGAATTTTTCGAATTGATAGAACACAAATATAGAAATTAGGGAATTAATAACAAGCTTAAGATTTTGGTTAATAAGGTGTTAAATCATATTGAAAAGAGGGCGACTTATTATACTTCAGTATAGTATACTTCTTTTAGATTATGTCATTTATCAAATGAAGTAGGTAGGTAGCAGTTCAATCATAATTTAGCTGCTTCTCGTGCTCTACATTTATCCAGAATTATTATGTAATATTATTCAATAAATCGAATTCGGAAAACTACGATTAGAAAGTGGACTAAAAGAATAAGGCAAAATAGTATGAAAATATTCCAAGAAAACTTACCATTTTGTGTTATTTCAGTTGGTTCCTGAACTAAAGTGTGTCACCTTAACTTTATGCACCTGCTTTTATACAAGCTACTTTGACTTAACCTTGTCAGGTGAACATATCATTATTATGTATTTATTATATAACACCTGTACAATGGGAGCTTTCAGTGGTTAGACCTAAAGCTCAATGTTAATGGAAAGACTCCTTCCCTATTTCGCATCCTGGTTAAGGTAGGGTTTTCTTTGATAGTGTCCCAGGTAGGAAGAAAATATTGCCGCAACAAATGCTGCTGCCTGGAAATTGTTGGACTAAACACTGACTAAAATTTGAACTAGATGTTAAAAACACGAATAGGTAGGTATGGTGGAGCCACTGAAGATTACGGGGATTCAACATAGCCTTAAGTTCCTACCATATATTTTACTAATAAACTAAATTATATAGTATAAATAATCGTAGTGTATTAACGTTTACAAGGTTGCTTTTGCAAATATTGGACGCATTTTTTTCTTCAACTCATTGATTTCTCTGGGCTGAGTACAATAAACTTTACTCTTGCTAGTTTTTTGATTGGGAATTATTCTAATTCATTTATGTTTTTAGGTAATTTTTTTCTTCTTATGTGGATAATATAGTTAGGTCATTCAAAAACGAATAAGTTAACATCCACATATTTCCAAATTTGGTTTTTGGTTTAAAAATGAACTAATTCACAAAAATCTCCTACCATATCGGTAATTTTTAATAAATCTGATTTCAATGGGAACATTTTTCACATCAATGAAAATTGCACGTGTTTTTCTTCTTTGTATATCAGGATTCAGATCTAATATCCATGATTATAGACATATCTCAATAATATCTATTTCTAATAATTTTTTGGACAAAATAGTTCACATGCATAAGTCTGAAATTGGTATTTATATGATTTTTTTTTCATTTTCTCTATATTCTTGGATTTAGGAAAAGCTTTTGATTGTTTTGATCTCAACTTATTGGTAATTATATAGGTTAAATGGATTGAGTTCCAGATGGTTTAAGCCATACTTAGCTGATCACTTTCAATATATTAAAATTAATGAATACTCATAAAGATATTCACTCATAACTCATGGAGTACCCCAGGGAAGTTGGCTTGGGTCCCTATTATTCTCATTATTCATTAATGATTTCCCTTTGTATTCAGAAAAATTGTAATTTACTTTATTCACAGATGATAGTACCTACACTCGCATACAAAGTTGCCAACCAAACTAACTTTCTATTACTTATCTGATTAAGGATGAAATATATAAGGTTTGAGTCTTGGTTTGCTTAATCTGGTAATTAATGTTGATAAAAACAAAATACGTCATTTTTAATTATGGAAACGGAAGCGGCGTCATCTCACTTACTAACAAAATATAATTCTTGTGTATTAATATAGATTAAACCTAAGTTTTACCATTCATTTTCAAAGGGCCGTACACACGTAGGGTTTTTCAAGTCGTTCCACCAGACTTTTTGCTAAGCTCCTCCTACTTTTCCCACGAGAAAATAAGAAAAAACGATAAAATAATTATGTATTTCAGTTGGTATCCATGATACCTGCATTTCAAGTAGATGCAGGTATCATGGATACCAACTGATATAAATAATTATTATATAGTTTTTTCTTATTTTCTCGTGGGGAAAGTAGGAGGAGCTTAGCAAAAAGTCTGGTGGAACGACTTAAAAAACCCTACGTGTGTACGGTCCTTTAGATGCATAATCTAAGAACTTAGGAGACTCAAATTTGTATTATCTAGTGCAGTTATGCAATAGTTACATAGATAATTAATGCAACCCTATCTTTTGTCTTAGAGGTTTGACACCCTTTAACAATATATAATTCAGAATTCAATTCTTAAACTATTCAGAATTCGAAAAGCTTCTCTTCCAACCTTATGACGATTGGAAGCATTCTTCTCTCTTTTTCAGGGTGCTTTCTATTTTGGAATTAGGTGACCTTTATTATGTTGGCTTTATATGTACATATAATACATCAGATCTGCGACAGATTGTTCGGGATTATTTATCATGGTGAATATTGTGATTTATTTAACCGCTTGTTAACTCATTCTGATCATCATCATTATGTATAACTGTAGATCGAATCTCAATGTCCCCTTGCTGCATAAAGTTAAGAGAAAATATATTATTTGTGGGTTTATCTACTTGAAATGCTTTACCGGAATACATTTAATTTTATCACTACCTCAATTTAAAAGATATTTATCTGAGTAATTTATTTCGTAATATGGAATTGCAGTTTTCTATTCATTTATGCTATTGCATTACCTGTAGGATATAATATACATATCATTACGCATGAAAGTTATCTGCATGGTAGTTTTCCTTGTTGCTGTTGTTCGTATGGTAGTTGTCCGCATGACAGTTTGTCGTATGACAGTTGTCCGTATGGCATTTGTCCGCAAGGCAGTTGTCCGCATGACAGTTGTCCGTATGGCATTTGTCCGCAAGGCAGTTGTCCGCATGACAGTTGTCCGTATGGCATTTGTCCGTAAGGTATGATATACATATCAGCCACTTAATGTTCATGTCGCCATCTGAACATCTGCCATTCCATTTGTTTTGAAACTTTTAACTCAGCGACTGTGTGACAGTTGAGAATTGAGTGTGACCCTTGCTTGAACCTGTTAAACGCCACCAATTACTTGTGAGAGAGGTATTATAGTGTGACCAATCCTTTGCATCAATACCACTATAGAATAAGGAAGATTATCGTCATTTTCAGAGCTGAATTATATAAATAGACCCATTGCATTTCTTTTCATATTCTTAACTGAAATGTGAATATATATATCTGGCAACATCGAAGATAGAATAATATTTTGATTTATTTGATTTATACAAGCCTTATTAAATTATATAATTACGCCGCCATCAAGCGGTGAAAACGTCAATCTCCGTGCGTGCGTTTGTCACGTTTGTGTTCATAATATTTGTTACCAAATCTGTAGCAACGCCATCTAGCGGTACAACTGACTATTTATCCATTTAACCCTAATTTATCAGCTGTTTCATTATAATGAAATTCATAATTTGTAGAATGTGTCACAATAATGTATATCTATTAGTTGATGTTATAAAATGAAGTAGAAAAAAAAAGTTGCACTGGGTAAAATTTCAGGGTTAGGTCAAAATTGGCAAATATTTAAATTTGTGTAGCTTGTTATGGCAACCCACAGAAGAAGTTATGGTGGGGCCATATACGATTAAGGTTGATCTCTTGAGAATATAATTCGTGAATAAGGTGCTGGTCCTTTTCATCTTATATGTGGCTTCTTAATCTTCTTTGGGAGGTTCTCTCTTAATCTTCTATGTCCCCACCATAAATATCATCATACTGTTCATTGAGTTCTAAAGTTTTCGTTTAACAATCTATATATTAAACTGAATTTACAACAAATATCCAACTATATTCTTTTATTCAAAATATAATATGCTGAAATTAGGTCATAAATATTAATTAATTGAAATTAATTTCTTTGATTTCCTAATTAATTAGTAACTATTTATATTTGAATTTTTGTTTCTAAGTTCATTCAAATAATTACTAACACTTCCATTTATATTTTCGTTTTAGCCTCCAAAAGATAATTTATTTCCAAATAACGAAGTCTCCGCTGAAAGTAATTAGTTTTCTATGCACCACTTTAAAGAAAACTTTTCCATTAGAGACTCTATCAATTTTCCTCAACTTGTATCTCATAATCTTGGAAAGCGCTTCAATAGTTTATATTCTAAAATCAGGTCAGTTGATACGGGCAGAAATGAAAGTGGGTAAATAACAGGTTATTGTTCATTGGCTCAAATATATAAACACACAGTTCTGAAAATATAGACTGATAGGAGAATAGTTGAAAAAATGTTGAGCAAGTTATTATGGTTGCAAGACATTTCGCCGACATGTCGTTACGTCGACAAGAAATTTGTTGACAGAATATTTCCGTCGACAAATTCTCGTAAAGGGGATATTAAAACACTTTAATATATGTGTAAGGGGGGATGTGTAAAGGGGGTGTGCTGCCCCCTGAACCCCCCTTTCCATTAAAGTACCACGATGTGTGCAGTACAACAAACTTGGGGATACAACAAACTACATAACGGCCATTTGTGAATATTCTTTTTACGAAAGTTTGTCGACAAAAAGTTTGTTGACGAAAAATCCCAGTAATAGAAAAGTCTTCCATAGCTGCAGCATATATTTTAAGCCTATTGCAGAAGTACAATCTTCTCATTAAATAGCTAGGCATATACATTGAATACAATGTTTGTATACAGTAAAGCTCTTGAGTTATAAAGTTCTGAGTTATGAAGTACAGGCATCCCCCGCTTTAGTTACCAAATCACAACTCACTTTAGTTACCAAACGGAAACTAAAGCGAATAAAAGTAACAATAAATTTATAATTGTCACTCCTTGATTATATATATCATTTTCTATGAGTTATAGAAAGAAAATTTGTTTTAGAGTTATTAGAGTGCTACGTATATAAGCATATTAATAATAATATACAGTCTTTCATTGTTTGTGACTGTGATGAAAAAGTTTAAAGTCGTGCATTTATTAAATGTTTTAAAATCCATCCATGGCTTAACTCTCACTCAGTATAGGTGAGTGATTAATGGATACTTAGATTTCTATAATTACTGTGCTACATTTGAAACCGCAATTTTATGCTCTATGAAATGTTTATGGTAGTATAGGGTACTAAGTTCCAAGTTATTGGTTGGTTCTACAATTTCGGACGTGTCAGAAAAGAAAATATTATGATTATTATTTAACTTCTATTCTAATTGGTATCATAAAAGTTAAATATTGATTATTATACATATAAAGATTTTTAAGTGTTCGAAAACACGGAACTTACCCTAAAATGGGACATGTTGAATTTCTGAACCAATTGCTTCTAATAACCTCATCTGTATTATAATTTTGATGTTTTTTAGTTACCGTGAAATAATCACAAAAAATTGTCTCCGTTTTCTATGTCTACGAACGGTTCTTATTTCGAAACATGACTCGAAATAAATACCACTTTTACTAAAGTGAGTTGTACTTAAAGCGAGGCCTGCCTGTACATGAGTAATGAAGGACTTGAGTTATGAAGTATTTTCTATGTTTAAATTATAGAAAATGATATACGTCAAGAATTGCATCATAGTTACCCCTCAACGACCATAGTTTTTTTAAGATTAAATCATAGAAAACTATCTAGTGCACCCGAGATATGAAGTGGCTCTGAGTTATGAAGAAACCAATACTTCATAACTCAGGAGTTTCACTGTATATACATATGGATATACAAAGGTTATAATATATTTGCTTAGATGGTATTTAAAGGCCTTTCTGAGTGACTGGTATTTGCTTAATGGAGAAAGTATTTAATCTATTAACGATATTCAAAACCACTGAGAAGTAGAAGTTTTTTTCAGAGTTCGTGAATATATACATATTTTAAATATAATCGAGAAACAAATATATGAATAAATTTTTAACTTAACAAAATATAACATGTGATATAAGTACAATATAACAATATACTATACTCATATAGCTGGAATAAAAGTAAAATTAACATACCTATTTTATAACTGTTATGTAACCAGTTTTAACTAACAGGTTGAATAAAATACCATAAAATACTCAAATATATTAAAATATAGGAGTGCAAATTACTAAACTAAAAAGTCATATCTTGAGAGCCAGCCATAAGCATATTAGAAAATATAAGGTGTCGCTTTACTTGCGTTACATAACGACACAAAGTTTACGGGGAGATATTAAGCAAGAGGTCGGGTCATACAAAACAACCTAATTAATCTCCTTGTAATATTTCGTTTCTAGTCATAAAAAGAAAAATTGTATATTAAATTTAATATAACTTTGATTTGTTTTGGTGTCCATGATACCTTCTTGTATCATGGATACCAAATAAAATAGCGAGTTAAATTGAATTCAATATACATTTTTCTCTCATGTGATTGAAAAGGTGGAACTGTGTGATATCTCGAAAGTTATCCTAAATAATAGTTTTTTTAAATGTATGTTTGAGCGAATGAAACATGTCTAATTTCGCTCAAACATGTTTAAATGTGTTCATTCATGTTTAAACCTTTCTGTAATATTCATTAACAAATTACATCTGAGATGCACTGGTAAATGAATGACAGGTAGCAATTTTTCTGGTGCAATATTACTCCAAAACAATATTGGGACAATATTGTCTCGAGAAGCATTGTTACGTGTGATAATATCAGCACTTCTTGAGGACCCACATATTGGATGGGGTACGGAAATAAGCATCCTTCCCCAGGAATAACCCCCCCCCTCCCCCCTCGGACATGAGCCTTTAGGTAACTAACAACATATTGAACATAAATAAACCCTTTGTAGTTTGTTGTATCTGCTAGTTTGTTGTACTGCACACTTCATGACTGTTATATAATACCTTATGTTATTGTTAATACCTATCCCCTTTAAAATAAAATTCGTCAAGTTAGTTAGGTCCCTTCAGTTGATATAGGTAATGGCTAATCTAATCCACTCAATAAAAGTTAATTTGTTATATAAAGTAAATAGGTAATACGTTACAATAAAGAAAATAATGGCAGTAATATATATATATATATATAATTTGAGAAAAAAGGGGGGCTCGTGTCCGGTGGGGGTTACTTATGTCCTGTGCCCATGTTGGATATAACGAAGTTACGGTTCTAGATAAAATCCACCCTGTTAAATTTCAACTCGTTAAATTCCATCCCGAAAAATACCACCCATTGTAAATTCAATGAAGTAGACATTTTGTCATTATCAATTTTACCCGAAGAGGGAGGGCAAGCCGTCATGGGGTAATGACATAAGATCCCTGGATATAAGCTCTACCGGACACGAGCGCTCCTAGGACATAGGACCTTCTTGACACGACCCTCCTTCTTCCGGACATGAGGCCCCGAACACGAGCCCCCATTTTAAGTAACTTAGTGCGCCAAGCCACTTATTGCGGTTAAGCTACTTAGTGCGAACAAGCCACTTCGTTCGACCAAGCCACTTAGTGCGACCAAGCCATTTCGTGCGACTAAGTCACTTACTGCAACTAAGCCACTTATTGTCACCAAGCCATTTAAAGCGAAAACGAGGTTCACATTACCAAAATTACATGGAAGAATACTCTCCAATTGCCGAAAATTACCAACATCACTGGACTATTTCCAATCACTGAACACTACCCAATCACCGAATATTACCCAAATCCACAGGTAGTCAAAGCTCGTGCTTTTGATGGTTTTCGATGCAGAACTAATCACATATCTACTAATATTCCTGCTTCTGTGGCTCTGAGGAACTCTTTGAATGGTGAGGGGTTAGCTGGTGGTGATGTTGGTGTTTTTAAATTCAAGGTCAACAAATTCCCTATTCCTTCTCCTTTTTAGCCAGCTGTCGAATCACTGTGGTGGTCCGTTTAACTTGTGGGGATCGTTTAATGATAATCATATTAACAAAAAAAAAAATCCCTAATCAGCGAACACTGCCCGATTACAGAACGTTATCAAAATCACTGAAATTTCCCCAATCACCAAACATTACCAAAATCACTGAAATTTCCCCAATCACCAAACATTACCAAAATCACTGAATGTTCAGTTTTGGGTAAAGTCTGATGATTTTGGTTATGTTTGGTAATTAGTTAGTGTTTGGTAATGTGTTCTCGTGGTCTCACTAAGTGGCTTGGTCGTATTAATATATGCTTTTGATTAAAATGAAGAGAAGGTCTCGAATTCGAGGGAGCTTATATCCTACATCCATTGCAGCTCCTGTAGACTACCATCTTGACGGCAAACGTAATCTTAAGAGGATGGTACATATATTATTTAAGGGGTGGAATTTTCCGGAGTAGAATATACTGGCTACCTGAAGAAACATATGTGTAGAGGAATTCCAATTTCATTTCGACAATGCACCTTCCACGCTGTCGTCCATCCGCGGCTGTAGTCTCAATTGGTTGTTGTGAAAACCTATTTCTACACAAGACTCACTGTTACACACTTATCCGAATTTGAAACATATAGATGATCAAAATCCTCAGGTACTTCTAATTAACCGACTGCATTAGAGAAGTTTTCAGTTACCGGAGAGTTCCACATTTTGGACCTTATGAGAAAAAAGTTTACAAATGAAAATAGTGAATTAAAATATTAAATAATATACTTTTTCTTTTAAAATGTGGAACCGTCCATTAACAATAAAACTTACTGTATTCAAGAATAGTATTTCTTGTTTAGTTTCACAACAATATTTTCAGCGCATTTACTCCATTTTTCTAAATTTCCTTTTATCATTATTAATGGTACTCTAATTTCCTGATTGTATGGACATCATTTCTACTTAATCATAGAAGCCTTTACGTATAACTCAGAAACTATACCTTGCTGTTTTAAAATCCTTTAAAATCCTGAAATATCCGATATCCTCTACTCTTAATGCCACGTCTGAAAGAACTTCTTGATTACTCTCGTTTCCTCGATGTCGAGTGATAATAAATTAGTATTCAAAAAACATTTCCAACTACTACATGAAAACTTTTGAGGTAAAGAGTTGAAAAACTGAATATTGAATTAATTCAAATGTATATCTTGAAAATCTTGGATATATGTCCATCAACAAATCATTGAATCTTTTGAATATCAACATTTTTGACTTTCATATTATGAAGAAGAAATTACGTAATTGAAAAATCCATTTATAACCAAAAATAATTTATTTTAAATAAATAACAGTTCGTGAGAATCATTTCGTACATCAAATAAATATTAAATAGTCGTTATCGATAGCGAAATAGGTTTAGTTTCTGTATTGGCGAGATGAAGCCTGGCGGGTGGATGCCTGAGGATTGAAGAGACCGAAAGTTCTCAGCTGTGCTGGAGGTTCGGGGAAAGCTCCACCTTCTTGGTTGTACTTCCTCAGGGCCTCGGTGTAAGCCTCAACGGCGGGAAGAACGGCGAGGGTCAACTGTTCCAGAAGGGGGACAGAGGCACTAGCGAGGTCTGTGAGCTGAGACATGGCGCTCTTGGTGGCTTTGTCTAAGACGGGCATAGTGTCTTTGTTCAAATCACCGATGATTCCTCTGAGGTTAGCAATGTTGTCTTGGTTGCCGAACTGGGCACCGAGAAGCTCGGCAACCTGCTGGAATTGGGCAAGGTTGTTGAAGGCGGATAGGTCAACGGGTGATGTCTGGCGGAGAACTCCTGAGTATTGTGGTCTCTTATCGGCAGCCACGAAGGCGACGACGGCGAAGATAAGGGCGAGGAATTTCTGTTGAAGGTAATAGAATTAGAAGGGATATTTCTTAGTCCTTAAGGACCCATCTTAATTTTCTCTCTTGTAGTCAATTAGTGAAGTGAAACACTATACTAGAGCATGTTTTTTCTGATAGTAAATTCAATATAAATCGTTACATATTCTAATTTACACATTTCCAATGATGTTATGTAACATAAATAAATCCTAAATCAGACAGGTGGACGATTTCGTTACCTGATTGTCAATATTATGTACATTCTAATAAATTTTATTGACTGTAAAGAGATATAGTATGAATTTTCTTCACCGTACGAGTTCATCCCTAGAGGAATATTATTTGTATTTTTACGTATAAGAAATCGAAATCTGTTATGTAACCTTTACACCAAAATATCTCCTAGGGTTAAAATCACAAAATGAAAAGTTCAATTCGGTGGTAGGATTAAATTGTTTAACTGATTCTAGTGCCTATATCTGAAGGTAAGATGATATTTCAAGACAACTCACCATTGTGTGTTATTTCGATTGGTATTGCAGCTAAAGTGTGTTGCTTGAACTCACTTCACCCCTCCTTATATCAGCTACTTTGACTTAACCTTGTCAGGCGAATATACCGGCACGTTTACCTTATTCGTCATCACATTCATTTATTACATAACATCTGCAGTGAAAAAGTAGATGTTGTAATGACCTTGGATTGTTCAACAATTCCAAAAACATTACCCCTAAAACAATATTGGGAAAATTTTGGCCTGAGAAACACTATAACCTTGGATTAGATCAGCACTTCATAGTATAACAAAATTTCAGTATTTCCATTCAATTTCTTTTTTTAGAGGACCCACATAATGGATATAGCGAAGAAAAGGTTCTAGATTTATTCCACCCCGATGAATTCCACGTCGATAAATTCAATGAAGTAGACATTTTGTCCTTATCAAAGTCACCCGAGGAGGGCGGGTAAGCACATGAGCTCCCCCGTGCATAAGATCCCCCGGACGATTCCAGGACAATAACCCCCGTGCAAAAAGAAAAAAAAAATTACTGTCATATTCTTATAATAATGTATTTTATATATTTTTCTAATCAATTTGCCTACATTTAACAATATTTTTGTTTTGTATACTAAGTAAAAATGAATGTTCCCTTAAGGGGACCGTACTTGGTTAGTGAAAATATTTTCAGTAATGAAGCTACGGTTCTGAAACTTAGTATCTAAATATAAAATTGAATTCTCTATCGTTTTTGTTCGTGGCATTTTTTTTATTAGACCCATAGAAAACGAGTTATTCGAATTTCGATCCGTTTACGAAAAGGCCTAAGGCTTCTAAATTTTGATGCTACGGTATTGAGGTTTTTTGCATTCGATTCTCCACCGAATTCTATAGAGATGTCAATCCTGTTTTTTTTTCGAATTGGCTTTTGAAAAACTAATTTTTTAGTGAAAAAAAAATCAAAATTTAATATTTAGAAAATAATTCGAAAATAAAAAAAAACAAGGATTGTCAGCTCTATAGAATTTCTGGGAGAATCGAATGCAAGAATACCCCAATGACGTAGCTTCAAAATTGTAAAAGCCTTAGGCTTTTGAATACCAAAATTTGTCCTTTTTTAGAAGTGCCAGAAAAAAGCATTCAAAGTTGCCGTGTACATAGCAACGCTCTGACACTCAACATCTTCCCGTGTAAGAATTATGCCAGATGTGGCAAGATAATTAATTATTACGAATTATTAGTGGCTGATAGAGAATGTGTAAAGCATATTGCGCCGCCCCAATCCTCGCCTCATAATTGAGTGTCAGTGAGTGTCAACCCCTCCCTTCCTTTCTCCCTCCAGTGGGTTATAGTGACTCTAGATCTCTGATATTTCACTCAAACATCTGGAAGGGTACTAGGTAGCTATTTACGAAATAAAAAAAATAAATAATAATGAGACTCTCCAAAGTACGGTGTCCTTAACTCCTTTTAACTAGGAGCGAACGTCGTTTTTTATAAATTAAAATGTTATTGCTGACTAAAGTCATTAAATTCAGTAAGTGACTTGTCAGTTTTCCGCCTGGCAGTTTTCCGCCAGGCAGTTTTCCGCCAGGCAGTTTTCCAGACACCCTACCAAAATCCGCATGTCGTCAAAGCTAGTGCTTATGATGGTATTCGATGCAGAACTAATAAGTTATCTACCTATATTCCTGCTTCTGTGGCTCTGTTGAACACTTTGAATGGTGATGTGTTGCCGGTGGTGATGTTGGTGTTTTTAAATCCAAGGTCAACAAATTTCTTTCATACATATAACTTGATCTTGGCTATCCTTATTGTCCCCTTTTCCATCTCCTTTTTAGTCAGCTGTCGAATCACTGTGGTGGTCTGTGTGACTTGTATGCCTTTTTAATAATAATCATATAAATGATAAACTTTCCCTAAACAGCGAACACTGCCCGATTGCCGAACATTACCAAAATCACTGAATTTTCCTCAATTACCGAACCTTTCCAAAATCACTGAAATTTCCCCAATTACCGAACATTACCAAAATCACTGAAATTTCCTCAATCACAAAGCATTACCCAATCACCGAACATCACCCAATCACTGAACATTATCCAAATCAGCAGGTCGTTACGCTCTTGCTTTCGTACGGTGTTCGATGCACATCTAATCAGTTATCTACCATTATTCCTGCTTCTGTGGCTCTGTGAAACTCTTCGAATGGTGATGTGTTTGCAGTTGGTGATTTTGGTGATTTTTAAATCCAAGGTCAACAAATTCCTTTTAGCTTGACCTTGGCTACCCTTATTCTCCCTTTTTACTCCTCCTTTTTAGCCAGCTGTCGAATCACTGTGGTGGTCCATTAAACTTGTCGGGCTCGTTTACTGATAATTATATTAACAAAAAAAAAAAACCAAATCAGCGAACACTGCCCGATTACAGAACGTTACCAAAATCACTGAAATTTCCCCAATCACCAAACATTACCAAATTCACTGAAATTTCCCCAATCACCAAACATTACCAAAATCACTGAACTTTCCTCAATCTCTGAATGTTTGGTTATGGGTAAAGTCTGGTAGTGATTTTGGTTATATTCGGTAATTGGGTAGTGTTTGGTAATGTGTTACCCTGGTCTCACTAAGTGGCTTGGTCGTATTAATATATGTTTTAGTTAAAATGCAGAAAAAGGGGGTCTCGTATTCAAAGGGGCCTAAGTACTACATCCATTCAAGCCCCTGTAGACTACCAACTTGACTGCAAACCTACCTAATCTTAAGAGGATAGTATATTTAGTATTTATTTTGGTGGAATTTTCCAGAGTAGAATATACCGGCAACCCGAAGAAACATATGTGGCGGGGAATACCAATTTCATTTTGTGGTGGAACAAAATTCGGAACATTTGGTTGTTTACATTCGTCAGTTACCTCTAATTAACTGACTTTGCTTTGGATCAGTTTCCAGTTACAAAATTAAAATAGTAATTTAGCAAGATCAAAAATGTGGAGCCATCCGCTAACAGGAAACTTACTGAATTCAAGAATTGTAGTTCTGGTTTAGGATACGCAACAATATTTTCAGCGCATTAACTCCATTTTTCTAAATTTCCTTTTTTAAATTATTAATATTACTCTACTTTTCTGATCTGCCTGGACGCAGAAGCCTCTACGTATAAACAAATTCACATGAATAAAAGGCCCTATTAACAAATCTTTTGATTTTTTTTTATCATTTCTGACTTTCACATTATGAAAAAGACATTGCGTAATTGAAAATTCCATTTATAACCAAAAATAATTTATTCGTAATAAATAACCGTTCGTGAGAAACATTTCGTACATCAAATAAATATTAAATAGTCGTTATCGTTAGCGAAATAGGTTTAGTTTCTGTATGTGCGAGATGGAGCCTGGCGGGTGGATGCCTGAGGATTGAAGAGACCGAAAGTTTTCAGCTGTGCTGGAGGTTCGGGGAAAGCTCCACCTTCTTGGTTGTACTTTCTCAGGGCTTCGGTGTAAGCCTCAACGGCGGGAAGAGTGGCGAGAGTCATCTGCTCCAGAAGGGGGACAGAGGCGCTAGCGAGGTCTGTGAGCTGAGCCATGGCGCTCTTGGTGGCTTTGTCTAAGACGGGCATAGTTTCTTCGTTCAAATCACCGATGATTCCTCTGAGGTTAGCAATGTTGTCTTGGTTGCCGAACTGGGCACCGAGAAGCTGGGCAACCTGCTGGAATTGGGCGAGGTTGTTGAAGGCGGATAGGTCAACGGGTGATGACTGGCGGAGAACTCCTGAGTATTGTGGTCTCTCATCGGCAGCCACACAGGCAACGACGGCGAAGATAAGAGCGAGGAATTTCTGTTGAAGGTAAAAGAATTAGAGGAGATATCTTTTATTCATCTAAGGCCTCACAATATTTTTTTTGCTCGTGTAGTCGATTAGTGAGGCGAAGGACTATACTATAGCATGCTTTTTCCTGATACTAAATTCCATTCAAATTGTTGCATAATTACAAAGATGTTATGCAACCTAAATAAACCCTAAACAGACGAGGTGGAGTAATTCGTTACAGTATAATGAATTTTATTGAATGAATGTTCTTCACCGTAAGAGTTCATCCCTAGTGAAATATTATTTGTATCCTTGCGTATCAGAAATCGACAGCTGCTCTGTAACCTTTTAACCGAAATAACTCGTACATTAACCCTAGTAACCCAGCCGTTGGAGTGGGTGCACTAGTCCTCATGGGAAAATAATAATAACTTTGACTTAACACCGATTTGGAAGCTGCTTTTTTTATGTCTTTTATTCTTCAAATAATTTCATACGATTAGACAAGAAAGAAGGTGATATATGGTAAGATACTAATATTATGAGCCTTTATTCAAATATACTAGGAGTATATCAGAGCTCTCTCCAGTCATGAGATGCACGTGTGTGTTTGAGATTATATGGGTGAATGTCTCACTATAATCAGTTAACTGCAACCCTTAGTGGCTTAGCGAGATGTGCGAGAATTTGCACCACGCCCAGCTACAATAATACCTATGGAATATTTAGTATATTATCTGGCATAAAAAATAGTTTTTAAGTAAAGGTTTTTATGAAGAAAAAATATCGAAAAGTCAGTTCGTTAAAAATGTATACTGGTTTTAGTGAGAGCTGGTTCTATCGCGCCAGCGGCTAGGTAGTCAGCAAAGTTTTGAGGGCTAGGACACTAGGGTTAAAATCACAAAATGAAAAGTTCAATTCGGTGGTAGGATTAAATTGTTTAACTGATTCTACTGCCTATATCTAAAGCTAAGATGATATTTCAAGACAACTCACCATTGTGCGTTATTTCGATCGGTTCTGCAGCTAAAGTGTGTTGCTTGAACTCACTTCACCCCTCCTTATATTAGCTACTTTGACTTAACCTTGTCAGACGAATAAATAGGCACGTTTACCTTATTCGTCACCAGGTGCATTTATTACATAACATCTACAGTGGAACCTTGCAAACTCCACGCAACTTTAAGGATATTCAGCGTACTATTTATTGGAAATGAGATATGCTTTTCCAGTTTTAGATTTGTGGCTATTATTGGAGTTTGTTTATAAGATGTTAGGTGTTTTGTGTTTAGGTAAATGATAATAATAAAGATAGTTTAACAGTGGAAGCTGAGGCTAAATGTAATAGAAAGTGAGTGCCAGTGTCCTTTATAATTCGCTAACCTAAAAAATATTATTGTACCTTTTTTGCGCTGAAAATGCAGGTAAAATGCATAGATGTTTTGATTCCCATTTTCGATCATATAAAAAATATAATAATTATACTTTAACTCGTTATTTTAAATATAAATAATTTTTCATACTAATTATTATTTTTCATATTATTATTTCGCATATTAAATTTGAAATCGTCTTATAACTCAGAGCTTATAACTTATATTCTATAAAAAAAATCTATTGAAAAATTACATAGGAAAGTTAAAATCCCATGTAAATATCTATAGTGGGGCCATAGAAGATCATGCCGGGTAATTTATGTAAGATTGGCATGCAGTTGTATGAATGAATGGTTGTTAATCGAGTAATTATGCAATATTTACTTAACTTCTTCTACGTTAGGTAAGGTCGTGTGTGAGGAAAACTTGAACATGTTTCTAAAGATTATTTAACTACAAGTAAAGCTCCTACAACAGACCATCTTAAAATGAACACCCTCTACTAAGGACAAAAATTGATCGTTCTAAGGGACATGCAGCTCCTACAACGACCTCTTTGAATTAGATGATTTTGGTAAATATTTTATTCGTCTACCAATTATCTAGACATACATTGATTATATTAATTGGTAATACAAATTACGATCAATACTTAATGTATTGTTTTTTTTCAGATTTTCAGTATTTTGATTTTGTTTCCTTTTTCTTTGATTAGGAAACTTCTATAGAAATTAATTAGAGGTGTAACTATTTTATGGGAAATCCTTTATTTCCATATGATTAATATATATGTAGTTGCTAGTATCTTTGTTTATATTACCTACCTTATTATTCTCCTGTAACCTAATTCTTATAATAAACTAATATCAATAAATAGACTAATTTTTCATGAATATTTTTTCAACTCATTTCATTGGATAGATTTTTGATAGATTTCAAATGTTCATTCGGTATTTTCAATCAAAATAAACTACAATTCAATGACAAGATACTAATATATTAAACTTTTAATTACAATTTTTCACTGAGATATTTATAAAAATTCATATATACTTTTTTCGTATATATATTGATTAGGTACTCCCAATTCATATAATATCAGGATCGTAAGTTACTATCTTTATTATATCTAAATCTATTTGACCCATTTAATATCTAACTAGTAGGTATGTATAGTCTATTGTGTTACACTAGTCACTGTAGCGATGTAGTAAATAACTTATTCCTCACCATCTACAAGAGAGTCATGCTAGTTACTGCCCTGGTACCAAGGACAACTAGGTAGACAATTTCTAGGGTAGTTCACATGGGATTGATATGTGTTTCTATTTCGTCAGTACAGGGACACTCCTGAGTTGTGAAGTATTAATTCCTTCATAACTCGGGTACACTAGATAGTTTTCTATGATTAAAGTAAAGTCATAGAAAACTGTGGACATCGAAGGATAACTACGATTAAATTCTTGATTCATATCAATTTCTATGATTTAAATATAGAAAATACTTCATAACTCGTGTGCATTTCATAACTCAGGTCCTTCATTACTCGAGTGTTTCATAACTAAAAACAATTGGTGGTCAAATATTAAATCAAATATTTTTTACATTTTGTGTGAATTCGAATGTTGGGGATCAATTACACTCAGAAAAAGTTTTAGGTTTAAACCTTATAAAATTCGTCCCAAAAACGAGACACTAAAGTGCATTTCACTGAAACTCATACGTATATTAAAACTATAGTTGATGCATTTAAGGGTGAGAATCTATAGTTTTTTCAGTTAATCAATATAGATTTCATAAGAATGAATTCAACTTCAATTGTAGTCATAATCCCTGAAAAAACAATGTTACATTATTTTTTACGTGTTTCATTTTAGTATATAATATATAAGTGGTCAATGTACATAGCAGTCTCTGTACCTATGGTATCTAAGAAGGATCCTTGGCTGAATATAGGATGATTTTTCCTCTCCAAGAGCTGCAAAAAGTTTTTATTTAGCAGTAGTATAAAAAGCTGTTAAAGTTCAAAGTAGTTGTCGGTCAATTCTAGCCATCATGGCCAAGTGTACTTATAATTCTAATGATGAAAGCAATGTACGATATTTATTGCCTTTTTTATTTGGAGAATAGTATAAGCTTATAAGGGGTGCAGATTATATGGGCAAAGATAGTTAGGTATATTGGGTAAAATTCGGTCTTTTTTTACATTTATATTTGCCAGTTTATTATTTAGGAAAATAGATATTAAACCATCATGAGTACCTTATATAATTTATAATGATTATTATGACTTAATTAGGTTTTAGAAAATTCAATCTCTGAAATTTTGGTCTCAGAATTATAGATGACATCTCAACATAAATAACCGTTGTGTAGTTTGTTGTAATCGCTAGTTTGTTGTACTGGACTCTTCGTAGTTGTTTAATGACCTGGAAGGGGGGTTCTGGGGGCAGCACGCCCCCGATACATCTAATTCATCAGTTTTATTTATACCTCGCACCGAATATTCCGAGACCGAAATTTCCGGCCACCGATTTACTTAAATTTCATTCAACATGATTTAAGTAGGAAGGGTATTTTAAATAACTTCGGTCTGTTTGATTTCTAAAAGCTATATTAAATTATATAATTACGCCGCCATCTAGCGGTGAAAACGTCAATCTCCGTGCGTGCGTTTGTCACGTTTGTGTTCATAATATTTGTCACAAAATCTGTAGCAACGCCATCTAGCGGTACAACTGACTATTTATCCATTTAACTCTAATTTATCAGCTGTTTCAATATACTAAAATGCATAATTTGTAGAATGTGTCACAATAATGTGTATCTATTAGTTGATGTTATAAAATGAAGTAGGAAAAAAAGTTGGACTGAACCTTCAAGCCTTGGACATTTCAGGAAACATTTGGCAGATTTTAGAAGTGACAGAGAGAAAGTTTATGGGGTCCATGGAAGATAATGAGGGGGAAATTATGGTGTGGCCATAGAAGATTAGGAGATGATCTACATTTAATCTCCTATAAACCTACCATAACCTCAGCCCATTGGAAAAAAGTATATCCCGAAATAAGTTTAAAGTATTCGGTGACCTAGTGTCTCACAATATTGTATCTGATAGCAAGAATGTTAATGAATGACATTTTGTTTTTGTTTTTAACATATAATATCCATGAAATATAACTGAACAAAAACAATTAAATCTTTACGTAGGAGGAAATTCGAACTACAAATTAGGGGTTGAGTTCCCTGAAGGGGTGGACCCTATACGGATCGCTTTTCTTTCAATTTCCTTTTTTTTTTAAATATCTTTTTAATTTAATATATAGGATGCCCTATATATTGAATTAATGAGGCCGTGAAATATAATATTACTTATTTTGTATTGTAATAGTCCTATTTTTCTGTACTGCATTTTTCAGGAATAAATGATTTGTTTGTTTCATAATAAAACATGTAAATGAATTATGTTGTAGGTGTTACATATATACATTACACTGAGATATTTGAGGTAGGTATAGATACAGGGATGCACTAAATAGATGCAATGAATTAACAATAGCAATAAATTTAATGATGAGATTAATCGACTACACTTAACATAAAGAATGTTTTTTTATGTTATTTAATTTTTTGAATTTTTATATAAAGATTATATGAAGTCAACTACCTAATATAACTAACTACCTAATTGACATTTCAAAATATGATTTGATTTGTTAAATAGTATCATTCTGTCTTATACATGAATTAAGTAAATAGTATTTACCAATCTAGGTACCTTCTCGAAGAGTATACACTTGATATTTTATGTCAAATTTGAAGTAGTTACTCCTAAAAGTTTTCTTTCAATTCATTTGTTTTGTATGGACAATTTTGATCAGTAACTAGTCTATTTCGGAGATATTTTATTTAAAGTGGTTATGTCATATGTGCCAAGTTATTGGACAGTTTCACATTTACAATCATATAAAAAAACTTAATTTTATTGCTATTAATTTTATTGCTATTAATTTTATTGCTATTAATTTTATTGCTATTAACTTAATTTATTATTGGTATCCATGATACCTGTAGGTGTGTATCATGGATACCCTCTGGAATAACTTTTTAATGTTAAATAATTATAATTTATTTTTTCTTATATGATGGATAAAATGGAACAGTCCGATACTTTAATTTTGCATTGGAATTCAATTGACATTTAGAACTACATTTGAATAACTTGATTTTTAACATCGGATATTTTAAGTGTACACTTAACGTACATGCACACTTAACGTACATGTACACTTAACGTACATGTACACTTAACGTACATGTACACTTAACGTACATGTACACTTAACGTACATGCACACTTAACGTACATGCACACTTAACGTACATGCACACTTAACGTACATGCACACTTAACGTACATGCACACTTAACGTACATGTACACTTAACGTACATGCACACTTAACGTACATGCACACTTAACGTACATGCACACTTAACGTACATGTACACTTAACGTACATGCACACTTAACGTACATGCACACTTAACGTACATGCACACTTAACGTACATGCACACTTAACGTACATGTACACTTAACGTACATGCACACTTTACGTACATGTACACTTAACGTACATGTACACTTAACGTACATGCACACTTAACGTACATGCACACTTAACGTACATGCACACTTAACGTACATACACACTTAACGTACATGCACACTTAACGTACATGTACACTTAACGTACATGCACACTTAACGTACATGCACACTTAACGTACATGCACACTTAACGTACATGCACACTTAACGTACATGCACACTTAACGTACATGCACACTTAACGTACATGCACACTTAACGTACATGTACACTTAACGTACATGTACACTTAACGTACATGTACACTTAACGTACATGTACACTTAACGTACATACACACTTAACGTACATGCACACTTAACGTACATGCACACTTAACGTACATGCACACTTAACGTACATGCACACTTAACGTACATGCACACTTTACGTACATATACACTTAACGTACATGCACACTTAACGTACATATACACTTAACATGTGTGCACTTTAATATATTACTTATATTTTAATGTTTACAAAATAGTTTGTGTTTATTTTTCAATCTGTAAATGAGTTTAAAAAAAGCATTCTAAATATTACCCAGCAAATAAGCAAGAGATGAAAATAAACATCCCGAGAAAACATTCCAAATAACAATTTAGATAGAGGCATTTTAGAAGCATTTAGAGGGTGTTTTTCTATTTGTAAATCCCCAAACCATTATTAAATGTTATTGCTTTCTATTCTATTTTGAGGACATTCCGCCATCTTCTAAATTGAAAAGGATTTACCATGTACAGTTGTACAGGCTGATTCGAAAGCAACTGAACCTTTTAATTTGATAATAAAAGAAAAACTAATAAAGGTAGAGAATTGAAATTTGTTTTATGGGAAAGAATACATCTTGGAGATTTGTTTACATTAGGTTTTAAAAATTAAATCATTCAAATTCAGACACTTTTTTCGACAAAGGAATATTCTTTTCAGGTTTGGATTGAAGATTATTTTATTTATTCAGAACGTTTTTTTTTACAGATAAGAATATTTTCATCTGCCAGGAAATGTTAATAGACACAATTTCAGGATTTGAAGTACTGAAAAGGATTATCGAAGTGAAATCTTTCCATTTAATATTATTTCGAATTATACTGATTTTTGTCTGAAATCGTCACCAAGGTTTCGCGCGAAAAGAATATTTCTCCATTGATTAAAGTGTGGTTATCATTTAATAGATAAATTTTCAAAACATAATGTAAGTAAAGCTTCAAGATATTTTCTTTCTAATAAAACTTATCTCAATTCTATAGGTTTTTTAGTTTTCATTTTATTCGCAAATTTAAAGGCTCAGATGTTTATGAATTACCCTGTATATGAGGATATTTTGAAGGGAAAGTTCTGAGTTATCGGGTGGTTCCATATTTTCGATCATAAAAAAATGTATCATAATTATTGTTTAACTTCATTTTAATCATAAAATTTTTTCTTAAATGATCGAAAATGTGGAACTGTCCGATAACTCGGAACTTACCCTAGGGAATAGTATTGATTTTATTAAGTCTAACAAATATATTGCGTTCAGGTTTTTTCCCCCAAATTTATAAATAAAAATGATAAAAAATGTGTCTTGATATATGAAATATTTACTATTTTTTTGTATATAAAGAATACAGACTAAATATACAGCAATGTATTTGTTTAAGTTTAATTATAAGCTGCACATTAGGTAATAAATATTAGTGGTGTCTACTTGAGACAGAGGCAAAGACTACTTTAGAGCTAAGATGTCTCCACTACTCCTCAGCAAGAATTAGTATTGCTATTTCGTGTCGCCATCTTGGAATACTGTGCAATATACTGCCTGTATTTAATTGCAGTAAAATATAACAATTCGTGGCCATTCTCAATTCGTGGACATTCTCAATTCGTGGTCATTCTCAATTCGTGGTCATTCTCAATTCGTGGACATTCTCAATTCGTGGTCATTCTTAATTCGTGGACATTCTCAATTCGTGGTCATTCTTAATTCGTGGACATTCTCAATTCGTGGACATTCTCAATTCGTGAACATTCTCAATTCGTGGACATTCTCAATTCGTGGACATTCTCAATTCGGTAACATTCTCAATTCGTGGACATTCTCAATTCGTGGACATTCTCAATTCGTGAACATTCTCAATTCGTGGACATTCTCAATTCGTGGACATTCTCAATTCGTGCTCATTATCAATTCGTGGACATTCACAATTCGTGGACATTCTCAATTCGTGGACATTCTCAATTCGTGAACACTCACAATTCGTGAACATTCCCAATTCGTGAACACTCACAATTCGTG